>JASEVX010000007.1:53343797-53790622 GCA_031761405.1 Serripes groenlandicus | reverse complement strand
ATCATCGTCAAGATAAGGCGGGGCTTATCAGTTGCTCGTTTCTTTCCTCCATGAATACCGAAAATCTGCAATTCACATGACGCGGCATGTCAGTCAAACTAGCCGCTCGATACCCGACTGACTAATCATCGTCCGGATATGGCAGGGCTTATCAGTTGTTTTATCCAAATATATTCCTCTAAACTGAGACAAAGTGTAGACAAATAAGGAAAGCCAAAGATTATGTCATTATCCCTTAATGTTGCCCAATTTATGCATTTTTTTGGTATTTTTTTTTTATAACAAACTGACCTTTCTGTTGAATAATTTAAAATTCCAAATGTATTAATCGTTTAATGTAACCGTACATACCATAGGTAAAATGTTTGTTAGTCTTAACATAGGGAATATCATTATAGGTATACGGAAATAAAGTGTTTTAAGTTTGTAGACGAGCATTTTTCAAACAATCAAAGACCAGAAACCTCGCGCAATTTCGGCTTTCGAGAGTGATAAAAAATAGAGGTAAATAGGCACAAGAATTCGAAAAAACTTGATTTAATGAAATCTTTCACCTCTTATCTTTGCTTAAAACTCATTGAAAGAAAAGTTAGTGCATCGTAACATATACGAAAGATATTGTACCTAGACCGGGTGTAAAAAGCACAGCGTGTTTCGCGCTGCTGAGTTCTGCTGGGGACTGTAAAAAAATGCTACCGCTGTTGATAAAAACGAAATGTCGCGTAAAGGGATATGGCTTAGTTCACATGAAAAGTCTGTGTAAAAGTATATATTTTAAGTTGTATGCGACATTTATATAGGCGTATTTTTCTAATGAACTACTGTGAAGGAATTTCTCATTTTTCATTTTTTTTCCCGATTTTGAAAACATGTAAAACTTGATTTCTGTTTTAAAAGATTAGAAAACGTTCGTTACGGGTATGGGTAAGAAGACACTAAGCTACATGAAAATGGCAAAATAAAGTTTTTTAAGTTTGTAGACAAGCATTTTTCAATCAATCAAAGACCAGAAACCTCGCGCGATTTCGGCTTTCGAGAGTGATAAAAAATAGAGGTAAATGGGCACAAGAATTCGAAAAAACTTGATTTAATGAAATCTTTCACCTCTTATCTTTGCTTAAAACTCATTGAAACGCTGATCAGTTCATTCTGCCAGGCTTCCACGCTGCTCAGTTCGTGATTCCAGGCTGCCACGCTTATCAGTTCGTGCTGCCAGACTGCCAAGCTGTCAGAATGCTAACTTCACGCTGCCAGACTGCCAGGCTGCCAGGCTGCTAACTTCACGCTGCCAGGCTGCCAGACTGCCAGACTGCTAACTTCACGCTGCCAGGCTGCCAGACTGCCAGACTGCTAACTTCACGCTGCCAGGCTGCCAGACTGCCAGACTGCCAACTTCACGGACATCAATATAGAACAAAAAATGGTCCTATGTAGAGCCTGTATTCTTCGTTTTGACTTTTTTGACCACAATTTTGTGAAAAAAATCGACTTCAGAAACTAATTGCAATAACTATAATGTTTTGTTTAAATACAAGCTCGAAATTAATGAAAATGTAAGAAATAAAGATCGAAATTATGTAATGTACTTATATTCTTGGTTATTCCTATTTAAACTAATGATTTTTAATAAAACAGCATATCGAAAAAGAATTTACGAAGTGGATAATGACCAGAGGGGCTAATGTCCACTTTTCTTATATCAAGCGAGGCGAAGATAACGGAACTTATCGATGCGTTTCATATCCCTGTAATATAGGGTTACGGTAATATAGTGTCCCTGATAATACCAATAATGCTTTTGGTCGGCTACGAAAAATAAATTGCTTCCCTTTGACAAAAGCAAAACAAAACGGAAAGTTCAGTGAAAGCTTTTGTCTGCCCTTTCCCACTTATAGACGCGTTTTGGCGCCTCTGCAACAAACATTTTTGAAAAAAATTTCCGCAAAAGGAGAAATATCTCAAAACAAGCAATTTCTCCATTTGCCAGAATGTATTCAACTTTCTTACCTAATTATACTTTCATTAAGAAATATTCCAGTTTTTTGCCAACATGTTTTCAAAGTCGTCTACTGCAATTTGCTGTATATGGTCTAGGGTTAACCCTTTCCCTCATATAGACGCTTTCTGACGCCTCTGCAGCAGACGGCTTTTTGAAAACATAGTGACAAAAGAAGAAATTGCACAAAACGTGCAATTTCTCCTTTTGCCACAATGTTTTCCACTTTTTGTCATAGGTTATCTATTCAATTACAAATATGGAGATTTTCTATGTTTTGACAAAATACGTTCAAAGTCGTCTGCTGCAGAATTGTCGTATGAGGGAAAGGGTTAAACTACAAAAAATACAAACATCACTGCAAATGACAATTTTATTTTAGGATATAGTTGAAGACATTGTGACAAATATAGAAATTGCTCATTAGAAACAATTTCTCATTCTGCCTGGATGGGAGGTTTTCAAAGATCGTCTGCTGCAGAAGCATCAGAAAGCGTATGCTTGTGTCGAATGAGTAATTGTGTTCCCCGTGGAACCTGCGTTTTTAAGCAAGCTCGAGTATGAGGGTAAAATAGCTTGACTGGGAGAAGCATTTAATGTAAATTGTTTGATAATGATATTTCTCTGGTTTTAAATTCGTTTATTATGAGAATGTGAATTAAACCAGCGACTTTGTCTCAATAATGATTTAGCCAGGCTTTTAACATTGAGTGAACCAGAGCCCCAGATAAGTAGGGGTACTCAGCTCTTTCCCCCATAATTTCTCTCTTATCATTAAAGCAAGTCCTATGTTGTGGGTACTCAAAAGTAATCGTCTCACTGAGACGATTCTTTTGAGTACCCACTACATAGGGTTAGAGGATCAAATAAGGATTTTAGAACATGCAAAACGCCCCTTATTTAGAAATCTGGTGAACATGAGGAATTGCTGCAGCTCGATTTGAGCAACAACCCAATTTTTTTTCCTCCAATGTTTTAAAAACGCGACCCCTGCTACAAAGTCGTCAAAGGTCATAATGGAACGCTGATAATTATTTCGTGCAGATTCAGGAGAATGTGGATTAAACGGCGATCAGGAACGTTGCCTAATAATGACCAATCTCGTTGGTGATTCCAACATACAGACAGACGACTTTGGAAACATTGTGACAAAAGGAGAAATTGCTCAAGTTTTCAGATATTATAATTTCATTTATAGACATTTGTCTATGTTTTTACCTTATGTTTTCAAATCCGTCTGCTGAAGATTTGTCCGCAAACTTAAGGATAAAAAGGGAAATAATTCCAATACTTTTTGTGCTTAATTTCCTGGCGTTCTACCCCTGTGACTAACACACACAGGATGAGCGTTTGCGTCCTTCCAACTGTCCTATTTTAAGCATATTTTCAGTGTCATGTCTATAGCAGTGTACAAGACATGCTTGCCTAGAAATGATGTTGAAATGTCAGGTCGATAAAGCAAGAGTTGGAGACACGAGTTTTGTCTGACTTGCCACATCACAGTATTCAAAGATATGTTTCCTAATGCTATTCATATTTATCAATCCGCAAATTTCCAC
This sequence comes from Serripes groenlandicus, assembly GCA_031761405.1. NCBI lineage: Eukaryota > Metazoa > Mollusca > Bivalvia > Cardiida > Cardiidae > Serripes > Serripes groenlandicus. The sequence continues at coordinate 53,787,067 of JASEVX010000007.1, read as the reverse complement.
AATCCCAAATGACTAAACAGTCTGGTGCAACATGCTCCTATCATTAACCCTTTCCCTCAAATAGACGCTTTCTGCATCAGACGGCTTTTTGAAAAAACATAGTGACAAAAGAAGAAATTGCACAAAACGTGCAATTTCTCCTTTGCCACACTGTTTTCCACTTTTTGTCATAGGTTATCCATTCAATTATGGAGATTTTCCATGTTTTGACAAAATACGTTCAAAGTCGTCTGCTGCAGAATTGTCGTCATGAGGGAAATGGTTAAATTATAGAATAGGGCATACGCCAATATTGGTAGCGACATTTGGAAATGTAGAGACAACCTTTTTTGTGAACGAAACCGATTAACCTTTCAAACTCTGGCATGTATTGATTTCAAACATCAAGTTATAATGGTCCACTGTAGAGTTTAGGAAAATATAAGGAGAGGTAAACCAATCCAGTCGCCAGAGTGTTGATTGGTACATGCCAAACGTACTAATTTACTGTGGAAGACAGTGGTGCAGAGGTAGAGCGTCGGCCTCTCGTATCAAGGTCCCTGGTTCGAGTCCCGTGATGAGCGGGTCCTGACTTTGGGATTTTTCCACACAAACGGCGCGAGTACTGGTTAAGTCTCCAGGAAGCAGACATCGAGAGTGATTAATCTAAGCCAAGCTTGTTTCGCAATCGATGCAAAATAATAAGTTTAAACTAAACTAAACTAATTTACTCAAGAACATCGGGTACCAGGCTTACAACTTAAAGGTGCTGAACTCCAGATTGTAAATAGTGTATTCAAAGTTTAAAACTGTTTTAAAAGTTATCTGAAATATTAGAATCATAATTCTGTGATTAATTAGAGTAATAATTTCACTTTCCAGTACAATAAACATCTTACTATTGATCGTTTATGCTTCATTTTAATTTTACTGGGTAGACATACCCAGTGAGCAAGATTTTGTACATTTTCAAGACTTTCAGTTTACTGGTTTTCAACATTATTGCTATTTATTTTTTACTTTGTTGTCACTATTAGTAATATTTTCAGAAATTTCGACATTTCAAAATGTTGATCTCCATCTGGAGTTCAGCACTTTTAAAGGTCCACCCATGTTGTTGTTGTTTCTTGTAGTTTCCCCCCCGTTCTCCTCGAGGCACTCCTATTGGTAGTAGGATGGTTTTGATTCGGATGAATCGTTCGTATAACTTATGTCTATAAGTGCTTTGAAACACATGCAGGTGATCCCATTTACGCAAACATATGTAGTCATTTTGCGGCTTATATACCAAGACTGTTGATATTAATGTTAAGGGTCAAGTGTACGCGTATTTTGTTTAGCTAAGAAGGACCATATAAACAAGTAGTATTAAGCGTATGTAATGTCTCATTAAGAAATGTGGGTTTGAGATACTTATTGTGCTTAACTTGTCAGGAGAACGGATCTGGAGCGGTGCAGCTGTAGCAGAGGACTTGTGAGCATCGCTCGAGTATTTTCCTTCTGTTTTGTTGACAGTGGAATCAGAGAGGAGATTCTGGTGTGAGTGCAATCTAGTATTAGTTGCACAAGCAGGTCGTCGCTAATACTTGTTACTGGAGTATTTGGAGGGTAGCTTTTCCAGGATCTCGTTTAGTCTTCTGATACCGACACCTCTTATATCTGTCAGGGATGAGCATTTTATAAGAAAGTGCTTCAATGTTTCATCTCCATCATGGCAGAGTTTACATGTTGCTTCAATTTCTTTACCGCAGAATTCGTCTGTAAAATATATGTTCCTGTTAGTGTTAGTAGTCTCGCATTAACCTCAGCTCTTTGGATTTCATGTAATTTTGGCTTGGTTACTTCCATATGTTGTGTGGAGTAACAATTGGGTTTTCTTGTATTTGGAGGTATTGCAACGTTGTTTTCACTTTGGTTTCTTCTGTCCATTTTGGGGACCAGAATTCGCTGATAGCTGTCTGTATCATTGGTTTCCATGTTGTTTTAGTAGGAGGGTAGACAAAAAGTTCTTCAGGAGTCGGTAGTGTGTATTTTTGTAGCGTCTTTCTTACTGCAGGTGCAAATGAGTTATTTTCTGCATCTACTCAAGTTAACTGGCGCTGGAGAATGCCTTATTCAACTGAAGCTGGTAATCTGGCTACATTAAGGAACAGTGAGAGTAAGTTTCTGTCAATGACCGATTCAATACATGTCAATCCATCCGCACATTCAAACAAACACCAACGTTTACATCTTGTATATGTGGATGCTGTAGAGTAGGAACTCTTAATTTATTCCGCTTGATTCATCTAGGTTTACACTACGATTGATTGTTTTTTTTTATGCCGCTTTCAACAATGTTTCAATTATATCACGGCGTTTCCTGGGCGAGTTACCAGTACTACCGGTCCATTTATCCTGACACCAGTCAGTCGTAATGCTAACCCCGCAACCCGGAGCGACAGGGAGTGCAGCCATTACTACTATTTTTAAAGTATTTGGTATGATCCGGCCGGGATTTCAACCCACGACCTACCGCACCGGCAGTTTTTTACACTACGAACGAAGCGACGACGGCTGGGCTTGTCCGGTTAAGGTTTATATCCTAAATATGCCCTAATGTGGACACTCTAGTAGATGTATTTATCAAATTACTTCTTGTATTATTTTCATTAACATCTTTAGTATCAGTCATGGTAATCAGGAGACCGTCTTATATCATATCATTCTATATACATTGTCATCAGATGTTTTTCAGCTGTATAGAATCTGGTTTAAGTATGCGCTCAGTTGTCTGTGTTATTTACCAGAAGAAAACAAAGATTCCGATTTCTTTTTATTAATTACAATATAGTATAAATGATGCAAAACAGTGACATATATCAAGGAAATGTAAATGCATACATACACAAGGGACACTTTATTACATGTAATATAGTGTCCCTGAATACACGCATAATTATGAAAACAAGAGGACCACAATGGTCCTACATCATTCATATGATTTTATAGAACTTAAATAGTTTTCAAAGTTTTTACTCACTATATAAAAAGAAATACGCCTAGGTGGCTGTGTTTTCAAATGGATCATTGAATTTGAACAATCTTGGAAGAGGGTCATTCAGAGAACATTTTCTAATCAGGCTTATACTCTTGAACAAGAAAATGTTATTATACACCATATAAGGAAAACCCTGGTGGCCGCGCTTTTGAATAATGTGCACACTCTTGACATAAGGTCATCCAAAGAACATTTGTGCCAAATCAACTCATCATCAAATTAGGCCTAGAAGAGTTTGTGTTTTTAGTAAAATGTAAACAGACTGACGGACAGACAGACGAACGTCAGTCGGCGATTGATCATAGTTGCTCACCGTGCACTTCATGCTCAGGTGAGCTATACAATTCAAGTGTTCAAAAGCATGTGTCACTTGCCAAAAGTCAATTCACATAAGCTATGAAGTCAACATTGTGATTCAGACACTGACTGACAGAGCGATTGATTGATTAGGTTAAAAGCCGTTTTCAACAATATTTCAGTCATACCACGGCGGCCAATTATCCTACTCATGTGTTTCCTGGCTTTCTCACACCAGTACTCCACACAACATTCTTTCCAAATATACTATTAGCCCATTGGTGGAAGAAAAATGCCGCTTTTCACAGGTGACAGAGCTATGATGGCGCTATAAGTCATTCCTATAATGTCACCCTGCTAAAGCAAGCGATACAAAAATGAATGATATCTACTTTTACAACAGTTTGAACAAGTTAATTCAATGAATTGAGATCTCCCGCCACAATCAAAAATGAAAAAGAGCATTTGGACCACCATAGTTTACCGCTTACTAAATTAGTGTGTTTACAAGGCTATTCTAAAATTTGACCTAGTGACCCAGTTATGGATCCCACATGACCAAGTTTCTAACATGACTGGAATTTGATGGAGAAGAATGTTCTGATGCTTTTAAGTTTTTCATGAATATTGGATGACAATATGGCCTCTATTGTGTTCTCAAGGTATTTCAAAATGTTGCCCTAGTAAACACTTATTTAAAATTTCTATTAATGAAAGTACCTTTGTATTACTATTGATAAGAGTAATTTCTCCTATTGCTAAAATGGCTTCAAAAGTTGGCAGGCGCAAATTCGTCTTCAGGTGGGAAAGGGCGAAGGTAGGGTCATAACAAATGAGTAAATAGCTTTTAATAAACACAATTTTAAACAAAATTTGTTGGAAGCATAAAAGAAAGAAAAGAAAATAGAGATAAAAATGAATAAAATGCAGTCAATGTACATACAAGACATAGAAAATATATATAGTAAAAAAAAAGACCAATGATATTGAACACATTAAGGAATTTAAACATGTACATATTGAATGCAATCAAATGATCTAATAATTGTTCAATACAGTCCAAATAAAAGAAAAGGTTACTTTTGAACACTTTTAATCTTTCCCCAAGAGCAAACACATTTTGACCCACTTGCCTCAAACAACTGTGGAAAACTTTATGCCGAAAGGCGACTCCTCATTTTAACAAACAATATCTCCTTTTGCCACAATGTTTACAACTGTTTTTGATAATCATACTTCCATTTATAGAGATTTTCCTTGTCGGAAAGGGGGGGGGGGGTTTCACCCTTTCCCCCATATAGATTCTTTCTGACAGTTCTGCAGTAGACAACTGTTGAAAACATTGTGGCTAAAGGAGAAATTGCTCATAATGAGTAATGTTTTCAAAAGTCTTCTGCTGCAAAGACACAAAAACTTATCTATATACATTTGTATTACTAAAAACATAGAAATTCCACAAAAATCCACAAGGATTTTGAAGAATCGAAAAACTGCCCTTGCTAAGTCACTGTTTGTATAAATTCTTGGCAAGTAAGGTAGAGCAAGAAGTACATGCTTAATAGTATTTAAACGGCATTGAACAGTGTTTGGTTCTTTATTCTACCTGAATTGGACTTACCGGTAGCTGTTTTATCATTCAAATTACCAATATTTGACGTCTCAACATAGCACTCAAGTTAACAATTTGTTATCCATCACTTTATGCATTATTTTCCACTGATTCGCACAATTTCCATTTCTTTAAAAAATCAAACGATTATAATTATGAACAATTTCTCTATTTGCCAATTTTTTTTCAAAAGTTGTGTGCTGCAAATGCATCAAAATGTGTCTGAATGTGGGACAGGGTAAACTAAAGAGGTTGAACGCTTGGTAAGGTACAACAGCAACACACTATAAAACGCTACAACAACATAAAAAAAACATGCTTGCTTTACAAAAATATTTTGCTTGAATCAATCAATCAATCAAAAAATGTTTCATTGAAAATCAATAGAGGTATACAAAATCACTCAAATTTCGTCCCCACAAAAATGGCCACTCCCACTTCTTGACAAAGATATCATATCCTTTACTCTTATGATGTCACTTCCTTTTACAGAATAATTCCGTTTCCTGTTTGAACCTTGAATGGCCATGCCAGAATTCTACAAGATCTGTGATATCCAATTTCTTCCATATTTAGCTACTGGTTGTTTCTTCCTCATCCATGTCATCATGTGCCTAGAAAGACACAAAGAGAATTGTTTCGGAAATTGTGAACCTATTGTATTTCCTTTTTGGCAGAACATATGAGCCAAGGCGTGTTTAACCCTTTCCCACATACAACAAATCTGCAGCAGACGACCTTGAAAACATAGTGACAAAAACCTGAAAAATCTCCATAAAAGATAGCTTTATTGTTAATTAAAGTTGAAAACATTGTGGCCAATGGAGAAATTGCTCTTCATGAGCAATTTCACCTTTGGCCACAATGTTTTCAAAAGTAGTCTGCTGCTATTGTATCAAAATATGTCTGCAGGTGGAAAAATGTTAACCCTCCTTTCCAAATTTTCAGCAGACAACTTTGAATACATTAAGCCAAAGATATGGAAACTTTCTATAAAATGAAAGAACAACAGTTGAATAAAATTGAAAACATTATGGTAAAAAGAAAAAAATTCTCATTATGAGCAGTTTCTTCTTTTACCAAAGTGTTTTCAAGGTTTTAATACACAAACAAAACATCCTTCTTTGTTTCCATGTAAATCAACCAGTTTCAGTCCTCAAAATGTGAGGTCATACATTATGCAACAAAGAACTCGCAAGGCGAAAATGGTAACCATCATTTTGGACCTTTCACTTTCAAACAAGGTCAAAATACTTAATGTGATCAAATCAACCATTTCCAGTGCATCCTATACACATTCACAATGCATTTAAACTCAATGTAATATATTCAATACATTCTGGTGATGGTATACACTCATTTCTATGCAAACAAAGGTTTTTATAGGGACTATAGTACTGTAGATCAGCAAGTCAGTGTATTTGACCTAAAAAGTCATCCCCTACACAGGTGCCGTAAAAGCGTCTGTATGTGGGAAAGAGTTTAGTATGAAATCAAGCCTTAGAGGCATTGCTATGTAGATTACTATAATGGGACTCGTCACATGAAAGCTGACCTGCAGGATTATGCAACAAGCAGTCTAATCTGGATCTTTGCTGTTCCCCAATTAAGAGTACAATCATCCAGGTAACAGTAATGAAAACTTAATTTAACCATTTTAACAAGCAGACAATTATAAACAAGTCTGGGCAAATTGTGAAAATTATGTATAAATAAAAGTTGAAAACATTGTGACTAAAGCAATAGTTTTCAAAAGACGTCTGCTGCAGATGTGTCAAAATGCATATGCAGGTTGCAAAGGGTTAAAAGTACGGATTTTGATAGTACAATGACATGGCCACATACAACAAACCTGAAGCAGACAACATTGAAAACATTGATGCAAAATTGTAGAAAATCTATACATGCAGATAAAAGAATATTTATTGAATAAATTTGAAACCTTTGTGGCAAAAGTAGAAAATGCCCATGTTTTTTAAAGTCGTCTGCTTCAGATGTGTCAAAATGAGTCTGCATGTAGGAAAGGGTTAAGAGCTGGTTTAACAAGCCTTTACAACTATTTCCATTAACCCTTTCCCAAATTCAAATAAAGTATAAAGAAAAAGAAAATTATTGGGCTTAACCCCTTCCTTCATATACACTTTCTAACACCTCTACAGCAGACAGCTTTTTGAAAACATAGTGACAAAAGAAATTGCTCAAAACAAGCAATTTCTCCTTTTGCCACAATGTTTTCCACTTTTAGTCATAGGTTATCCATTCAATTATAGAGATTTTCTATTTTTGACAAAATATGTTCAAAGTTGTCTGCTGCAGAATTGTTGTATGAGGGAAAGGGTTAATCCAAGGTTTGACCGCTGTTCTCCCACCAAACCAATGACATCAACTTCCTAAAAATCATGTTTCAAGTTGTTTAAAACCTGGATAAAAAGTACAAAAAAAATAAAGTAAACGGAAATCAAAATATTAATGTATAAATATTTATTCTGAAAGTTAACATTAATCACTATGTCCTGCAATAACGTTGACCCTGGAGATACCACATCCTCATTGTATGGCCTTGATTCCCCTTATGGTGCTTTATCATAGCCTCAAGTTTCAAGGAGATCAAGACATTACGGTTAAGGAGATCTATATAACTAGAGACAAAGCAATTTCTCCTTTTTTCCATGTTATCAATCACTTCAAAATCTTAATTGAAACTCTTCAAAATTTACCTTTTTTATCATCGGGTATTCTCAAAGCAGGCAATGTTTGAAATATGTATGAATTATAAATGTAATGCTTCTAAACTGTTCAGCAAATGATGGTAGCAGGACACGAGAAACACACACAACTTACAATGTAACAATTCACTCATATATACAACTAAACATTTTCACATCCACAATGAAGCTTTAGGTATCGTTACCTGGAAATAAATTCACAATGTGACAAAATCACTTCCCTCAGAAAGTTTACAATTTTTAAACTTTTCACATCCACAATGACCGTATTGATATCTGGAAATCCAAAATATGACATAATAAACGCCTCCAGAATGTTTACACTTTTTTAACACGAAAATAAAAGTAGTGACAAGCGTTTGTTTATTATAGTGTTACCCCTCTTGGAAGGGCCAGTCATTTGTCACTTATGAGACAAGAAACCTTCTCACATTCACAAACAAGAGGGCCATGATGGATGGCCCTGGATCGCTCACCTGATTTTTATTTTTTCTTCACTTAACCAATATAAGGCAAATCAGGGCTTCCAGGGGGTCATGTTTTTTTACCAATAACCATGGCTGGAAGGAATCTCAGAGACTCATCCAAGGAATATTTCTACAAATTCATTCAAAAATCTGCCAGAAACTTTTGAAGGAGTAGATTTTTCAAGCTTGCACTATAGCCATATAAGGCAAAAAAGCCCCGTCCCCTGGCGGCCATATTTTTTGACCAATCAACATTGCTTGAAGGAAACTAAAAGAGGGCCACCCAATGATTATTTCTACAAAATTATTTGAAAATTGGCCAACCAATTTGGGAGAAGAAGAATTTTTAAGTTATTTTCGTTTCATTGCCATGGAAACCAGAGTTCTGCAATGAATCCCAAAGATTTGAAGGTATTCTGATGAGGACATTCAGAGGATTCTTTCTGTGAAGTTTCATCTCAATTGACCCACTGGTTATAGAGGAGAAGATGTTGACGGACGACGGACAAAAGGCGATCACAATAACTCACCTTGAGCACTTTGTGCTCAGGTGAGCTAAGAGTAGTTATCCGGTTCCATAGAATTGTTTATTCACATGTGAATTCCATATTCTTTACTGCTGCTGGATTCTTGCCTTCTGATAAAACAATTTACACAATTGTTTCCACTTACACACATATTCAAAACAAAATAGATTCTAGCTCCTGGATATGTCTTTTAATATCCTTTAACTTTTCCCTGGCTCTTTTCTGAAAATAAAGAAAGGTATTTTTTTTTTCTTTAACAAAATATGTTCAGTCGTCTGCTGCATAATTGTTGTATGAGGGAAAGGGTTAACAACATCTCTCCTAAACCATTGGGCCACTTCAAACCTAAATTCTTAAGAATGTTGCTTTGATGCTCCATTTTCAAACACCAAACACAAATGGTTTCAAAAGCCAACTGGTGAAAATGACGATGTTTTACCCGATGTACACTTCTTTTGATTCCTCTGAGACAAACTACATTTTGAAAACATTGTTGAACAAGAAACCACTGAATAGCAGTATGGTCAAAATGCATGCAACTTGTATAATATTAAGAAAAATAAGTACAAGTACATGTACATTCAAAATGGCGGTAATAAATCCTGTTCATTAAATCTTTCCCTCATACAGACGCTTTCTGACACCACTGCTGCAGACGTCTTTTGAAAACATTGTGGAAAATGAAGAAATTGCTCAAAACATTGCTCAAAATAAGCAATTTCTTCTTTTGCCACAATGTTTTCAACTCCTTTTCAGTAATTATACCTACATTTATAGAGCTTTTCCATGTTTTTGCAAAGTAGTCAAAATTGTCTGCTGCAGATATGTTGTATGTGAAGAAGGGTTAAAGGGAAACCATATGCGATATCTTGTTGACCTGTGACAAGTAGGGACTGAGATAGGGATCTAAATGACAAGGTTAACGGAAGTCAAAATTAAACTTTACTGAAGTCATTTTTGAATTAATCTAAAGTTATTCACAGAATGAAGATGGCGATCAATTCTACTCATCTAGTTCAGCCTCCTCTCCAACATACAGACGCTTTCTGACGCCTTTTGAAAACATTGTGGATAATGAAGAAATTGCTCATGATGAGCAATTTCTCCATTTGCCACAATGTTTCCTACTCTATTCAATAATGATACCTTCATTTAATTAGATTTTCCATATTTGTGTGGGTATGTTTTCATAGCTTTCCACTGCAGAAGTGTTGTATGAGGGAAAGGGTTAAAATCACTTGTGCAAATTCATCGAAAAACGTCAAAAAGTAGCTGTGATATGAGCATTAACCCTTTCCCATACACAAACACTATTGGACGCCTCAGCAGCGGAGGAACTTTGAAAACATTGTGACCATAGGAGAAAATTGCTTATTTTGAGCAATATCTCATTTTTCCATAATGTTTCCAATTATTAAATAATTGTTATTTCAATTATAGAGTTTCCAAATGTTAAATAATTGTCATTATGAACAATTTCTCTTTTCGCACAAACTTTTTCAAAAGTTGCTCATTGTGAGCAATATCTCTTTTTGCCACAATATTTTCAAAAGTTGACTTCTGCAGATGCATCAGCTAGCAACTGTACGTAGGAAGGGGCTAACATATTGTCGACAAGCATCCATGTAGTCAAATCTAAATTCAGAGATATTCTATAATATTTGTTTAAGTCTTCTGTGACTTATTGGAAAACGGTGCATAGGTATGGATTGGATACCTACATAAGTTGATTTGGATCTACACTAGTTACAATGGACAGCATTATGGCTGGTTTTGTTAATCCTTTCCCACATACAACAAATCTGCAGCAGACGACTTTGAAAATATCCAGACAAAATTGCTGAAATCTCTATAAATGAAAGGATAAAGTTTTAATTGAATTGAGAACATTGTGTAAAAAGGAGAAATTGCTCAGTTTGTGCAATTTCTTCTTTTGTCACAATGTTGTCAAAAGTAGTCTGCTGCAGATGCATCAGAATGCGTCTACAAGTGGGAAAGGGTTAAAGCACAACTTCAATGAAAAATGGACTTACTAATTTCATCTCCGACTCCCGATGAGATCGCGCAGAGATCAATGATACTTCTTGATGAACTGATGGCATCGACGTTGACTGGAAATATATGGAAATCCTTTCTATAACCTGGGGGTTGCATAATAGCCGTGCAATGCATGGCGTGCATATTTATTGAAGACAGAACCAATAGGTACTGTAGTTGTATCATTAACTCTATCATGTCCTAACATGTACTTGTTTCTTCCGTAATCGTCTTTTCCTTTCTGTTTTGACATCTCCATCAGTCTCATTCTGATCTCTCCATCATGCTTTTTCTTATCCGATCTCCAAACACCAAAACATCTCTATTTGTCAAATGATCACATGACTATAATATGGGTATATATGTCTGTTCTCTGTCGCACAACATGGGGATAAATGTCTGTTCTTTGTCAGATTCCAATGTTGTTTCATTTGGGACTCAAATTTACCGATATGCCTATGGAAATTACATTCAAATACTATCTATAAATTCTTTTTTTTTGGAACAAAGCCGGATTTTATCATGTGAAAATTCACAACAAATCATCAATGATAAGTGGGCGGTCTTTATTTTGAACAAACAGTCCAGAGGATGACTGTCAACTTTATTCTTGGCCTTCATGATAAGATTTCTTTTGCATCTGAACTCTATAAAACAGGATATATTCATCAATAGATTTTCCAATGACAGCCTCAGTGGTGTAGTATAGTTGTAGAGTGTCTGCCTGATGTTCAGGAGGTCACAGGTTTGATCCCAGGCTGGTCATATCAAAGACTATAAAATGGTAGTAATGGCATTCCCTTCTTGGCGCTCGGATATGTGGCGTTAGCATTAAAAGTGCCGAACTCCAGAAGGAGATAACAAAAATTTAAATGTTGAAACTTCTGCAAATATTTCTAATAGTAATAAGTAATAAGTAGTTCAAAAATATTTTGGTAGTAAATGTTAAAAAACATGTGAGAATCATTATGGCAAAAGGAAAAGTTGCTCCTTTTTCAAAAGTAGCCTGCTGGTGATGTGTTTAACCCTTTCCCTCATACGACAATTCTGCAGCAGACGACTTTGAACATATTTTGTCAAATAAAGGAAAATCTCTATAATTTAATGGATAACCTATGACTAAAAGTGGAAAACATTGTGGCAAAAGGAGAAATTGCATGATTTGTTTTCAAAAAGCAGTCTGCTGCAGAGGCGTCAGAAAGCGTCTATATGAGGGAAAGGGTTAAGAGAGATTTAATAAAGAAAGAGACCAATTTTCCCTTTTCCACGCCCCCGTCTTCTTCCATAAAATTAACCCCTTTCCCACATACAACATTTCTGCAGCAGACGACTTTGAAAACATCTTGATAAAAATATGGAAAATTTCTATAAATTAATGTACAACTATTGAATAGCGTTGAAAACTTTGTGGCAAATGTTGCCTGCTGCAGAATCGTCAGAAAGAGTCTGTAAGTGGGAAAGGGTTAAGCAAGTGCTGCCATAACATGCAAAGTCAGTCTCTTTGATCGTGTCTGAGTGACATGGTATCATAACATGTAAGGCTGACACTCAAGTTAACCATAATCAGGCTAAGGAACAGTAAATCTTACTGCGGCTCTATGTTGAATGGAGGCTTATAATAAATCTGCAGCAGACTGCTTCTAAAATAGATTCTTAATCAATGAGAGTATAATTATTGAATTAACTTTATTACATCTGCTGCAGATGCTTCAAAATGCCTCTGCATGTGGGGAAAGTGTCATAAATTTGGATTAACCCTTTCCCTCATACGACAATTCTGCAGCAGACGACTTTGAAGATATTTTGTCAAAAAATAGAATATCTCTATAATTGAATGGATTACCTATGACTAAAAGTGGAAAACATTGTGTCAAAAGAAGAAATTGCTCGTTTTGAGCAATTTCTTCTTTTGTCACTATGTTTTTAAAAAGCCGTCTGCTGCAGAGGCGTCAGAAAGCGTCTATATGAGGGAAAGGGTTAAGCAAATGAATAAGCAATTTTAAAAGACCTGTCAATGAAATAATTAAACTCGGCCTAACTGTAATCACAATGTTTCAAGCAGAGCCACAGTGACCCAGAGCTCTAGATGAGGGGAGTTTTTTTTACGTTTTGAAAGCCTTATTTTACCCTCTAACCCTATGATGTGTGTACTCAAAAGAATCATCTCAACAACACGATTCTTTTGAGTAACCACATCATAGGGTTTGGTTTAAGGTTGAAAAAGATATTGTGGGGAAAAGAGCTGTATACCCCTCCTTATCTGGACCTCTGACAGTCTTTGAAATATATGATCCTTCTAGGCAAAGGCAAACTGGAAGTTAATACAAAACATGATTTTATTACATCAATCAAAAGTTAAAATGATCTAGTAAATAACCAGTTTTATTTAACCCTTTGCCAAAAAAACAATATCAGTAATATATTGTTCATTATCAATACAAAATAGTCAATGCAGCAAGCATCGTTTATCTTCCACCAAAGGGCCAACAGTCTATGTGGAAAAGCAGCAAGTTGTTGTAAAGACTGTTGTGTGGAGTATTGGTTCCAGAAAGTCTCGGTAACCACATGGGTAGGTGAACTTGCTGCAGTGATATGACTGAGCACTTGTTGTAAATGGTGTTAAACCCCCATTCAATCAACCGTCATAATGAACATATGGGCAAGGGTCTGAAGGAGACATGTATGTTAACTATTTGAATTATTTCCCACATACAGTTTCTGACGCCTCTGCAGCAGAAGTCTTTTAAAAACATAGCCGAAAGAAAAGAAATTGCTCATGAACAATTTCTCCTTCGGTTACAATGATTAAACTTTCATAGAGATTTACCATATTTTCCACGAAATGTTTTTGAATTTGTCTTTTGCAGATTTGTTTTATGTGGGATAGGATTGGGTTAAATAACATAACTTTTGCCAAGAACTTTATATCACTTACTGCTTTTCGTGGTCGTCCTCTCTTTCTTTTGGGCTTTGGCTGGAAAAAAGTAAAGCAAATTGTAGATAAAACCTTTCCCAGAAATAACTGAGTGAATATTGCTGTACACATGTTATCTAACAGAGAAGTTATCACATAAACTGCACATGAAGTGTATTATCACAAACAGATTTGTTTGTTTGTATGTTGTTCTACGTTGCTTTCAACTGAGTTTCCTGGGTTAGTTATCAGTACTACTTGTCCATTTTGCGAGACTCCTAAATCCTGAACGACAAGGAGGGAAAGCCATTACTTCTATTTTTTTAAAGTCTTCAGTGAGACGCAGCTGGGTTTCTAACCTGTCACTCCCGTTTCTGAGGTGGAACGCTCTACTATTACACCTTCAATGTGGTCATCACCAATATATAAAAAATAATTACCAATGTTTTTGCCACAGAAAGACAGGGAAAACACTGTATGACCCGTCATCTCTATAAGGCAGGCAAATAAAAAGAATTCTAAAATTGCATATACAATTTTGATACAGAGTTGAAACAAGAGGACCATGATGGTCCTATATTGATCAAGCGAGACCCATTGTTGTCTTTACCCTTTCCCACATACAACAAATCTGAAAAATTAATTATTTTAGTAGAATACCACATAAGGAATATTTGTGTGAATTGATTTAAAATTGAGCCAGAAGGTTAGGAGGAAATGCCATTCATTGAGGACTTTTCCATTATCGGTGCTATTGGTGGAAGGGTTTGAATATTTTTAGGGTTAGCAAAGGAACATTCATGTTAAAATATTTTAGAATAGGTGCGTAGTTAAGGAGGAATTCAGATGAATTACTCATATTAAGAAGTTTCTATTTTTGATAGATAGATAGATATAGCTATTCAACATAATATGAGCCGTCCCACACGAATCCTGGGCAACACATTCTGTCTCATGGGGGATAGAGGTAAAGAGTAATGATTCCTGAAACAGAAAATCCACAGGAGGTGAAAAGTGTCTATCGGGGTTAGCCTGTGTGGCATGCTTAGGCTGATCTGCGTCAATGCTTTACGCAGAGCCCACAATGTTGGTTTTCTCCTGGGACGGCTCATATGTACAATTTACATTGTTATATAAGAATTAAGACATACATTAGTGAAAACGATATGCATGAATAAATAAAGCCATATCAATCAACATTATAATGTTAAGGATGACACATTAAATATTAAAAGAATTTTGAGGAAGGACAGATAAGTTACTGATGTAGAGAAATGTCTATCTTTCCTCCCCAAAAATTCTAATCACAAAACGTCTGCTTTAAATGCATCTGGTAGCATCAACAATTGTCCGTATCAGGAAAAAGGTGTTTCATTTCGAAAAGATGATGGTATAACATATTGGATGAGACATTTTTTACCCACAATACAGATAGGTTAAACTTCTGAATTTTTAACCCTTTAGACACATTTTCCCTCATGTAGACGCTTTCTGACGCATCTGCAGCAGACAGCTTTTTGAAAACATAGTGACAAAAGAAGAAATTGCTTAAAATGAGCAATTTCTCCTTTTGCCACAATGTTTTCCACTTTTAGTCATAGGTTGTCCATTCAATTATAGAGATTTTCTATTTTTTTACAAAATGAGTTCAGTCGTCTGCTACAAAATTGTAGTATGAGGGAAAGGGATAAACACATCACCAGCAGGCTACTTTTGTAAAAGGAGCAACTTTTCCTTTTGCCATAATGATTTCACCCCAATTCAATAGCTATACTTTAGTTAAAGGAGATTTTCTATATTTCTGTCTAAATATTTTCAAAGTTGTCTACTACAGATTTGTTGTACGTGGGAAAGGTTTAAACTTCTGCATTCTTAATTTATTGGGATGGGCTATTTTAAATACAGTCATTCAATGTTGAGATCTACTATCTATACTATTTTATACCCATTGAAGTCTTAACAAAAGTATAATTGACCATATTGCACATAACATGCAGATCTTTCTTTCTCAGACTTGCATGTTTCTTTAACGAATAAGAAAAATCTTATTAAATTCTTTGAATAACTTTGAAAGAGGACCACCTGAGGAACAAAGGTCAACCCACACTTTGTGCTCAGGTAAGCTAAAAATCCATGTACATGCCTGTTTGACAAACCTTTACCCACATACAACATATCTGCAGCAGATGACTTTGTAAACATCTCGACAAAAATATGGAAAATCTCTATAAATGAATCCTTAATTATTGAAAAGAATTGAAAACATTGTTGCAAAAGGAGAAAATGTGGGAAAGGATTCAATATAATTTGAAAAACAATTTGTTGTCAAATATTGGTCCTTTTTGATGATCTTAATTAAGAAGTGGAAGTTATTTTAACAATGATAAAATCAAGGCTAGCGCAACAAATTAAAACTGTGATATATCTGTATTTACTATTCAAGAAAATATTGTGTCATTTTTTTTTATCGTACATGTAAGTATGTCTAATTTATCAGATGTTGTAGTCTTGAATAAAGGGTTGAGATGCACAAACTGTTTAAAATGTGTCATTTCAAAAAATTCCAAGTGGGCGAGAGGAAAAATAACCTGAATTTGGTTATGTTTATCATCATATGAAGTACCTATGGTTTTACATTTGTAAAGTTTAACTTCTCAATTTCAACATTTTCTTGGGCCTTTATACTACTATTAACCCTTTCCCTCATATAGACGCTTTTTGACGCCTCTGCAGCAGACAGCTTTTTGAAAACATAGTGACAAAAGAAGAAATTGCTTAAAATGAGCAATTTCTCCTTTTGCCACAATGTTTTCCACTTTTAGTCATAGGTTGTCCATTCAATTATAGAGATTTTCTATTTTTTTACAAAATGAGTTCAGTCGTCTGCTACAAAATTGTAGTATGAGGGAAAGGGATAAACACATCACCAGCAGGCTACTTTTGTAAAAGGAGCAACTTTTCCTTTTGCCATAATGATTTCACCCCAATTCAATAGCTATACTTTAGTTAAAGGAGATTTTCTATATTTCTGTCTAAATATTTTCAAAGTTGTCTACTACAGATTTGTTGTACGTGGGAAAGGTTTAAACTTCTGCATTCTTAATTTATTGGTTAAATTACACGTTCCCAGATACAAACCTTTATTTAACCCTTTCCCTCATACGGCAATTCTGCAGCAGACGACTTTCAACGTATTTTGTCAAAAAATAGAAAATCTCCATAATTGAATGGATAACCTATGACAAAAAGTAGAAAACATTGTGGCAAAAGGAGAAATTGCACGTTTTGTGCAATTTCTTCTTTTGTCACTATGTTTTCAAAAAGCCGTCTGCTGCAGAGGCGTCAGAAAGCGTCTATATGAGGGAAAGGGTTAATACATTTGTACCAAAAAATTGAAAAAAACAATAAATTGCTTTGGTAACACATTTTCAAATAAAATAAACAAATGTCCAGTTTAGAAATGACTATTAAACCTTTCCCACATACAACAAATCTGCAGCAGACGATGTTTTCAAAAGTCGTCTGCTGCAGAGGCATCAGAAAGCGTCTATATTTTGGAAAGGGTTAGTTAACACATCTGCCGACAAAAAATATTGAATGTTATTCTTGGTAAAAAGAGAAAAACTCCACATTAACACAATTATCTAATTTTCCAACAGATAATTTCTTGGTAACAAGTGAGATATTGCGGGGGAAACCCAAGTATACTCCCCCTTATATATTTTTATTTAAAGTTTCTATGTGTACTCACTTCTTCTTCCTTTTCGACCTTGAAAGAGCCCTTTGGACGACCCCTTGGTCTCTTTGGTTTGGGCTCGTCATCCTGAAAAGAAGGTTGATCATGTCACTAGACTTTTAACTTTAAATAACCCTTTCTCACATGCAGTAACATTTTGATGCATCTGCAGTACACAAGTTTTGCTGCATTTTTTAAACTTCAATTCAATAATTATATTTTGTTTATAAACATTTTCCGTCTTTTTGCCTAAATGTTGTCAAATTCATTTGCTGCCGATTTGTTGCATGTATAAGATCCGTTGATGTAACTCAAACAGAAATGATCTATTTTCAACCCTTTCCCAATTAAATCAAATCTGCAGCAAACAGCTTTGTAAACATCTTGGTGTAGCTATAGAAATTCTATGGAAAATCTCTATAAATGAAAGTCTGATTTTTGAATAGATTTCAAACATTGTGGCAAAAGTACATGGTATAAATTGATAGACAATGTTTTAAAAAATCCTCTGTTGCAGAGGCGTCAAAAAGCATCTGTATACATATTCGAAAATCTATGCATATTCTCTATAAATGTAGGTTGGGATTTTTGAATAGAGTTGAAACATTGTGGCAAAAGTATAAATTGATAGACAGTGTTTTCAAAAATCCTCTGTTGCATTGGCGTCAGAAAGCATCTGTATGTATACATGAAAGAAAATCTATGGAAAATCTCTATAAATGAAAGTGTGATTTTTGAAAAGAGTTGAAACATTGATGCAAAAGTATAAATTGATAGACAATGTTTTCAAAAATCTTCTGTTACATTGGCATCAGAGAGCATCTGTATACATGTGAGAAAGGGTAAATGGAAATGTTTACAAATTGTATTCTTGTCTAGAGTTTAGGTTACAACCTTTCTTCACCGACTTCTACTACATGATAAACAGTGACATGGTCTGTATCACATACATTAGTGAGTTCAAATTAGTACTTTGAAATAACACAACCCTTTGATGAATTTAGAAACTGGTTAACCCTTTCCCACATATAGATGCTTTGTGACACCTCTGCAGCAGACGACTTTTGAAAACATTTTGGCAAATGGATAAATTGCTCATAATGAGCAATCTCTCCATTTGCCACAATGTTTTCAACCCCATTTAAATTTTAATAATTACACTTCAATTTATAGAGATTGTCCTGATTTATGTTGAAATGTTTTCAAATTTGTCTGCTGCAGATCTGTTGTATGTGGGAAAGGGTTAACCCAGTCCTTCATAAAATCTTTGTAAATGAAAGTACATGTTGATCATTATGATCAATTTCTACATTTGTCACAATATTTTCAAAAGTCGTCTGCTGCAGATGCGTAAAATAGGTTTGCAATTAAGAAAGGGTTACTGTAAAATTGCCATTTGATTGAGTTGAAATAAAATGTTAAGATAATTGATGCAGAAATGTGTTTCAAGTGTCTTAACAGAACAATACATAGAATCAAATTCTTTTAACAAATTCTAACACCTTACAACATGCAGATATATCTTGACATTGAAGGCATTGTAGTAAAAGGATTAATTGCTTGTAATGAAATATTTATCTTTTTGCCATAATATTTTATGCTCTATTCAAAAGTAATTCTTTAATATATAGAGATTTTCTATATTTTGGTCTGAAAGCTTTCAAAGTCGACTGCTACAGTATTTCCTTTTACAACAATGTTTTCAAAAGTCGTCTGCTGCAAAAGTGTAAAAGAGGGAAAGGGTTTAGAGAAGCTTTTAACCCTTTCCCTCATATAGACGCTTTCTGACACCTCTGCAGCAGACGGCTTTTTGAAAACATAGTGACAAAAGAAGAAATTGCACAAAACGTGCAATTTCTCCTTTTGCCACAATGTTTTCCACTTTTTGTCATAGGTTATCCATTCAATTATGGAGATTTTCTATGTTTTAACAAAATACGTTCAAAGTCGTCTGCTGCAGAGTTGTCGTATGAGGGAAAGGGTTAAAATAATTGTTGCGGATGCACGGCAGAACATTGACACAGGGGGAACCTGATAGCTCCCCTTTCTGCTCAGGTAAGCAAAAAATTGAAGTTACAACATTTTTATGGTAATTCCCTCAGCATGTGTGACATTCTTTTCCTATGAGTTTATCTCATCATAAACCCATTCCCCCGTATCAACGGTTTCTGTTGCCCTCTGCAGTAGACGACTTTTGAAAACAATGTGGCAAAAGGTGAAATTGCAGATAATGGGCCATTTCCCCTCTGCCACATTGTTTTCAACTCTATTTAAAATTATCCTTTCATTAAAAGAGATTTTTTTCCCATATTTATGTTCTGATGTTTTTAAAGTCAACTGCGGCAGATGTGGGAAAGGGTTAATATTTGAGGAATTTTACTATAACACTTTCCCTCATATTGACACTTTCAGACGCCTTTGCAGAAAACAGCTTTATGAAAATATGGTGACAAAAGAAGAAATTGCTCAAAACAAACAATTTCTCCTTTTGTCACCATGTTTTCATCTCTGTTCAATTATTGAACTTCATTTATACCGAGTTTCCAAAAATATCCAGGTATGTTTTCAAAGCCGTCTGCTAAAGATTTGTTGTATGTGGGAAAGGGTTAATATATCTACAAGTGTCTCCTGCCAAAAAATCACAGTGTGATAGTATTAGACCGACCACAGGGAATCTCTATGCGGCACCTTGGATTAAGTCCTTTTCCACCTACAGATGCATTTTGAAGCATTCGAAGCAGACCTTTGAAAACATTGTAGCAGAAGGAGAAATTGCTCACAATGAGAAATTCAATAGTTTTGCCTATATATTTTCAGTCTTTTAATAACCCTTTCCCTCATACGACATTTCTGCAGCAGACGACTTTGAACATATTTTGTCAAAAAATAGAAAATCTCTATAATTGAATGGATAACCTATGACTAAAAGTGGAAAACATTGTGGCAAAAGGAGAAATTGCACGTTTTGTGCAATTTCTTCTTTTGTCATTATGTTTTCAAAAAGCCATCTGCTGCAGAGGCGTCAGAAAGCGTCTATATGAGGGAAAGGGATAACAGGGTTTCAATTCCATATAAAGCTGGATAAGGAGATCATAATAAATCATGTGTAATTTCCAAATAAAAGTTGTCGCTTTTTCCGGCGATGTTTTTAAAACCCAACTGACTGACACAGAGGTATCAAAAGAATGGGTTGAGTCCCGGTAGCTCAGTCGGTAACGTGATTCGAATTCTGGCTCGACCAACTTACTTTCCGAAGTTTGACAAAAGTCATTGCGACATGCGTCATTCGTCTTCCACCAATGGGCCAAGCCTATGTGGAAAAGCAGCCAGTTGCTTGGGAAGATTGTTGTGTGGAGTACTGGTGTGAGAAAGCCAGGAAACACTTGAGTAGGTGAACTGGCCGCCGTGATATGACCGAGAAATTGTTAAAAACGGCGTTAAACCCAATCAATCAAAAGAATGGCACCTGTGACCTGCACCAATGCAGTATTTAACCCTCTGATGCATCTGCAGCAGCCAATTCTTTTCAAAATATTGTGGCAAAAGGAGAAATTTTACCTAGAGTGTTTTAAAGCCATCTGCATAAGATTTGCTGTAAGCGGGAAAGGAGTATTATTAAAATGGTTAACAGATGGCCATCAATGGCTCACCTGAGTTTGGATCTAGTTTGTGACAACAAAGTTTCTTTTGTTGATTGTTGGCGGTGTTGACCCTAGCACTCGGCAATATTGCCATTTGGCGAGCAGAAAAAAGTTTCTAAATTGACCCTAGTTTATAGTCTAGAAAACAAGTACTTACAAGAAGGTCAGATAAACATGCAGTGTCTGGAGTGTTAACCCTTTCCCTCATACGACAATTCTGCAGCAGACGACTTTGAACGTATTTTGTCAAAACATAGAAAATCTATGACTGAAAGTGGAAAACATTGTGGCAAAAGGTGAAATTGCAATTTCTTCTTTTGTCACTATGTTTTCAAAAAGCTGTCTGCTGCAGAGGCGTCAGAAAGCGTCTATATGAGGGAAAGGGTTAACAAGGTTATTTTGAAAATTTGACCTAGATTTTGACCCAACATGACCAAGTTTTGGACTTGACCATTAAGTGTGCGAGACAAATGTTCTGATGAAATTTCATGAAGATTCAATAAGAAAAGTGGCCTCTAGAATGTTCACAAGTTATTTCTCAAACAGTTTATGACCCCCATGTGACCCAGTTTCAACTGAGATTTAGATCTGATCGAGACAAAAGTTCACAAAACCTCAACTTGAGCTTAAAACATACATACCACAGGTGGTTTTGCTACCCTTGGGCGACCCCGCCCCCTCTTCTGTGGAGCTTCTTCTTCTGTGGAAGGTGTCTAAAAGGCATAGATTAAAAGAAAAATTATCAGTTGGGACTATGAAAGGGTCAATTATTATTATTTTCTACTGTTTACCTCAGATTGCTAAAGTTATCTGCTTTAACAATTTCCCACTGACCGACGGATGCAGCAGACGACTATTGATAACATTGTGGCAAAAGGAGAAATTGATCAATATTTGCATCAATGTTTTCAAAAGTCATTCAGCTGAAATGCATCAAAAGGCATCAAATGCATCAAAAGGCATATTCTAAGAAAGTGTTAAATGTTGAAACAATACACTAACTTGTAGAATAATTATAATAGAGTTAAAAACTTTGTGGGAAAAAGAGAAGGTTACATGATACAATATTTCGAGAGAGCCATCTGCATTAACAACTTTTGAAAATCAAGAGGGCCATTGTGGCCATGTAAAGCTCACCTGAGTTCCATTACTGTTTGATAAATAACCTTTTCCCACATAGGCACATACAACAAATCTGTAGCAGACGACTTAGAAAAGATCGCAAGGTTGTAATTACTTAAAATAGGCCTGTAGATCAAGTTTTTGACGCAACATTACATTGAAACTCAGCCTAGGTATCATCATGACCAACATTCTGACAAAGTTTTGAATAAAATTAGTATGACAAACATGCATCATCTCAACATGGTGAACATTCTTGGAGCAGAGTACTAGATAAGGACGAAACTGCTATTTTCCCACCAATATCTCTCTTATAATTCAACCAAACCATATGTTGTGGGTACTCAAAAGAATCGTCTCACTGTACCCACAACATAAGGTTTGAGAGTCAAATAAGGATGATTATTAATTTTAATGTTTAACCCTTTTCCCCAAACGACAATTATGCAGCAGACGACTTTAAACATATTTTGTCAAAAAATAGAAAATCTCTATAATTGAATGGATAACTTATGACCAAAAGTGGAAAACATTGTGTCAAAAGGAGAAATTGCTCATTTTGAGCAATTTCTTCTTTTGTCACTATGTTTTCAAAAAGCCATCTGCTGCAAAGGCGTCAGAAAGCGTCTATATGAGGGAAAGGGTTAATTATATGCACCTAATCTAGATCTCTGTTGGAAAATTATTTCACATTCTTTAAACAGTACAACTTACTGTACAACAGCATGATATGGTGAATATTTGTTGTTGTGTATTGTTTTAAATCCTAAGAGATATGAAACTGACAAGAAATATGGTCCCATGGCCCTAAACCTCTAAATGTTTCCTTGATCTGCAACTGAGCTGGCAGAAACATGGTGAACATTTGTGACAAGTTATTGCAAGTTATGGAGTGGAAATTTACTCTTATTGTGTTCTTGACAGTTAACCAAGCTGGCAGAAAATGCTCTCATTATATTCTCCCAATAAAGGGAATATTTGTGGTAAGTTACTTGAAATTTTTTCAAGGGGTTCAAGAGATATGGAGCGGACATGAAATAGTCATATAGGACTTTTGACCTATAACTGTGACCTTGACCCAAGCTTGTTGTAACACATACTCTGCACATTGGCTCAATAGGGTGAATATTTGTGGCGAGTTATGTCAAAATCCTTAAAGGGGTTAAAGAGATATGGAGTAGATACAAAACAGTCATATGACCTTTGACCTCTAATCGTATCCTTGGTTGCACTTTGTCTCAATATTGTGAAAATAAATTGTAGATTAAATTACAAATCCTTTAAGTGGTTCAACAGTTAAGGAGCCGACACAAATATGTAGTCATATGACCTTGGACTTCTAATTGCAACCTTGACCTTGAACCAAGCTGGGGGTAACATGCGCTTTCCACATTGTTTCAATACAGAGAACATTTGTGGTGTGTTATTTCAAAATCCTTGAAGTGGTTCAACAGTTGTGGGAGTGGACACAATATGTGACGGACAGATGGACAATGCGAGCAATAAAAGGGGGGGGGGGGGGGGGGGGGGGGGGATTTTATCAGATCAGCAGTTTCAGAGCAGAAGAATCTCAAAATTGGGCTCAGGTGAACTGAAAATTATGTAGACTGTATTAAAGATCTAGCCCTTTCCAGAATTAAAACAAATAGACCTATACGGTTAACCCAGGGACGTAGATGAGATCTACATTCCTCTAAAATCTAGTAGTTGTAAGAAATTATAATTATTGACTGAGCTGAAATCATTGTAATAACAAAAGAAATTGATCATTGACAGCTATTTCTCCCTTTGTCAAAATGTTTTCAGACGTCGTCAGCTGCAGATGCCTCAAAATTCGTCTGCATGTTTGGAAATGGCAGCGTATGCAAACAACGTCCATCTACATTACATAACATGTACCGTCTGCATAGAAAGTCGATAGAGATTTCGATTCGTGTAGAACATCTAATTTAGACTAACCCTTTCTTACATGCAGACGTATTTCGAGATATCTGTAGCAGACGACTTTTTATTATGATAACACTGTGTATTAAACGAATTTAGAAATTGTCGATAATTATCAATTCATTCCTTTTCCAAAATGTTTTCAATTCCATGCAATAATCATTCTTTCTGTTCGGCCTATGTGGATTTTTCATTGTTTGCATTGCCGTTTTCAAAATCGTGTTCTGCAGGTATGGGAAATGATAAATAAGAAACAACACCGGAAAACGTGTAGAAATCCAATAATAAACTAAGAATATCTACTATTCTAAGTTGGTTCTAACGTAAATAATAGTTTCAATATCCTTACATTTGATTCGCTGTTGTCCGACATTGTCTTCCTAGTAATCTGTCGTCTGTTCCAAAGTCTTTGTCCTCGATTTATTCCAAGTGTTGCGAGAAAAAGAATGCGCCGAGTTCCACTATTGTTTTATGCTGTTAATGTCTTCAATTACACGTGAAAACATACAAGTTCAATGACACAAGTGCTCGCGTGTAGTATTATTGTCTTTTTTCGTCAGACAAACACACAAACACGTGGGCGAAAAAGAAAAATGTCCAGCAAGTCATAAATTTATCGTCGATTTAAAAGCCCCCTACTTCCGTTTTTCTAATCCCTTTAAATAACAAAAGCCTGAGAGGGGCTCGGTAAATTTTCCGCGTGGGCTTCCCAATTTTTCCCACGCTGAAGCGCTGTGGTATTTTTTATGAATCAAAAACAGTAATCAGCTGGCATTTGACCTAGTTTTGAATCAGGGGGCGTTCGTCTTACTTTCATTCATTTTACACATACTTGCGGTTAAAAACCCTTTATTTATATACGTAAATTATTCACACTAATTTAGGACTGATCCTTGTAGTAAAAGTAGCCACTTCTTTAAAGAAAAGCTTCTAATACTACGTTAGAAGATCGGTAGAAAAGGCCAATTGTTTAATGGAAAGACCCGGACAAAAAAATATTTCGCATATTATTGAGAAGATACTTTTACCATATGGAACTTACTTGATTGAATTTTTTTTTAATTCTGCCAAATTACCTGTAAATCAGATAATTCTGGAAATTTAATTTATTTGGCAAAGGAACATTCCTGCAAAGTTTGATTGAAAGGGGCCAAATGATTTAAACCTTTCCCACATCTGCAGCAAACGACATTGGAAACATTTAGTAAAAAATACGGAAGCTATCTATAAATGAATTTTTATTTTTTATTTTAACCTTTTCCCACCTGTAGACACATTTTGACGCATCTGCAGCAGACGACTTTTGAAAACATTGTGACAAAATGAGAAATTGCTCAAAACTCACAATTTCTCCTTTAGCCACAATGTTTTCAACTTATTGCAGTAATTAAATCTTTATTAATAGAGATTTTCTGCTTATATGTTTTCGAAGTTGTCTGCTGCAGATGTGTTGTATCGGGAGGGTACAGTTGAAAAAAAGTGATGCAAAATCTGCTTCATAATCATTGAGTATTAACACGGATTTCCCACATACAACTAATCTATAGCAGACACGTTTGGAAACCTCTGCAGCTGAACGTTTTTTTGAAAACATGCTGGCAAAAAGAGTTATTGCCACACACAGACAATTTCGGCTTTCAGTGGTTGGAACAATTAACCCGTTCCTTCATACTTTCGGTACATCTGTATTATCTTCTGTTAGTAAACAAACCGATTTGTCAAATGTTCTTTTCAGTAATTCGACGATTTTATGCAAAACAGTTATAGCAGGATCAATCATTTTGCACGAACTTCTTAAATTACCTTCCTCTGTTAGAGAATGGTGTCGATCCGGCTCTTTCAGAGACTGCTCATGTTTGCTTTTTTAGAGACTGCTTATGTTTGCTTGCTTTTAGTGCTTATGTTTACCTGATGTTATTTTAAAACCATCTGCTAATTAGCTATATGTGGATGAAGATTAAACCTTCCCCTCAACTAGACGCTTTCAAAAACATCTGCAGCAGACACCTTTTGAAAACATTGTGTCAGGAGGAGCAATTTCTCCGTTTGTCCCAATGTTTTCAACTTTTTCAATAATTGTTCTTTCACTAAGAGAGATGTTCCGTATGGTATTTTCTGTCATCTGCAGCAGATTAGCTGTATGTGGCAAGTCATTAAATTAAGGCAGACGTATGAATAAATTAAATTTAATGTAGTAAAGGGACTTTTTTATGATATATCTCTTTATGGAGTGATAATAAATTAAGTGGGTTTTTAACCCTTTCCTACGTACAACTCGCTTACTACAGCCGACGACTTTTAAAACATCGACGCAAAAATATGGAAAATGTCTGTAAACATAAGAATTAAGACTTATGGAATCAAATTGAGAATATTGTGGCAAAAGGAGAAATTGCTGATCGTTTTTTTGCCATTCTGGTTTCAAAATGTGCTTTTTCTGCAAGTGTGAAAGTGTTAAATACTTCACATATTAAAGTACTTAGTCATATTCATGTAACTCCAGATAGATATCGTTTATACCTCTGCTGTATGCAACTTCAGGAACCATACTGGGAAGAAAAGCAATTGCATTTTTTTCTTTTCCCATAATGTTTTCTACTATATTATAATAATGTATATTAATTTTCCATATATTGATATGGGTGTCGGACTGCTGAATATTTGTTGTACATGTACATGTATGTGGGAAAGTGATAAATAAAGCATCATCATTAAGCCTCATAATAGAGCATTTGAACACCTCTGCAGCAGGCGATTTTTCCAGAAATTGTTCTTAAAAAATGCAACGATGTTGCTTCGAATATTTGGAATTGGTGTATTGAGCTTGACATATGGTTAACTTTTGCACATGTGGCAGGATCTGACAATGTGGATATCTTGTCATTTAATGATTATTAGAATTGAAATTAAATGAGAAAGTTTTGATAACATTATGTACGATGGGTAAAACCAGTTCTCTTGCCACAATGCTTTAATTATACTTTCACTTACAGAGATTTTTCGAATTTTTGTCAAGATGTTTTGAGGTCATCTGCTGCAGATTTAAAGTATATTGGAAAGAATGGAATATTTTATTTGGTCAAATCAAAGTTCACTGTCTTTTAAAGTCAATAACAATGGATTCATTAGTGTTCAAACATGTGAATCTAGATCCTCTACACTGATTTACATGTGTGGACAGTTCTAGCAAGGAAACATCATTGGCTTCATGCAAAATAAGTGCTTCTACATCCCGAGGGCTTCATGCAAAACGATTGTAATTACATCTTGTTCCAAGATGTAGCATGAAACCGTCGATCTTGTAAATACATGCAGTTACAACCGTTTTGCATGAAGCCATCAATATGCAGCAGCTGATAGCAGACAGTCTTTTGTATTGTTTTAGTGTTACAAAATATGTATATTCTTGGGGATCAAAGGTTAGGGTGAACTAATTTGGTTTCACTTCCTAAAATTGTACACAAGCGCATACCTTTGGTATATGGAAGTGAGTGTCGGAAACACGGATTTCCTTCAAGTAGATTAACCCTTTCCCACATACAGACGCCTCTGCAGCTTAGGACTTTTGAAAACATTGTGGCACTGATATTTGTCAAGATATTTTCATTTGTCTACTGCAGAATGGTTGTATGTGGGAAATGGTTAATGTTACGGACAGAGCTCAGATAAGATTTTTCTTCAAATGAACAATTTTTCAGTCATATTACAGGGGAAAGTTCACTGACCTATGTTTTACCTAGCTTTCTCATACCACACACAAGTCTTTCCAAGCAACTGGCTGCTTTTCCACATAAACTGTTAGCTCATTGGTGGAAGATGACAATCACTTATCGCAGTGACTTTTGTCAAATGTCTTAAAGAATGTTGGCCAAGTTAGGGTTCAAACTTAAAACACCTGGATTGACGGACTGCATCGCTAACGACTGAGCTCCGCATTAAGTGAGGTCAAATTCAACATTACAGTGACAAAATCTTGGTATGCAACAGACCCTCTTACCAAGATTTATGTGCATATCACATATTGAACACGCAAGTCTTAGTGTAGAAAATATGGCCGGTTCTATGGAAACTAGAACTATCATTGAAGATGATAAATACCTCCAAAAACAGCACCTTAACCTACACCATAACTCTGTAAAATAGCATGCAATTGTAAGACCTTTAGGATATGCACATCTCCTCTTGGTAAAATGTTATTGAATTCCGCCCAGTGGTTTGCAAGAAAAAGGCCGGACAAAATATGGTTTCCGACCAACAGCCCGACACAGCGACTCCTATATACCCCCTCTTTTTCGGAGGGGGGTATATAATAATTGTTATGATTGAAGTTTTTTACCCCGCTTTCCACTCTATCTCAGTTATATCAAGGTGTTTCCCTGGTAGATTACTAGTATTACCAGTATTGGTTATCCTCCTAATGCTATTCTTGAAACCGTAATCACGAAGGAAGAGAAAGCCATTGGGAAAAACATGGCCAATCTAATTAAGCAGGTATTAACCCTTTCCCTCATATAGACGCTTTCTGACACCTCTGCAGCAGACGGCTTTTTGAAAACAAAGTGACAAAAGAAGAAATTGCACAAAACGTGCAATTTCTCCTTTTGCCACAATGTTTTCCACTTTTTGAATGGATAACCTATGTTTTGACAAAATACTTTCAAAGTCGTCTGCTGCAGAATTGTCGTATGAGGGAAAGGGTTAAGTTTGTAATGTTGAAAACCTTGTTAATAAAAACGCAACATGTTATGTTGAATAATTTACATGTATTGAACATCAACAGTATTTAACAATCATGCTGAAATAAAACAGAATAATTTGACAACAACATGTAAAATCAATTTGGATCTCAATGTTTTGCACATCTCCCATTACGTAATGTCTTCCCTATTTCCTGTTTTTTATCAGACAACTGTTTTCTAATGTAATGATCTTACTTTGTTAACCCCTTTCCCCCATAGCTATACATTTCTTGACAGAAAAATAAAATAATGATAAAGTAATGATGATTCAAATCTGCATAATGGGCAACAGAGCCTGACCCCCTGATGGCCGTGTTTTTTTTTAACCAATTTACATTGCTTAAAGAAATGTGGCAGAGGGTCATCCTAGGAAAATTTCTGTTAATTAATTTAAAAATCTGGATACAGTTTTTAGAAGATTTTTCAAGTTTTCTGGCATAAAAAGCAAAACAGTTGGTCAGTATGTGCAATATTTCTTTTTTTCCCAACTATGTAATGTAAATAAGTATGTGGCAGAGGTGTAAAGGGCAGATGACCCTTTATCATCAGAGAAAGAGTTGACCCTTTACTGTAAATATCTTCATGGTGGACATTATTGAAGCAGTTGTTTAGTCTGTGAACAAGTAGAAATACTGATAACTCCTGTCAAATGAGTCTGGCCTTGCAAAAATGTACAGGTTGGCATGTGGTAATTGTGAACCTTCACATCAGCCTGTGTATCATGTTACATTTTTCCCCATATAGTTGCTTTCTGACGCATCTGCCGCAGACTATTTTAAAACATTGTGACAAAAGGAAGCAAGTTTGCGTTTTGTCACAATGTTTTCAACTTTATTCAACAATTATATATTAATTTAGTCATTCAATATTTTAGCAAAGATCTTTTCAAAGTCATCTGCTGCAGATTTGTTGTATGTGGGAAAGACTCACCAGAAGCTTTAAGAAGAGCGCCGCGGAACGAACCCCAACACTCATCTGTTTTTTTCTTAGTCGAAAAAGGGGCATTTCTGAACAATTAATAAAGCCACATTTATATTACTAGGTATAGACATGTGTATTGTTCCTAGGAACATGTGTACCAAATTTCATTGGAAAATGCTGAACGTTTTTTGAGTTATGAGGTAAAGTTAAAATTTTGTGATGAAGCAGACGCCAAGGGTATAACAATAGCCAGAAGCTAAAAAGAGGTTGTAGATCAGATAGCAAGGATCTACACTGTTTGAAAAGTCCATGTTGTACCGTTTGCATGCATGGGCTCAAAAATGCCTTACCATTCATGTATCTTGATTGACGTTATTTATTTTGTATCTGCATAAGATATTGTTATAGAAATCATTGCTTAAGAATTGTTGTCATTGAACGAACACCTTTCTACAAATCAGCCAGCTAAAAAAATGTCTTATCAATATCATTATCATCATCTGCTATTGAACAAATAATTGTTTACAAGCCAGTCAGCTTGATCATCATCATCATTTGCCATTGAACAAATAATGTTTTATATACTCGCGAGATCAAATAAATAGTTATTAATATCAAATTCAATATTATCTTCTTGTCATTGAACATTTTTTTTACATATCAGCCAGTTCAAAAAAGGTGCTATCAATATCAAATTCAACATTTTTATCATTCTCTGCCATTAAACAGACAATGTCTTACATAACAGCCTATTATAAAAAGGTGCTATCAATATGACATTCAAAATCATCGTCTGCCAATGAAAAAACAATTTTTAATCATCAGCAATTTCAAATAAGATGTCATCAATATCAAACTCTATATCTCCATCATCATCATCATCATCATCATCATCATCATCGTCGTCGTCATCATCAGAGCCAACAGATATAATCTCTACATCATCTTCTTCAGTGTCTTCATTATTTTCTCCGTCTGAAAAAGTCAGATCGAAAAAAGTTAAAAACATTGTGGCAAATGGAGAAATTGCTTGTTTTGAGCAATTTTTTCCTTATATCATAATGTTTTCAAAAGTAATCTGCTGTCGAGGAGGCATCAGAAAGCATTTTTAAGTGGGAAAAGGTTAAGAGTGATCTCCTTTGAAAACATCTGTTGAAAAAAATGTGCCTCTAGAAAATTATGAGTGAAATTTCAATACAGAATACAAAACATTGTAGGAAAACACAGGGAATTGCATGTTTTGAGCTATTTCTCCTTTATCTATAATGTTTTCAACAGTTATTGGCGTATTAAACTTTCTCTATTAAGGAAAGAGATCATTGCCACAATGTCTTCAAAAGTTGTCTGCTGCAGAGGCATCTGAAAGCGTCTGAGGGAAAGGGTCATTATTGGTTTCATTGGGGTTTTACGCCGTTTACGGTATTATTCAGATATATCACGACGACAGTTTACATATTCATGATACCAGACTAAATAAACCAGTACTAGGCTAGGAAATGTGCCTTGCCCTGTGATGCCCTGTTCAGGATTCCCGCATGGTCAATTCCGGGGAAGGGTTAAAACAAAGCGCGAAGGACAGACAGACAGAGATCCCTGTGTCACTGTACCATGTCAGTCAACACAAAAATGCTGGCTGTAAACACTTAATTCACTTTCCCACAAACACCTGTAGCAGATAACATTTGAAAACATTGTAGCTAAATGAGAAATTTCTGCTTCAAATTTATTCAATAATTATACTTTTCTTTATTGAGATTTTACACTCAATATTATCCACGCAGATTTGTTGTATGTCGGGAAGAGATAAGCAAAGATGACCAGCTTGAAAATCTCCGGCAATAAATTTGCTAATCTTATGAACAGATACCAAAGAAATACAAGCTATGTGATTTTTACCTCCATTTTCTGGTCCTGATCCGTCAACGTCTGCTGCTTCGTCTTCTTCATCACCTTCCAAATCTTCATCCCCTTCTTCAAATAACAAATTTTCGAGATCAATGTCATCGTCGTCGTCGTCATCATCATCGTCATCATCATCATCTTCATCCTCTTGGGTTTCTTCTTCTTCATTTTGCTGTGAAGTATTGAATTAAGGTCGAGGGTTAAAAACGAAGAGCATTTCTAGTGGGACAGGATGGGTGTCACCATAGATTAGAATGTAAGTACCATTCAGACAAGCATCTTTAGATCACTTATTATTTTAATCAGGAAGATTTCTTCATATCGCAGTTTGGGAATAACTGATTGACTAAAATAATTTTAACTTATTTTATATGAGGATTTTCATCTGTGGAAACTAGAACTGTCACAAAAAGGTGAATCAATGCTCCAGAAAACTGCCTTTGTGATATAAAAAAAGTGAACTTCACAGGGAAATAACTATAAAATGCCTGAATGTCTACAATCAATCGT
The DNA here is from genome assembly GCA_031761405.1 of Serripes groenlandicus. Lineage (NCBI taxonomy): Eukaryota > Metazoa > Mollusca > Bivalvia > Cardiida > Cardiidae > Serripes > Serripes groenlandicus. Next base: position 53,754,956 of record JASEVX010000007.1, on the reverse strand, counting down.
TATCAACATTTTGACACATCCGCAGCAGAAGACTTAAGAAAACACTAGCAAAAAGAGAAATTGTTCATAATCAGCAAATTCTCCTTTTGTGATGCATTTTTTCCCCCAACTGTATTAAATAATCATACTCTAATTTATGGACAGTTTCGATATGTCTACTTAGATGTTTCCAAGGCCATCTGCTGCAGATTTATTGTATGTAAGATAGGGTTAAAATGTCTTAGACAATTGAAGTAGGAGTTGGCACCACAAAGTCCATAGGCCATACTGAGAGACCAAACAACAGACCCTGTGATTCCAGATTAACCCCAAGACACATTGTGTTTGGGGGAATGTTATAGACATACCTGGTCGTCATCATCCTTGACTCTGCCAATCTCATAGAGTTTACAAACATTACCATCAGTGCCTATATCTCCAGACTGATACTGAAATCATAATGTTGACAATATAATATTACAATTATAATTGAGCAGTGCTCCAGGAAATGAACATTTGCCTGTGCATCCATGTTATTTGACTTAAATAGATACATTTTCCAGAAAGTTCTTGAAACCTATGACAAATTTGAAACATTGTAGGGCCAGATGAAGGTATGTTGATCTCCTCTGGCTGCAAATGCCCTACAGTTCGCTTTCCTGCTGGTGCAACTCTGAAGCTAGTGTGGAAATTTCATAACAAGATCTTTCCATTGCACCAATTAACTTGTAAACTTATTAGAACAACACATAATTCAATTAACTAAATTTTAATACATCTCCAGAGGTCAACTTTCAAAATCAATGTCAGACTTATGTGGGGTAGATGAGCTCATTTTCCAATGTCAATTAATACTTTAATTCTATGTTCATAGTTAACAAAATTAAAAAGTCTTAAATGAATATCAGATAATTAGTTAATTGCCTTAAATCTCGCAATCTCGACCAGAATGGATGGAGTTAGTCTCTTTTTTGCCTCTATCTTATGTTTCTTTGTATATACATATTGTTATTCATAAGACAAATTTTTGTTGATTGTTTTGCTGCTATCTTTGGTTGTATAGGAGTATTTTAACCCTTTGCCGCATATAGACGCTTTCTGACGCCTCTGCAGCAGACGGCTTTTTGAAAACATAGTGATGTAAGTAGATGAATGTATGAAGGACAGTCCAATCGATCAAGATGGAGAAATGATCTCTATCTCTCACCCTGCCAAGATTTTTCATCCATAGTTTAGATATTATCAATTTTGATAGGTACAATTATATTTGATCAAGTAATGAGTTAACATTTATTGCACTTCTTACCTCAACAACAGCTAAATAAGTATCCAGTTTATCTGTACACAAATCATTGATACTTTTGGACTTCACATCAAGGGTTGCTAAAATAAAATCATAACAACTGTATGTTTATCCATTGAATATCAAACTGGTGTTGCCTGTATCTATAAACATGTATTAATAGGTTACAGAGTATTGCAGAAATATTGAAACAGTGGTGGCGAAATCCATTGTCCATATTGCCAAGCTTGTCCCAGAGCCTGTACGGACAACTGAAATTTTGCAGGGATTTACTATATAAATATCATACGGACAAGTGCAAAAAAGCATTTTGAAAAAACGGACAAGTAAGTCAAAATCATATTTCGCCACCCCTGTGAAATCTCCTATATTTTGTCACAATGTTTGTTTGAAAAGTCCTCTGCTGGAGAGGCATAAGAAAGAGTCCATATGTGGGAAGGGTTAACCATTTTTGACGCCGCTGCAGCAGACAGCTTTTTGAAAACATTGTGACAAAAGAAGAAATTGCTCAAAACGAGGAATTTCTCCTTCTGCCACAATGTTTTTAACTTTTAGTCATAGGTTATCCATTCAATTATAGAGATTTTCCATTTGTTGACAAAATATGTTCAGAGACGTTTGCTGCAAAAATGAGGGAAAGGGTTAATTAACTGAGAAAAAATGTAAATGCTTTTTTTAAACTGAGTAATTTTAGCCTTCATCTGTTAAACTTTTTCACTTCCATTCATCTTTATATATTTTTTATTTGACTCTTCATAATTTTTTTCTCAATTTGGAAAAGTAAAAATATGACAGTGTAAAAGCAATACAGACTGAAATCCATTTATCTCTTCCTCACATGCAAACACATTTTGAGACATTTAGTAAACACTAATTGAACATAATGAGCACTTTTTTCCTTTTATCGGGCAATATTTTCAACTCTATTCAATAATAATAATTTCATTTATTGATTTAAACATTTTATTCTAAATGTTTTCAAAAATGTCTTGGGCAGTTAATCTGTCAGTGGGAAAGGGTTTGATCCTTTTATGTGGGTTATAAGAAGTTTTATTACCTATCAGTGAATAGTTTGTGGCATCAAACGTTCTAAAACATGAACCATAGGGATTATTTTTCTCTGTCTCATGGTCTAACTCTTCATCCACTCTTGTAGCTGAAATCATACATAAGATGTAATGTTCACCTGAAACCCCTGGCTGTATGCAAACATGCACTATCAAATTTCTACCATGTTTAACCCATTGAAAAGCTTGAAAATCATGGGAAATTGTTACCCAAACATCATTTGTTAGTAATAAAGCTAGCCCTAACCCCATGCTGCGATTTTTTACAACCAATCAAAATGGCTTGAACAATCTTGACTTGTAGTCTCACAGAAGAAGATTTTTAACAATTACCCTATGGGCATATAGGTTATCCAATGGATTGTTTGGTGTTACGCCGCTTTCAACATTTTTTTCAGTTATAACACAGAATTCTCTGGGTAAATTACCAGTACTACTGGTCCATTATCCAGACTGTTAGTTGTAATCCTAACTCCGCAATCCTGAGCACCAAGGAGGGCAACCATTACTACCAACTTTAAAGTTTTTGGTATGACCCAACCAAGGATCGAACCAGCGACCACCTCCACCCGAGTCTCTATTCGACGCTCTATCACTTCACCACCAAGGCAGTCATTATCCAAGGAATTTTCTTGTGAAATTAAACTAGAACTATCACTGAAGATGATAAATACCCCCTAAACATCACCTTGACCTACACCATAACTTAATAAGTAAAAGGGCCATAACTCTGTAAAATAACATGCAATTGTAACCCCTTTGGGATATGCACATCTCCTCTTGGTATAGAAGCTTCATGTAAAATTTTATTGAATTCCACCTAGTAGTTTGTAAGAAATAGTCTGGACAAAATATGGTCTGGCCGACCGACCGACAGACAGACAGCCCGACACAGTGACTCCTATATACTATATATATTAAATTCTACATGGAATTACATTCTTTGAACAACTTTGAAAAAGAATCACCTAAGGAACATTATAATTTTTAAATTGGTCCAGTGGTATAGGAGAAGTCGTTTTAATATAAGAAATTGTGAACAGACAGATAAACCGAAAAGCAGATGACAATGCTAGAAAGTGAGTGATCACAGAAGCTCAACCTGCACTTTAGGCTCAGGTGAGCTGTAAGAAATATTTTTATGCTGCTTTAACACTTTATCAGTTACATCAAAAGGTTTCATGGATAAATAATCAGTACTATGAGTAACTTGACACTGATACCAATAAATACACCAATTATAATGCTAACCCTGATCGTCAAAGCAAAACCACAACTACCATACAAGTTTTTTGTAAGATGAAATTGGTTAATTTGTAACTGCTTATCAAACAAGAGGGCCATGATGGCCCTGGAATCGCTCACCTGCTTTTTTTTTTTACTTTAGCAATATAAGGCCCGCCCCCTGGCGGCCAGTTTCCAACCTATCAACTTGGCTCGAAGGAATCTGATAGAGGGTCAAGGAACATTTCTACAAAATTATTTTAAATTCGGCCTGACACTTTTGGAGGAGAAGATTTTTTAAGTTTTCACTATAGCCATATAATGCAAAATAGCCCCGCCCCCTGGCGGCCATGTTTTTCGACCAATCAACATGGCTTGAAGGTATCTGACAGAGGGTCTTCCAAGGAACATTTCTACAAAATTATTTGAAAATCTGCCAACCAGTTTGGGAGAAGAAGAATTTTGAAGTTTTTTTCATTTCGTTGCCAAGGAAACCAGAATTCTGCATGGATCCCAACAATTTGAAGGAAATCTGGTGAGGTCATTGAGAGGATGCTTTCTGTGAAGTTTCATCCCAATTGACCCACTGGTTACTGAGGAGAAGAAGTTGACGCACGACGCACGCCGGACAAAAGGCGATCACAACTAGAAATATCACTGAAGATGATAAATACCCCCAAAACAGCACCTTGACTCAAAATATGGTTTACGACCGACCAACAAAAGGGCCATAACTCTGTAAACAAGAAAAAGTAACAAAGGGCAATAACTCTGTATTTAGATTAAATAGAGTTATGGTTTCTGTACACTGCACTTTCTCTCAATGTGTTGTATCATCCTATGAAGTTTTATTAAATTCCAACAATTAGTTTTAAAGTTATGCTCCGGACAAGACTCTTCGAATATGAAAAAGTAACAAACGGCAATAACTCTGTCATTATGTAAAGTAGAGTTATGTTTCTTGTACACTGCACTTCCTCTGATTATGCTCTACCATTATATGTAGTTTTATTAGATTCCATCTATTAGTTATTAAGTAATTCTACGGACAAGAAAAAGTAACAAAGGGCAATAACTCTGTATTTAGATAAAATAGAGTTATGGTTCCTGTACACCGCACTTCCTCTCAATGTGTTGTATCATCCTATGAAGTTTAATTAAATTCCAACAATTTGTTTTAAAGTTATGCTCTGGACAAGACTCTACGAATAAGAAAAAGTAACAAAGGGCAATAACTCTGTAATTATGTAAATTAGAGTTATGGTTCTTGTACACTGCACTTCCTCTGATTATGCTCTACCATTGTATGCAGTTTTATTAGATTCCATCTGTTAGTTATTAAGTAATTCTCCGGACAAGAAAAAGTAACAAAGGGCAATAACTCGGTATTAAGATTAAATAGAGTTATGGTTCCTGTACACTGCACTTCCTCTCAATGTGTGGTATCATCCTATGAAGTTTTAATAAATTCCAAGAATCAGTTTTAAAGTTATGCTCTGGACAAGACTCTACGAATAAGAAAAAGTAACAAAGGGCAATAACTCTGTAATTATGTAAATTAGAGTTATGGTTCTTGTACACTGCACTTCCTCTGATTATGCTCTACCATTGTATGCAGTTTTATTAGATTCCATCTGTTAGTTATTAAGTAATTCTCCGGACAAGGAAAAGTAACAAAGGGCAATAACTCTTTATTTAGATTAAATAGAGTTATGGTTCCTATACACTGCACTTCCTCTCAATGTGTTGTATCATCCTATGAAGTTTTATTAAATTCCAACAATTAGTTTTAAAGTTATGCTCCGGACAAGACTCTACGAATAAGAAAAAGTAACAAAGGGCAATAACTTTGTATTTAGATAAAATAGAGTTATGGTTCCTGTACACCGCACTTCCTCTCAATGTGTTGTATCATCCTATGAAGTTTCGTTCAAATCCTATGTTGCATTGTTAAGATATGGTCCGGACAAAATATGGCTTCCGACCGACCGACCGACCGACACAGTGACTCCTATATACCCCCCCAAAACTTTGTTTTTTGGGGGTATAATAACTCACCTTGAGCAAAGCTCAGGTGAGCTAAAAATAACAGATGCTTTGCTAATTGGATGTAAAAATGTTGAATCTTAACAAGATGTTTAATCAGATCACCATTTAGTAATGAAGCTTCCTATCAAGTTGTATTGAATAACAAACAGCCTGAAATATGCTGGGACACGAAAACAGGATGGATGCACAGACAGCACAGGGACAATACACTTCTCCTATAAACAAATTAATGTTGTATTGCAAGCAATACAAAAGTCCCCTACCGGACGATGACAGCACATTGTGTATTGCATTTTGCATTGTGCATACATCATGGTGAACAAGTTTTTTTCAAATCCTATGATGCATGGTTAAGATGCGGGCCGGGCAAGGTTAAGTGGGACTGACAGACAGACAGACGGAATCGACCAAACATAAAGTCCCCAAACCGATCTTTGATCGGTAGGGGACTAATAACTGTATCTCAAATATAGTAAGTAATACCTACCATACATGACATCTCCCCTATGATTGAAATGAACTTGGCACTGGTCTAGAGATGGCACTGTGTGTAATAATCTAAATGACCTCATGTCCCACTGTTATATGGTTAAGGTTCATAATGAAAACATACAGAAATGAAAAAGAAATTGGCCAAGTGATTATCTTGCTTGCTTAAAAGTGTAGGGCTCTATTTTGGGTAAAAAAGTAGCTATTAGTTGAAGTAATTCCTGTCACAGTTGTCTGGGCAGCTATCTGAACTGAAGGTGAGCGTATGCATCAATATATTGATATCAAATTAGGCAAACAATTGCATTGATACTCCAAAATGGAAGGGTTATTACACATTCAAACAGTGTAGTTTTAGTTCTGTTTGGCAACGGAGAAACAATACTAGTATTTAATGTTCTGATACAGACAGAATAACACTCCGACTCAGGGGAAAATTGTCTACTTCCCAACATTCTTCTGTTTGCATGTGAGGTGTCAATCCAATAAAGGAGGATTGCATTTATTGAGAGGAATTGGTCTCTCAATCTCTGATTCTCCAATGTTAAGTTTCACTTAATGATATCCAAAATCCATCCTGTTTGCTTATTAGTAAGTGTTGACCATGAAGAGGAAGCAACTGTGACACAAGCTTCAATGTGATGCGTTTGTGCTGGATAAGCTTCGCTGTAGTGACAAAATGTCTTTCAAGCATTTTCTTAATTTATACCTAGATACCTAGTTTATGACACAATTTGGCCTTTCCTCGAAATTCATCTAAATATCAAGCTGGTCAACAATTGTTAAATGTTTCATGAAGGATGGCTGAAAACTGTGGCCTATGAGTGTCTTCAAATTAATTGTTCAAACTGATGACACACGATGGACACAAAATAGATCAGCTTGGGTACTTTGTGTTTTGATTAACTAAAAATTGTGAAAAAGGATACAACTTCAGAGTTAATGATGATCTCTAATCCAGCAGGGTGAAAGTCTCCACTAACATACTGGTTAAACTTATCAAACTTGTGTATAGACTTGCACGTTCTTACATCCCACAATACTCCGTCATTCAGAACTAAATCATCAGACGGATTAAATATAGCACGATTTGCTTTGTAATTGTTTGCTTTTTCTGAGTCATACAATTTAACAATCTTCTGCCCTGTTGTGATGTCATAAATCTGAAATGAAATAAGGATATATCAATTAAATATGAATATGGAGTAGCGATAGCTCAGCCCATAATGACGAAGATTGTCAAGCTAGGAGTCATGAGTTTGAATTCCTGTTCGGTCATTTATTCTCTTCGTTATTTACAAAAGTCATTGAGACTAGCGCCATTTTTCCTCTACCAATGGGCTACATTGTCTATGTTGAATACTGGTGTGAAAGGTTAGGTGAACTGCCTGCTGTGATGTAACTGAAAAAGTCGTCTTCTAGCAATCATATAAGAAAATACTGAATGATACAAAACTGCAGAGCCGAACAGAAAGACCCTGAACAGGACTGCATGGGGATATGATCTGGTAATATTGTTCTGGTTGCAGAGTCAAGAAGGTTGTTTTTTTTGGTTAGTGTGATTAAATTTGGAAACCATTTGACAAGACTTCAGAATTTCATTAAATATCTATTCATAGCAAGATTGACATAGGTAACTAGTCTAGGAATCAATATACTCATAACAGCGTGGAAATTTGAACATTTTAACCCTTTCATATATACAACAAATCTTAAGCAAACAACTTTGAAAATATCTGCCAAAAAATATTGAACATCTTCGTAAATCAAAGAATATCCATAAAATTGAGTTGTAAACATTGTACTAAAATGAGAAAATGCTCATAATGAACAATTTCAGAATTAGCCAAGATGTCTACTGGAGATGCAGCAAAATGTGTTTGCACGTAGAAAACAAAAATATTTATACATGTACATGTACTTTCATTTATACAGATTTTTCACATTTTAATCAATATGTTTCAAAGTAGTCTTCTGCAGATTTCTTGTATGTAGGAAAGGGTTAAACAGTATTTCAGTTATATAATGATGACAATGCATATCCATCATCCCTGGGTGTGACTAAGCAGTACTAAAATAGGAAATGTGCCTTGCAAAGGGCACTGTCATGGATGGGGTTCGAACACTGTGAACCTGGTCCCAAATGCATCATACAAACAACTGAACCACAGCAGATTCTAACAACATCGATAACATCCTGGTAAAAATATGAAAGTATCATTAACAAATAGAAAGTATCATTAACCGTTTCCCTCATACGACAATTCTGCAGCAGACGACTTTGAATATATTTAGTCCAAAACATAGAAAATCTTTATAATTGAATGGATAACCTATGACAAAAAGTTGAAAACATTGTGGCAAAAGGAGAAATTGCAAGTTTTGTGCAATTTCTTCTTTTGTCACTATGTTTTCAAAAAGCCGTCTGCTGCAGAGGTGTCAGAAAGCGTCTATATGAGGGAAAGGGTTAACAAATAGAATTGAAAACAGTTGCAACAGTTGCAATTGCTCATTATAAGCACTTCTCTTTTTGCCCCATTTTTTTTTCAAAATTGTCTGCTTGTGGGAAAGGTTTTAAGTTACATAACTTACATTTGCAACTTCTTCTTTGGTACCAATAAGTCTGTCTTGCACATGTTTACTGAATTCTAAATGGTGATCTTCAAAATTTGATCTGAAATTAAATATGAGATGTGTCAAGAGAAAGGAGTCTTATCAAAGAAGAATTTTTAAGTTTTTTCATATTACATCCATTTCTGCCTGGTGGTCATGTTTCCAACCAATTTATTTGGCTTGAACACATTTTGTAGAGGGTCACTTATGGAACATTTTTACAATAATATATTGAAATTGGATAATCTAAAAAGTTTGTCTTTTAGCCCTTTTGTGATACTGCTTGTGGCTGGCAATGTCTTTCAACCAAGCAATATGGCCTGAACAATTTATAAGGCACATTACTGATATAGAAATCAGACCAGCAGAAGAATTGCCAAATTTTGTCACCTTATCCCCCTTCATGCATCAAGATTTCTACATAGAATTTGTTGGTGTCTGTGTAATAACAACAAACCATAATACGGAGCAATTTCTCCTTTTAGCACAATGTTTTTAAATCTATTCAATGATAATCCTTTAAGTTTTTAACCCTTTCCCTCATGTAGACGCCTCTGCAGCAGACAGCTTTTTGAAAACATAGTGACAAAAGAAGAAATTGCTCAAAACGTGCAATTTCTCCTTTTGCCACAATGTTTTCCATTTTTAGTCTACATAGGTTATCCATTCAATTATAGAGATTTTCTGTTTTTTGACCAAATATGTTCGAAGTCATCTGCTGCGGAATTTTCGTATGAGGGAAAGGGTTAATAGTGATATTTCATATCTTTGTATTGATATTTTCAAAGTTGAGTTCTACAGATTTGCTTTTAATAGTGATACATGTATTTCATATCTTTGTTTTGATATTTTTAAAGATGTATTCTACATATTTGTTGTATGTGAGAGAAGTTTAAATCAATGGAGATGAGACTTACTTGACATCCAGGGTATCCGAGCCCCAGGACCACAATGCAGAACAGTTCAGGATGCCATAGTTGGAGGATGTCAGCACAAGTTTACCATCCTGAAATCGACACGAACACAACTCACTTGTAACATGTCGACAATGATGCTGTTTGTTTGAATCTTGCTCCCGAAATGGATGCATAGCCGAGCACAAGGATAAACAAACAAACAAACAAAAACTTTTTTGTTATTAACAAATACAAATTTTTCAATGATAAACTTCCACAACACCCGGCCACATTGGGCCTAGATGTGACGATATTTGCATATTTACAAACAACTGTACATTTATTAACACCTGCACTCCGCTATCATACATACACAATTCATCAATACAAACATACATGCATTCACAGAAGCATTTACATTCATGAAATATTACAGTAATTTATATAAACAATCCCATAGATAGATAGATAGTTAGATAGGTAGATGGTTTGAATGATGTAAAATACTGCTTCCAAATGTCATATCACAGTGTTTCCTTGGTAAACTAGAAATATCACTGAAGATGATAAATACCCCCAAAATAGCGCCTTGACTCAAATTATGGCTTCCGACCCACCAACAAAAGGGCCATAACTCTGTAAAATAACATTCAATTGTAAGACCTTTATGATATGCACATCTCCTCTTGGTATAGAAGCTTCATGTAAAATGTTATTGAATTCCACCCAGTGGTTTGTAAGAAATAGGCTGGACAAAATATGGCTTCTGACCAACCAACAACTTAATAAGTAAAAGGGCCATAACTCTGTAAAACAAGAAAAAGTAACAAAGGGCAATAACTGTATTTAGATTTAATAGAGTTATGGTTTCTGTACACTGCACTTCCTCTCAATGTGTTGTATCATCCTATGAAGTTTTATTAAATTCCAACAATTAGTTTTAAAGTTATGCTCCGGACAAGACTCTACGAATATGAAAAAGTAACAAAGGGCAATAACTCTGTTATTATGTAAAGTAGAGTTATGTTTCTTGTATACTGCACTTCCTCTGATTATGCTCTACCATTATATGTAGTTTTATTAGATTCCATCCATTAGTTATTAAGTAATTCTACGGACAAGAAAAAGTAACAAAGGGCAATAACTCTGTATTTAGATAAAATAGAGTTATGGTTCCTGTACAACGCACTTCCTCTCAATGTGTTGTATCATCCTATGAAGTTTTATTAAATTCCAACAATTTGTTTTAAAGTTATGCTCTGGTCAAGACTCTACGAATAAGAAAAAGTAACAAAGGGCAATAACTCTGTAATTATGTAAATTAGAGTTATGATTCTTGTACACTGCACTTCCTCTGATTATGCTCTACCATTGTATGCAGTTTTATTAGATTCCATCTGTTAGTTATTAAGTAATTCTCCGGACAAGAAAAAGTAACAAAGGGCAATAACTGTATTTAGATTAAATAGAGTTATGGTTCCTGTACACTGCACTTCCTCTCAATGTGTTGTATCATCCTATGAAGTTTTATTAAATTCCAACAATTAGTTTTAAAGTTATGCTCCGGACAAGACTCTACGAATAAGAAAAAGTAACAAAGGGTAATAACTCTGTATTTAGATAAAATAGAGTTATGGTTCCTGTACACCGCACTTCCTCTCAATGTGTTGTATCATCCTATGAAGTTTCATTCAAATCCTATGTTGCATTGTTAAGATATGGTCCGGACAAGATATGGCTTCCGACCGACCGACCGACCGACCGACACAGTGACTCCTATATACCCCCCCAAAACTTTGTTTTTTGGGGGTATAATAAACAGTACTACCAGAATTATTCATCATGACACCTATGAATCAGTTGTAATGCCTTAGCACCTAGGAGGGAATCTATTGCTTTCATTTTAAAGTCTTTGGTATGACCAAACTGGGGAGCAGTCCTGGTCTGCAGCCCCAAAGCAACACGCTCTAACCTATAAATCACGTTGACAGTCTGAACAGCTGTGCAACAGCCGTCATAGAAAAACCCGCAAGCTCTTTGAAGAAAGATGAGCAGAGATTATAATAGATATGACTTTATAATAAATGTGACAATATACCTTCACCCTTTCCCACATACAAGAAATCTGCAGCAGATGACTTTGAATACATACCCGAACAAATTTGGAAACTCCATTTAAATGAAAGTACAATAATTGAATAGAGTTGAAAACATGGTGACAAAAGGAGAAATTGCTTGTTTTGAGCAATTTCTTCTTTTGTAGCCATGTTTCAAAAAGCAGTCTGGTGCAGATGCAATCTGACTAAAGTACACGATCCGACCAAATGTAAGATCTGATGGCGATCCATTCAAATTCATCTTCTTGTTTTATCGGATTTCCAATATCGCTATTTTTAGATCCACCAATCAGAGGACTCGTTTCAACAAACGTTTGGCTTAACCTTCAAAATGGCGTCAATTGATGAAGTTGAGCAAATTTAAAATAGACCATTTTAAATCCAGAGCAAAGAACACTTTTCGATGATGTATGGTCAGGGAAAGACTATATCAGTGTTTTGCATCATTTCCGCATTTATAGCCATGATGCGGTCGTCATAAGAACTATACACGCGTGTAAATCACTATGCGAAATTTGGTATCCCATGCTAAATATAGATTTCTTTTGGTAAATATAGACTTTTACTTTCACTTTCAAAAGGTGGAAAGGTGGTCCGAACGTGACCCTCAGATCCTATGCGTAGCTTTAATAGGAGATGATTTTAATGAGATTGGTGCAGATGAATCAGAAAGCGTCTACATGAGGGAAAGGGTTAACTGGATGTAATTTTGACTGATCAGTATCATGCCGAAGCACTGAAAAACAGGAGGGGAAAATATGAAGAAATCATGTAAGAGTGTTATCACTTTATGCTTCTGATAATTTCAACCCTTTCCCACATATAACAAATCTGCAGCAGACACCTTTCAAATATTTAGATAAAATTTGGAATTATTGAATCAGTTGAAAAACACAATGGTAAAAGAAGAAAATACCCATGATGAGCAATTTCTCCTTTTGACACGATATATACCAAAGATGTGTCAAAATAATTATTTATGTAAGAAAGGGTTAAACAAGTGTTTAAAAAACCACAGGTCAGTTAGTAAGTAAATGAAAGCATAATAGAAAGATGGACAGACAGAAAAATGGTGCATGGTGCGTATGTGTCGCCCTTCTAAGACAGACAACTTCAGACTTACCCTGGAATGTTCCACATGGCTGATAGGTGAAGAATGGCATTTAAAGCTTCCTGTTTCCTGTAAAAGAGACAAAAAAAATGGAAAAATGTCAATGCGTATTTTAAAAGACAACATATGTCTGTCTGTTTCATGCAATTCTTAAGAACTGCAAAATTAACCCTTGCCCGGATACTGAAATCTTCCCACAACCCCACACCTCTGCAGCTTATGACATTAGAATCCTCGTCATAAAAAACAAAATTGCTCAAAACAAGCATTATATTATGTTCAAGTCTGTTCAGTCTGTATCAAAATTGTAACTACAAAATGTTTTCCAAGTAGATGATTCTCAAAATATAATATCATGTAAAGTGTTCAGAACTACTCTGAAGATATTAAGTCACTGTAACTTGTAGAGGGTCACCCAAGGAACATTTGTGCCAAAATATATTTTAAATCGGGCAGGTACTTTTGGACAAGATGATTTTTAAAGCTTTTACAATGCACATATAAGGAAAACAAGCCCCGCCCCTGGCCACCATGTTAACGGATCAGAATAATTTGAACAATCTTGGTAAAGGGTGCCCCAAAGAACATTTGTGCACAATAATTTTCAAATCGGGCCAATACATTTTGACAAGAAGATTTTTTAAAGTTTTGGCAAATCCCCCCCTTTTCTGATGCAGCAGCAACCAAAGTTCTACTTGGAATTCTTTGTACAACTTTAAAAGATGACCACCTAAGAAATATTCCTGTGAAGTTATTTTGAAATCAGTCCATTAGTTTAGTAAAAGATTGACTGATTGATTGGGGTTTAACGCTGTTTTTAACAATTTCTCAGTTATATCACGGCGGCCAGTTCACCTACTCATGCATTTCCTGGTTTTCTCACACCAGTACTCCACACAACAATCTTCCCAAGCAATTTAGTAAGAGAAGTAATTTGTAGGAAATTGTTAACAGGCGTACATACAGACGCCGAGTGATCACAAAAGCTCACCTCGCACTTCGTGCTTAAGCGAAATAATAAAAGGGCAATACCTCTGTGAAAAATCATTGAACTAGAATGTGTTGATGATATGCACATCTCCTCTTGTTAGTGAAGCTTCTAATAAAGTTTCATTGAAATTCAAGTAATTGGTTGCTGAGAAATAACTACACGTATATGCTTCCCCTATTTTTTCTCAGAGAGCATAACATTGATTCATTATGAGAAATTTCTATATCTTTCACAATGTTTTTCAAAGTTGTCTGCTGCAGGTGTCAGAAAGTGTCTGTTTATAGGAAAGGGGGTTTAATGCATTGTATTTGCCTACTGTTTTAGAACAAGAGGCTCAAGAGGCTCCACTGCCATTAGGCAAAACTTAAATCTCCAAACAGCCCCGCCCCCTGGTGGCCATGCTTTTTGACCAATCACCATGGCTTAAAGGAATCTCAAGGAACATTTCTGCTAAATTATTTGGAAATCGGCCAAATAGTTTGGGAGGAGAAGATTTTTAAAGTTTTCACTAAAGCCAATATAATGCTAACAGCCCCCATATTTTGAGACCAATTAACATGGCTTTGTGGAATCTAATAGTCACCCAAGGAACATTTCTACAAAGTTATTTGAAAATCGACCAGATACTTTCCTCAGAGAGTTTTCACTATAGCCATATAAGGCAAAACAGCCCTAACCCCTGGCGGCCATGTTTTTCAACCAATCAACATGGCTTGAAGGAATCTGATAGATGTTCACCCAAGGAACATTTCTACAAAATTATTTGAAAATGGCCCCCGACACTTTCAGGAGAAGATTTTTTAAGTATTCACTATAGCCATCATATAAGACAAAATAGCCCAGCCCCCTGGCAGCCATAGTTTTCAAGCAATCAACATGGCTTGAAGGAATCTGATAGAGGGTCACCCAAGGAACATTTCTACAAACTTATTTGAAAATGGGCCTGACACTTTCGGAGAAGAAGATTTTTCAAGCTTTCACTAAAGCCATATACGGCAAAACAGTCCCGACCAATCATCATGGCTTGAAGGAATCTGATAGAGGGTCATCCAAGGAACATTTCTACAACATTATTTGAAAATCACCCAACCATGAAGTTTCATCCCAGTTGGCCAAGTGGTTAGGGAGATGATGTTGTTTGAAGCAAAACTGTGACGGACAACGGACAATTCGCCATGACAGAAGCTTGACTGGCATTCAGCAAGTGGAGCTAAAATCACTGAAATTGGATGCATGGACACAGACCAAAGAGAAAGTTATAACTAGAATTGTTTTTGCAAAAAACAGATGTCTCCCCTCAAATATCTGTCAAAATCTCTCAAAACATTCCAACCTATAAATTTGGGACAGATATGGAGCGGACACGAAATAAAGCCTCAAACCTTTGACCTTCAAGCGTGACCTTGACATTGACCCTATATTGTCGAGACGCGGGTTCTGCACGTCGCCTTGATGAGGTAAACATGTGACCCAAGTTTCATGAAAATCCTTCAAGCCGTCTGGGAGATATGGAGCGGACACGAAATAAAGCCTCAAACCTTTGACATTCAAGCGTGACCTTGACCTTGACCCTATATTGTCGAGACGCAGGTTCTGCACGTCGCCTTGATGAGGTGAACATGTGACCCAAGTTTCATGAAAATCCTTCAAGCCGTCTCGGAGATATGGAGCGGACACGAAATAAAGCCTCAAACCTTTGACCTTCAAGTGTGACCTTGACCTTGACCCTATATTGTCGAGACGCGGGTTCTGCACGTCGCCTTGATGAGGTGAACATGTGACCCAAGTTTCATGAAAATCCTTCAAGCCGTCTGGGAGATATGGAGCGGACACGAAATAAAGCCTCAAACCTTTGACCTTCAAGCGTGACCTTGACCCTATATTGTCGAGACGCGGGTTCTGCACGTCGCCTTGATGAGGTGAACATGTGAGCCAAGTTTCATGAAAATCCTTCAAGCCGTCTTGGAGATATGGAGCGGACACGATTTCGGACAGACGGACAGACAGACAGAAGGACAGACAGACAGACAGACAGACAGACAGACAGACGCCCAGGACAAAAACAATATATCTCCCCTGTATACAGGGGGAGACATAATAATGTTGTTCTCAGGTGAGCTAAAATAGCAAGAAAACTAACCTCTGAGCTCTCTGTGTTGATAAGTTTCAAACTACCAGAATATGTTCCCAGGATTAAATAACTGTGGTTTGACTGAAATGTAGAAAATACAGGGATCAGCTATTAATTGCAATATAAGTGTTGTGTGTATGAGAGCCGAGCTCTTAGAAATCAACCGTAAGCTATTTGCGACCAGTGAAGATCTAGTTTCATCTGATTCTGCCCTTATTAGTCAAGAGGAAGTTTGATGGGAAACTTTTGTGAACATGTGGATCATATGACATGCGCATGAAGATCTTAATCCACACTTGTAACAAATTCACTCAGGTTGCATTCGCTGAAGCACAAGTCTCTATTGTTAGCTCTATGTGCCTGACTGTCTCTAATCTAATGGAATCCTAATTTAAATGCACTACTCAACAAATATTATTGAAATATCTACCTTCATTCCAAAGAAAATGAGCCGCAACCAAGTATGATAGAATTATGGACACACAGAGGAAGGAATACCCCTGCCAATTTTGGCAAGACCTTTAAGCATGTTTTTATTGGAGTTTTACACTGTTTTCAACATTATTTCAGTTATATCACGGCGACATTTCATTTGTTCATGATCCCTGAGTAAACAAACCAGTACTAGGCTTGGGAATGCTCATTGCCCAGGTTCGCACCACCATGACTGGGGATTGAACCCGGGAGTTCCGTTCCAAATCCCCATCGCTAATCACATGGCCAGGGAAGATTTCCCCTTTAACCCTTTCCCTCATACGACAATTCTGCAGCAGACGACTTTGAACATATTTTGTCAAAAAATGGAAAATCTCTATAATTGAATAGATAACCTATGACAAAAAGTGGAAAACATTGTGGCAAAAGGAGAAATTGCTTGTTTTGACCAATTTCTTCTTTTGTCGCTGTGTTTTCAAAAAGCCGTCTGCTGCAGAGGTTTCAGAAAGCGTCTATATGAGGGAAAGGGTTAAGCATGTAGTACTAAGTATGTATTACTAACAACTATATGATAATCTTGATATATTTAACATATTTGAAATGAATCCATGCTTCTTATATAATTATTAACTATTTTAGTATTATAGTAAGCCCTAATACTAGTAAGCTATTTTATTAATTTATAAATCAAGACCAATTTTATATTTTATACATGATCTGCTGCAAAATTGTATTTTTTTATATAAAAGGGAAAGCGTAAAGCACGTTTGATTTTATGGTTGTTTTTTAAATACATGTAAATGTTAAGTAGACACAACTTCTAGCCATGCAGAAAACTCATTTAACATGCATTATGTCAATAAACAATAATAATCTATCTATTGTCTTCATTAGGATTTCTATTCGTTGACATAAATACAAGAGTGACACACCAAGAAAAAAAACTCACACATGAAGATGCATCTGCAGAAGATAGCATTTTAAAAACATTGTTGCAAAAGCAGAAACTGCTGATGATTCTAGATCTTCTCAAAGTTTTCTGCAGACGATGTGTTTTAATGTGAGAAAGGCTTAAGCATTTAAGAAGAATTTTGCATTCAAATCACCCTGTACATCTGACTGATATGAATCTGCACCGTTTGCAAATCAGAAACATTCAAGAAACTTCTGGCAAGCAGTCACCTTGGATTGGATAGTATGCATACTCAAAATGAGCAATTTATGCTTTTGTCACAATTTGTTCAACTCTATTCATGATACACTCTCATTTATACAGATATTCCATATTTTGCCTATATAATTTCAATGTCATATGCTACATATTTGATGTATATGGGTAAGGGTAAATAATCACTTTGACAAATCTTTAGCAGACACTTTTTAAACCATTGAGGCAAAAGGAACAATTGCTCATACATGTTTTAAGTAAATTCTCCTTTTTCCACAATGAGTCCTTCTTTTTTCAAAAAAATAATTTGTATTTCCGTGTGTAGAGATTTCCAATCTTTATGGAAATATTTTTTCAAAGTTGCCTGCTGCAGATTTGTTGCATTATGTATATAATAATCCAAATTCAAACCTAGCCTAAACATAATCAAGACAAACATTCTGATAAAGTTTCAACAAGTTCAAGTTAAAAATGCAGTCTCTAGAGTGTCCAGCAGTTTTTGCTTAAATCTGTCAGTGACATAATTTTTCATAATTTTTATCGCAAGATAAACTTAGCCAAAATATAACCATGACAAACATTCTGAATAAGTTTCATGAGGTTTGGATGAATACTGTGACCTCTTAGGGTGTCCACACACAAATTAGTGTTGATGACAGACAGACAAATGGCCAACTAGGCAATCATATTAGTTCACCTTGGACACTTCCAGCTCTTATGATCTAATAAACTTAATAAGCTTGCATCTCCTCCAATGTTTTCAAATAATGGCAGCTTTTGACAATATAGGGCAGGAATAGTGAGTATTAAGTTAACTTTTCCCCACATACAACAAATCTGGAGCAGACAACTCTATAAATGAAGACATTACTACTAAACAAGAGGGCCATGATGGCCCTTGAATCGCTCACCTGATTTTTTATTTTTTTTCACTTTAGCTATATAAGCCTCGCCCCCTGGCAGCCATAGTTTCCGACCAATCAACTTGGCTTGAAGGAATCTGATAGAGGGTCACCCTAGGAACATTTCTACAAAATTATTTGAAAATCGGCCAGATACTTTTGGAGGAGAAGATTTTTTAAGTTTTCACTATAGCCATATAAAAGCAAAATAGCCCTGCCTACTGGCGGCCATGTTTTTTGACCAATCAACATGGCTTGAAGGAATCTGAAAGTGGGTCATCCAAGGAACATTTCTACAAAATTATTTGAAAATCGGGCCGACACTTTTGGAGAAGAAGATTTTTTAAGTTTGCACTATAGCCATATAAGGCAAAATAGCCCCGCGCCCCCCCCCCTGGTGGCCATGTTTTTCGACCAATCAACATGGCTTCAAGTCATCTGATAGAGGGTCACCCAAGGAACATTTCTACAAAATCATTTGAAAATCAGCCTGACACTTTCGGAGGAGAAGATTTTTTAAGTTTTCACTATAGCCATATAAGGCAAAATAGCCCCGCCCCCCTGGCGGCCATGTTTTTTGACCAATCAACATGGCTTGAAGGAATCTGGTAGAGTGTCATCCAAGGAACATTTCTACAAAATTATTTGAAAATCTGCCAACCAGTTTGGGAGAAGAAGAATTTTGAAGTTTTTTTCGTTTCGTTGCCATGGAAACCAGAATTCTGTATGGATCCCAAAAAATTTGAAGAAATTCTGGTGAGGTCATTAAGAGGATGCTTTCTGTGAAGTTTCATCCCAATTGACCCACTGGTTACTGAGGAGAAGATGTTGAAGATTTTTTAAGTTTATAGTTTGGCCATATAAGGCAAAATAGCCCCCGCCCCCGGGCGGCCATGTTTTTCGACCAATCAACATTGCTTGAAGGAATCTGATAGAGGGTCACCCAAGGAACATTTCTACAAAATTATTTGAAAATCGGCCTGACACTTATGGAGGAGAAGATTTTTTAAGTTTTCATTATAGCCATAAAAGGCAAAATAGCCCCGCCCCCTGGCGGCCATGTTTTTTGACCAATCAACATGGCTTGAAGGAATCTGATAGAGGATCACCCAAGGAACATTTCTACAAAATTATTTGAAAATCGGCCTGACACTTTTGGAGGAGAAGATTTTTTAAGTTTGCACTATAGCCATATAAGGCAAAATAGCCCTGCCCCCCCTGGCGGCCATGTTTTTCGACCAATCAACATGGCTTGAAGGAATCTGATAGAGGGTCACCCAAGGAACATTTCTACAAAATTATTTGAAAATCGGCCTTACACTTTCGGAGGAGAAGAATTTTTAAGTTTTCACTATAGCCATATAAGGCAAAATAGCCCCGCCCCCCCTGGCGGCCATGTTTTTCGACCAATCAACACGGCTTGAAGGAATCTGATAGAGGGTCATCCAAGGAACATTTCTACAAAATTATTTGAAAATCTGCCAACCAATTCCGGAGAAGAAGAATTTTGAAGTTTTTTCGGTTTCGTTGCCATGGAAACCAGAATTTTGCATGGATCCCAAAAATTTGAAGGAATTCTGGTGAGGTCATTGAGAGGATGCTTTCTGTGAAGTTTCATCCAAATTGACCCACTGGTTACTGAGGAGAAGAAGTTGACGCACGACGCAAGACGGACGACGGACGACGGACGCCGGACAAAAGGCGATCACAATAACTCACCTTGAGCAAAGCTCAGGTGAGCTAAAAAGGGTTGAAAACATTTGCCACAATGTTTTCAAAAGTCATGCAGGAAAGAGAGGTTAATACAACATAACAGTAAGCAGTTGCAAAAAAGCCTAGATGAAAGTGGCAGGTAAGCATACATGCATTTTAATGAACCCAATACCAAAATATAGTTTCAAATATATTGTGAATAATATCTTTTTTATGATACGACGGCTTTCTTTTAACCCTCAAGATCTCTGTTGATGTTAAAAGGGCAATCATTTAATAGTTTTATAGTTAGACTTAAACAAAATGGCATCAGATTAAAAGGAACCCTTAAGTTGGAATGTAAAAAATCTTTACAATTAAGTTTGAATCGTTTCCCATTTCGTCAAAAATATGGAAACTATATATGAAACAAGAGGGCCATGATGGCCCTTGAATCGCTCACCTGATTTTTTATTTTTTTTTCACTTTAGCTATATAAGCCTCGCCCCCTGGCAGCCATAGTTTCCAACCAATCAACTTGGCTTGAAGGAATCTGATAGAGGGTCACCCTAGGAACATTTCTACAAAATTATTTGAAAATCGGCCAGATACTTTTGGAGGAGAAGATTTTTTGAAGTTTTCACTTTAGCCATATAAAAGCAAAATAGCCCTGCCTACTGGCGGCCATGTTTTTTGACCAATCAACATGGCTTGAAGGAATCTGAAAGTGGGTCATCCAAGGAACATTTCTACAAAATTATTTGAAAATCGGGCTGACACTTTTGGAGAAGAAGAATTTTTAAGTTTGCACTATAGCCATATAAGGCAAAATAGCCCCGCCCACCCCTGGCGGCCATGTTTTTCGACCAATCAACATGGCTTGAAGGAATCTGATAGAGGGTCACCCAAGGAACATTTCTACAAAATCATTTGAAAATCAGCCTAACACTTTCGGAGGAGAAGATTTTTTAAGTTTTCACTATAGCCATAAAAGGCAAAATAGCCCCGCCCCCCTGGCGGCCGTGTTTTTTGACCAATCAACATGGCTTGAAGGAATCTGGTAGAGGGTCATCCAAGGAACATTTCTACAAAATTATTTGAAAATCTGCCAAACAGTTTGGGAGAAGAAGAATTTTGAAGTTTTTTTCGTTTCGTTGCCATGGAAACCAGAATTCTGCATGGATCCCTAAAATTTGAAGGAATTCTGGTGA
Organism: Serripes groenlandicus; assembly: GCA_031761405.1. Lineage (NCBI taxonomy): Eukaryota > Metazoa > Mollusca > Bivalvia > Cardiida > Cardiidae > Serripes > Serripes groenlandicus. Next base: position 53,733,578 of record JASEVX010000007.1, on the reverse strand, counting down.
GGTCATTAAGAGGATGCTTTCTGTGAAGTTTCATCCCAATTGACCGACTGGTTACTGAGGAGAAGATGTTGAAGATTTTTAAGTTTTCACCTTTGGCCATATAAGGCAAAATAGGCCCCGCCCCCTGGCGGCCATGTTTTTCGACCAATCAACATTGATTGAAGGAATCTGATAGAGGGTCACCCAAGGAACATTTCTACAAAATTATTTGAAAATCCTCCTGACACTTATGGAGGAGAAGATTTTTTAAGTTTTCATTATAGCCATAAAAGGCAAAATAGCCCCGCCCCCTGGCGGCCATGTTTATTGACCAATCAACATGGCTTGAAGGAATCTGATAGAGGGTCACCCAAAGAACATTTCTACAAAATTATTTGAAAATCGGCCTTACACTTTCGGAGGAGAAGATTTTTTAAGTTTTCACTATAGCCATATAACGCAAAATAGCCCCGCCCCCCCTGGCGGCCATGTTTTTCGACCAATCAACACGGCTTGAAGGAATCTGATAGAGGGTCATCCAAGGAACATTTCTACAAAATTATTTGAAAATCTGCCAACCAATTCGGGAGAAGAAGAATTTTGAAGTTTTTTCGGTTTCGTTGCCATGGAAACCAGAATTTTGCATGGATCCCAAAAATTTGAAGGAATTCTGGTGAGGTCATTGAGAGGATGCTTTCTGTGAAGTTTCATCCAAATTGACCCACTGGTTACTGAGGAGAAGAAGTTGACGCACGACGCACGGCGGACAAAAGGCGATCACAATAACTCACCTTGAGCAAAGCTCAGGTGAGCTAAAAATATATATCTTGTATAAAGTTGAAAACATTGTGGCAAAAGGAGAAATAGCTCATTATGACAACAATGTTTTTAAAAGCCTTCTGCTGCAGAAGCATTCATAAAACGTATATATTTCTAATTTTGTGAAAGAAACAAAGCTCTAAATGAGTAACTAGAAATATACTGTGATGCAAAATTAAATTCTGCTAATTAGTGGTGTATGATTAAGAGTTTAACACCATTTTCAATGGCATTCAATTATATCATGGCAGGTCTACTGGTCAAAGGGCCACTAAATGGACAGAACTGTATACCTGTATCCTTCAATAAAATCACCTAGTATATAGATATTATACAGAAGAACAAGAGCATCGCAAGCAAACACAAACGCTCGTCTGCTTTTTTCTAAGTCGAAAAAGGGGCATTACTGAATAATTATAAAAGCCATTTAATTATTTAATAAGTTATTTGACTTGGTATAGACATGTGTATTGTTCCCAGGAACATGTGTACTCCATATCATTTGAAAATATTGAACTTTTTTGAGTTATGAGGTAAGGTTAAAGTTCCCGACTTTTTGTCTTCGAAAAACCGACGAGCTAATAGGAAAGAATTAGTATCATCCATACTTAAGATCTATCCGAACAAACAATTCCACAACTAAATGACCAGTGGTTTATAAAGAAGGGTAAGGATTATAAACAATCCATAATCACCAACAGGAGGGTGTGGTTAAGGTTACTTTAGTGCATGACATGCCCTCTTTGCAATATGCTTGTGCATACTAAAAATGGATTATCGTAAAAGCAAGTCAAGGTCATTGTCACAGTGAACCTTTCGATTGGTCAATGGTCAACAGTGACCTAATATTGGTATGCCATTTGTATTTCCCCTTCCCCTATGGATGTGTATTTTATGCAACCCTTTCCCACATATGACAAATTTTCAGCAAACAACTTTGAAACATTCAGGTCAAATATTGATTTATTTCTAACAAGAGGCCCATGAGGGCCTATGCTCTACTGGTATGGTTCTTTGGTCATTTTCAATCCAGAGCATGTATGTATGGTGAAGATCGGATAGTAAATGGAGGCTCTTTTGTGTTAACAAGCTGTATTATAGCAATTTTTACAATTTCATGGGCCATAATCCAGTCTTGCATGGGTGGATCTAGCTGGTTTTCAAAAGGAACCAAGCTCTCATCAATATTTAACTACTATCTAAGTTTGGTGAAGATCAGATAGTAAATGGAGCCTCTATTGTGTTCACATGCTCAATTATAGCAATTTGGACAATTTCAAGGGCCATAATCCAGTCTTGCATGGGCGGATCTGGCTGGTTTAGGAAAGGAACCGAGCTCTCATGGATATCTTACTACTGTATAAGTTTGGTTGAGATACAATCAAAAGTGAAGACTATCGTGTTAAAAAGTTCTTTTATAGCAATTTTGACCATTTCAAGGGCCATAATCCAGTCAAGCATGGGCGGATCTGGCTGGTTTTCGAAAGGAACCAAACTCTCATGGATATCTAACTACTGTATAAGTTTGGTTGAGATACAATCAAACGTGAAGACTGTATCGTGTTAACAAGCTCTTTTATAGCAATTTTGACCATTTCAAGGGCCATAATCCAGTCATGCATGGGCGGATCTGGCTGGTTTTCGAAAGGAACCGAGCTCTCATGGATATCTAACTACTGTATAAGTTTGGTTGAGATACAATCAAAAGTGAAGACTGTATCGTGTTAACAAGAAATTGTTTACGGACGCACGGACGCACGGACGACGGACACATCGCCACGACATAAGCCCTTCTGGCCTTTGGCCAGTAGAGCTAAAAATGAAAGTATAATTGAAATTTGAATAGAGTTGAAAACATTACAGCAAAAAGAGAAATTGCCCGTTTTCTCCTTTTGACACAATATTTTCAAATGTCAAAGGCTGCATATGCCACAAAATGTGTCTGCATGTAAGAATGGGTTAACTTGTGTCTTTTATGGGTGTTGATTGTTCTTCACAAACTTCCCCATTCCTGTATGTCTAGATTGCCATCCATGAAGCAAGTCGCCCAAAACTGCAGAATGACTTTGATCTCTGCTGGTTGTGCATTTCAAAAGGTAGCTTACATGTACAGTGGCTAAGAAAATTCTAAAGGAAAAGGCATGATGCTATTGAAATATGTGTACAATATGGATTGACAACCCTTTCCCACATACAAAATTCTGCATTTGTAGACGAATTTGAAAATATGGATTCAAAAATATTGAAAGTCTCTATAAAATAAAAGAATAATCATTGCATTGAGTTGAAGAAAGCATTGTTGTAAAAGGATAAATTGCTCAGTGTCAGTAAATTTTCCCTAGGATGTGTCAAAAATGTGTCTGCTTGTGGCAAAGGGTTATTAAAGTTAGTATAGGATACCTACCGTTACATTCTGTGAAAAGAAAGCCAACATGTCATGTTAATGCATGCGGAACTTTCATACACTGACATTTTCTTTAAATTGCATGGCCTGTTACGCTATAAATGATAGGCTCTTCCAGATTGAAATAATCTTATTATAAGACAACTATCTCCATTTTTCCACAATAGGAAGTTGCTGCAGAGGCATCATAAGTAAACTAGTTTCTATCAATCCTTTGTAAGTAATAAATGAGACAGTTCTAGCCTGTGACATAAGTTTTTCCTACATAGAAACACTTTCTGACCCCTCTACAATAGACGACTTTTGAAAACATTGTGACGAAAGGAGTAATTGCTCAAAACAGGCAATTTCCTTTTGCCACAATTTGTTCAACTTTGTTCATTAATTATACTTTCATTCATAGAAAGTGTCCATACTTTTGCCTAGATGTTTTCAAGGTCATTTGCTGCATGTTTGCCGTATGTGGGAAAGGGTTAAACATTTGGAAGATGAAAATACAATTCAATCATAAATACCCAATAATCCAACTATTATGTCCAAAAATCCTTGAAACATTGTTGAAAGCGGTGTAAAACACGATACAAATAAAATCAAACAATTGTTGAAAGCGGCGAAAAACACTATACAGATAAAATCATAATTTTTTTTGAAAAGCTATGCAGAGATCTAGATAAGAAGGAATAGATAGATCTTTACCAAACAATATCTTACAATCCAGTTAACCCTTTCCCACATTGAACACATCTTGGCAAAAATTTGAAAAATGTTTGTAAATGAAAGTATTATCATTGAATACCGGTAGAATAGAGTTGAAAACACTGGCGTAAGGTGATATTGCTTGTTTTGAGCAATTTCTCCATCTGTAAGATTGTTTTCAATAGTCGTCTGCTGCAAAGGCATCAGAAAGCATCTTTTTGTGGGAAAGGGTTAATTAATTCATCCCTTTATTATGAGACAATTCTGTTTTGAGTACCCACAACATAGAGTTTTAGGGTCAAATAAGGACTTAAGAACATGAAAAATATTCCCTTTATCTAGAGCTCTGTCTTTTGTACAAAAGGGTGTTCAATTTATAATTGAGATACATAGATAAGATCCGCAATTTGGAGTCTTACTTATTTAACTCTCCATATCAGGATCATGTTAAGGTTTATTGACATAAAACAAGTGGGGCTACACTTCTACGTTTTTTCCCCGGTCACTCAGAGATATATAAATTATGTTTTATTCAAATATAAGTCGAACACCTCTCATACAGCATGGAATGCAATGTTAGTGACAATTACCGGTAAAGCAAATGGGGGAAGATGTCATGCTATTCATATCAGAAAGTTTAACTAAAGCGTTGTCTGCTTTGAAACAATCAGAGGAAACAATTTATATATTTGATTAACCCTTTCCCATATACAACAAATATGAAGCAGACAAATTTCTTTATAGATGAAGCTTTAATTTCAGGGAGTTTAAAAACATTGTAGAAAATTGTGGAGTTTCTCATTTCGATCAATTTCTACTTTTACAACAATTCTTTACAAAAGTCTGCTGCAGAAACATCAAAATGTGTTATCACATGGGAAAGGGTTGAGCTACCTTTATCATGATAATTAACCCTTTCCCACCTGCAGACGTATTTTGACACAATAGCAGCAGATGACTTTTGAAAACAATTTCTCTTTTGGCCACAATGTTTTTCAACTCTATTCAATGTTTTAACTCTCATTTATGGCGTTATTTTACATTTTTGCAAATACGTTTTCAAAGTCGTCTGCTGCAGAATTGTCCCATGTGGGAAAGGGTTAACTGAGATTAACCTTCTCTATCTTTGTCTTTTTGAACATAAAGAACCACATGTATAAACACAGATATCAACTCATTGTGCTCCTTGAAAGTTCAGAAGACCTTTAAAAGCAATGTATAACAGATAAAATCATCTTTCTTCATATCCATGTACATGTAATTTCCTCGGAATTTATTTATTATCAACAAATAATCTGCTTTTCAATCTCAATTCATAATATAAATTCAAAATATACATGACAAGAGTATTCAAGGGAACACATGTTCCACATGTACATTTAGCCAAGGCTGCAGTCACAACAAGTGTTGATAAGGCTGTGAGATTGAGATACGATTCCTTTTATGAACACCAACTTGTGGCTAGCCCATTTGTGAATACATCACTTTTAATGTACACTCAGTGAATGAAAATATCATTATGTTATACAAACCATTTTGTAATGAATCTAATTAACCCCTTCCACATACAGTCAATCTGCAGAAGACGACTTTGAAAATGTCTACTAAAAGATATGGAAAATCTTTATAATTGTAGGTATAATAACTGAAAAAAGTTAAATTAATTGTGGCATAAGGAGAAATGGTTTGCTTTGAGCAATTTCTCCTTTTGTCACTATGATTTCAAAAGACGTCTGCTTCAGAGGCCAGAGAAAGCATATATATGTAGGAAAGGATTAAGAATTACATAATTTGACTTTTTAGTGTTATGAATATTCAATATAGAGCTACATGTAGACTTACAGCAAATGTACAGCTATAGTACCCCTCATCTTCAGGTTCTTTGTAAGTCTTTACAGCTTTAAACCTTAAAATATATCATAATTTGATATACCATCAGTTTCATTTTGCTGCCTATCCCGATTCCTAGACAAACCAAATTGTGTCAGGACTCATCAAAATGTGAGAAAGCTTTATTTTTACATGTGTACTGGCAATATATTAATAATGATTTTCACAAATATGAGAAAAATCAGAATGCACCAGGAAAACACACAAGGTGATACCTGTCCTTTCAAAATGAAAAACTGTTCCATTTAAGGTATTTCCAACATACAATAAATATGTAGCAGACAACTTTGAAAAATCTAGACAAAATTATGAAAAAGTTCTATTAGCGAAAGCTAAATGATTGAATAGAATTGAAAATATTGTGGCAACTACATTTTTAAAAATCAGTACTGAAAGAATTAAAAGATACTGCTTATGCATCTCATACTTTGGGAAAGCTTTTTAAAAGATAGCGGTGATAAAAGTGCTTGTTGTAAGCAATTACTACTGAAAAGGCGACTGTTTGTATCTAGGTTTAGTCAAAATGAAAGTACATGTAATCATGTAACTTACCGTATTATTAATATTTACCTTTTCCCACATTTAACAAATCTGCAGCAGATGAGTTAAAAACATCTAGACAAAACTATGGAAACTCTCTATAAATAAACTCTTGTATTCAATTTCTTGTTTGTCCTCAAGAGACTAGTCTCAATGAGATGAATCTTTTTGGTTTACACAACAAATGATTTTAAGAACTGCTCCCTTTTACAACACAACAAACAGTCAGTATTGTTTCATTGGGAGTTAATGCAGTTTCACACAGTATTTCGGTTTAATATGTCTCGATGACAAATTCTTATTCATAATTTGAATAAAATCCAGTACTAGACTGGAAAAGGTGTCTGGGACTACAGTCCCACATTCCATCGGCGCACTCCTCGTACAGTAAGTAAGAAAGTAGGAATACCTGCTATAGATAAACTTTCTGTCGAGCTTGAGCCCATCCATTCCTCCATACTTTGGATGAATCTGTAAACATATAAAAGTGTGTAATATTGTTTAACCCTTTCCCATATATGATAAATCTGCAGTGGACGACATTGAAAACATCTGGGCAAAGCATTGGAAAATCTGTTTTAATAAAAGTACAATTATTCAAAAGAGTTACAAACATTGTGGCAAAACAATAAATTACTAATTATAAGCAATTTCCCCATTTGCCACAATGTTTCAAAAGATGTCTGCAATAGATTTGTAAAAGTGCACCTGCATGTTGGAAAAGATTAACTGATGTGCAATTCATGTGGGTAGAAAACGAAAAAGAAACTGAGGAAAGAGGACCATTATAATTTGTTACATGGCAGAAAATATTAAGATCAATTTCTCTGAGTTTTTTTATTCCTTGTAAAAGGTGTTTGTTGAAAGATTAATGGATCCTCTCTATACAACATATCCCCCTAAACCCCTCCCCAATTTAAAATTATTTTCATACAAATGTTCCTAAGCTGGACCTTTAACGAAATAGTTCAGACTGTTTCTATCCACAGCACAAGATGGCCCCCAGAGTTAAAAATAGAGAAATATCTTCTGATGAAAACCTGGTTTCTTTAGTTTCTTGATATCTTAATGGTATTTGTAATATCATCTCTAGTGACCATTTTGTTCCGCAGGGCAGAATACTTTGAGTAATTAAGGATCATTTTCTTGACTTTTTCTTTGAAATTGGACTAGTAGTTAAGGAGATCTCATTTTAAACAAAATTTAGGGATAATTCTAAAAGCTCATCATCATAAGTTTGTGCTCAGGTGAGCCAATAAATACAGGATGATCCCTTCCAGCTTCCCGAAATAAATCCATCGAGACGACAGAAAAGTTTTGGCCATTACATATCAAAATCACTCCATATAGGCTTAAGTAAGAGTATGATATAAATGCACTAACAGACATAAGCAGGGATCCATTACTAGATCACTCAAAGTTGGCTAAAAAACAACAACAACAACCATTAAGCATTACAGTTTCTTAATACAATTTAACATTTTTCTATTAAATCACAATTAAGCCGAGACCAAATAAGCATGTCCATCATGAAAAGAGAAACTAGAAAGAGCAATTTCTCCTTTCCCACAATATTTTTTAACTGTATTCAGCAATTGTAATTTATCGATTTTTCCATATTTTGAACTTAACATTTTCAAAGCAGTTTACTGTAGACGACCTTTAAAATAGTCAAGCAAAAATATAGAAAATCTCTATAAATCATTGTCTATCTATTGAATTGAGTTGAAAACATTGCGGCAAATGGAAAAATTACTCATTATGAGCAATTTCTTTATTTGCCATAATGTTTTAAAAAGTTGCCTGCTGCTGAAGCATCAGAAAGCATATTTATGTGGGAAAGGGTTAAGAATCAAAGGAGGATTTCAAACCATGAGATGAGAACCTTATCTAGAGCCCTAACACTGTGTGTATAAAATAACTTTACCATTTTCCTTGACATTCTAGCAGTAAAGCTGTATGGTGCACAATTATTTCCTCTAGGTTCTGGACATTGATGAGGTCTGAAGATAGAAAAGATTAAACAACATAATTCATTGAAATCCCCGACCAACAGGTAGATTGTAAAAGAATACTTGAATGAACCGCCATGGTATAAAAGCTACAAGGAATATTTCTGACAAGTGATTTCAAAATTAGAAATGAGCCTTTCCAGTTTTGTAATTTCACATATTTTTCTGAAGTGGCCTTTCGGTTATTGCTTTTTTCTTTTATAGCAATTCAGTATGGCTTTAACAAATTATCCTAAGAAACACTTCTGCCACATTATCATGAAGTCTGCCAAGCACTTTCAGAGTGGATTGAAATTAAAGTAAATTAAAGTTGATGATGAATGCCAGACATAATATAGTAGCTCACCTTGAGCACTTTGTACTCAGGGGAGCTAAAAATGGAACACACAGTCAACAAGGTGACTATATGTTGCCGTGAAATTTACAGGAAGCCAAAATATCAAGACATGTTATTGAAAGAGCTACTTGGGCTTGTTGTAAACATTAAACAAACAAATCAACTCTTACTTGAACAATGACATAGGTGGACAGGTAACAACAGGATTAGGACACAGTGCATGTTGTTTTCTGAGATATTCTGTGACGATTTTATCCAAACTAATATCATAGTCCATGGCTTGAGAACGGTGTAAAAATTCTTTTTTAATTGCTGGACTATACATAATGCCTTCTTTCTCTTCCTTGACATATTTGGACTTCGTCGGTAACTGAAATGAACAAAATATAAATATTCTTAGAACTTTGCTCCAGGAAAAAACAACCTTAAGGCTTTCCCAGATATAGAAACTTTCTGACGCCTCTGCAGCAGACTTATTTGAAAACATTGTGACACAAGGAGAAATTGCTCACAATGAGCAATTTCTCCTTGTGTCACAATATTTTTTTTTTTTCGATAATTATATATACATTACAGAGATTTTTCCAATTTTTGCCGAGATGTTTAAAATGTCGTCTGCTGCAGATCTGTGATGTGGGAAAGGGTTAAGGCTTATGCATTGAGTATAGATTCAGATCAACCTGTCCATCAGTACTGTCTGATTTAAGTATATTCTGTTAAAAAAAGAAAAAGGCTCAGAAACTTCCAAGAAACTTATTATGAAAATCATAGTAAACTGTTAGCCATAAAAGACAAAACTGCCCTCATCTTCGTTGCCATGTTTTTGACCAATCAACATGGTTTGAAGAAGTCTGGCAGAGGGTCACCCATGGAAGATCGGCCATAAAGTTTCATGGGAGATTTTTCTCTTTCAATAACTACGGAAACTGATTTATGCATAGATCTATAAGTTTTGAGGGATTTTAGGAGAGGATGCTATCTATGAAGTTTCATTACAATTGCTCTAGTTATTACAGAGAAGTACCATCCAGTGAATGTTACCAGTATATCCTGACAAACATGCATTTTAATGCAGTTCATAACTTATGGCAATTTCCAAAAAGCATTACAAACAAACACACATAATAAGTTATGACATATTCTAAAAAGCAGTACAAACAAACACACATAAATAGAGGCAATATTGTCCAACAACTTATGAACATACAATCACATAAAACTAATAATGACAAACAACAAGAGCTGTCCATAAGACAGTATGCTCGATTATTTGCCATTTGATTCTATAGTAAACAGTGGTAAATGAGATATGTGCATGATAGTACCTTGCATGCCAAACTTTAACCAAATTGTCAAAGTCAAACAAGGGCCATACTGTGTACTGAATTCATACAAGAGTTATCTAACTTGACTTTCTGACACCCCTGAAGACATGAATTACTTAAGTTTAAATTTCATTAGTGGTTACTGAGATATGTCCATGATAGTATCTTGCATGCAAAACTTTAACCAAAATTTCTAAGTACAGAAAGGGGCATAATTGTGTCAAAATCTAATGTAGAGTTAAGGGACTTGTCCTGCAAGGTCATTTGATGAAGAAAAAGCCTTGCATGCAAAACTTTAACCAAATGAAGTTTCAAGTCAAGAATTTCTAAGTCATAAAAGGGGCATAATTGTGTCAAAATCTGATATAGAGTTTTGGAACTTATCCTGCAAGGTCATTTGATGATGTCCAATAAGTGTGTAAAGTTTCAAAGCAATAGCATCTGTGGTTTGTGAGAAAAATTATTGCATGTAAAACTTTTAACTAAAATTTGTAAGTCCAAAAAGGGGCATAATTGTGTTTTTTGGACTTATCTTGCAAGGTCATTTGATGATGTCCAATAAGTGTGTGAAGTTTCAAAGCAATACCATCTGTGGTTTGTTAGAAAAAGCCTTGCATGCAAAACTTTAACCAAATACGCCGACGCCTACCCACAAGAGACTGTAATAGCCCTCCATATTCTTCAAATAGTCAAGCTAAAAACCTACCCTTGGAGTTGTGTTTGAAGCTTGAGGTGTGCTGTGCTGTACCCTACCCATTGTAAATTTAATATGCCCTGAATTGGAGGTAGGGGTTGTTGGTACTTGTGGAACTCCGGATTGTGGATGACTAGATGAAGTGATGTGAGATAGAAGCACATTTCCGGCAGATTGAGACGGCACTACCTGGCTGCTGTTTATTGACCGATTCTGAAATAAAAACAAGTTTAAACCCTTTCCCACAAACAACAAATCTGCAGCAGATGACTTTTAAAACATGTTGGAGAAAATATGGATAATCATCATAAATGAAAATAAAAAATATTGAATCAAATTGATTGAAAACATCAAGAGCATTCAGCAATAACCTTTTTTGCCACAATGTTTTCAGAAGTCCTTTGCTACAGAGTAAGCAAAATGTGTTTGCATGTGGAATAGGGTTAATACAACAGTTTGATCCATGATATGGTATTTCAATACTAATCCATTCTTAAAGCACCTGAATCTGAACAGGTGGATAATATGCTTATCTTCTCTAAGTACAGAAGCTTTATGTGAAGTTTCATTCAGTTCCAGCCAGCAGTTGCTGAGAAACAGCGTGGACACACAAAAACATCGTAAAATATCAAAAGGACCATAACCCTGTCAAAAATTGTTGAATCTAAATAAGCTGAAAACATGTATGCTGATAAGGTAAAGAAACTTACCATTGCTCTAGGAGTGAATGGAAGCGTCTGAGGTGTTGTAAATAGGGATGAATTTGCTGGATGTACTGGGGGGAACACATGGGCTGGAAGAACTGGAGGAGGCGTAGAACACTGTGTCATAAGATCAGCTTCTCGCTGTAATATCTCTGCAGTTTGATAATAACCTAAAATAATAAATTGATTGATTCAGTCAACGCAGTTTTCAACAATCTTTCAGTCATATCATGGCGGCCAGTTCACCTACTCATATGTTTCACGACTTTCCCAAACCAGTACTCAACAAGACAGACTTTCCAAGCAACTGGCTGCTTTTCCACATAGCCCATTGGTGGAAAAAGAATGAGGCTTGTCAGTGACATTTGTGAAAGTTGTGAAAGTATATTGGCTGAGCTAATGTTCGAACTCACAACCCCTGGATTGACAGCATGTGTCGCTACCGAATGAGCTCTAAAACAGTAAACAAGAGGCCCAAGAGGGCCAGTATCGCTCCACTGCCATTAGGCAAAAATTAAATCTCCAAACAGTTTTCACTTTAACCATATAAAGCAAAACAGCCCTGCCCCCTGGCAGCCATGTTTATTCAACCAATCAACATGGCTAGAAGGAATCTGATAGAGGGTCACCCAAGGAACATTTCTACAATTTATTTTGAAAATCAACCTGACACTTTCGTGAAAGACAGTGGTGCAGAGGTAGAGCATCTGTCTCTCGTATCAAAGGTCCCTTGTTCGAGTCCGGTGATGATCGGGTCCTGACTTTGGGATGTTTCCACACAAACAGCGCAAGTACTGGTTAAGTCTCCAGAAAGCAGACATTGAGCTTGATAAACCTAAGCTGAAGGCTTGTTTCACAATCGATGTAACAGTTTCGTCAGAGAAGATTTTTTAAGTTTTCACTATAGCCATATAATGCAAAATAGCACTGCCCTCTGGTGACCTTGTTTTTCAACCAATCAGCATGGCTTGAAGGGAACATTTCTACAAAATGATTTATGTTATTATAAAAGCTTGTTCGTTTGGTTGCCATGGAAACCAGAATTTTGCATGGATAAAAAAAACAAGAGGGCCATGATGGCCCTAGAATCGCTCACCTGATTTATTTATTTTCGCTTTAGCTATATAAGCCCCGCCCCCTGGCAGCCATAGTTTTTGACCAATCAACTTGGCTTGAAGGAATCTGATAGAAGTTTACCCTAGGAACATTTCTACAAAATTATTTGAAAATCGGCTAGACACTTTTGGAGGAGAAGATTTTTTAAGTTTTTACTACAGCCATATAATGCAAAATAGCCCCGCCCACTGGCGGCAATGTTTTTTGACCAATCAACATGGCTTGAAGGAATCTGAAAGTGGGTCATCCAAGGAACATTTCTACAAAATTATTTGAAAATCTGCCTGACACTTTTGGAGAAGAAGATTTTTTAAGTTTTCACTATAGCCATATAAGGCAAAATAGCCCCGCCTCCCCTGGCGGCCATGTTTTTTCGACCAATCAACTTGGCTTGAAGGAATCTGATAGAGGGTCATCCAAGGAACATTTCTACAACATTATTTGAAAATCGGCATGACACTTTCGGAGGAGAAGATTTTTTAAGTTTTCACTATAGCCATATACGGCAAAATAGCCCCGCCCCCCTGGGGGCCATGTTTTTTGACCAATCAACATGGCTTGAAGGAATCTAATAGAGGGTCATCCAAGGAGCATTTCTACAAAATTATTTGAAAATCTGCCAACCAGTTTGGGAGAAGAAGATATTTTAAGTTTTCACTTTAGCCATATAAGGCAAAATAGCCCTGCCCACTGGCGGCCATATTTTTCGACCAATCAACATGGCTTGAAGGAATCTGATAGTGGGTCACTTAAGGAACATTTCTACAAAATTATTTGAAAATCGGCCCGACACTTTCGTCGGAGAAGATTTTTTAAGTTTTCACTATAGCCATATAAGGCAAAATAGCCCCGCCCCCCTGGCGGCCATGTTTTTCGACCAATCAAGATGGCTCGAAGGAATCTGATAGCGGGTCATCCAAGGAACATTTCTACAAAATTATTTGAAAATAGGCCTGACACTTTCGGAGGAGAAGATTTTTTAAGTTTTCACTATAGCCATATAAGGCAAAATAGCCCCGCCCGCCCTGGCGGCCATGTTTATTGACCAATCAACATGGCTTGAAGGAATCTGATAGAGGGTCATCCAAGGAACAATTCTACAAAATTATTTAAAAATCTGCCAACCAGTTTGGGAGAAGAAGTATTTTGAAGTTTTTTTCATTTCGTTGCCATGGAAACCAGAATTCTGCATGGATCCCAAAAATTTGAAGGAAATCCGGTGTGGTCATTGAGAGGATGCTTTCTGTGAAGTTTCATCCCAATTGACCCACTGGTTACTGAGGAGAAGAAGTTGACGCACGACGCACGACGGACAAAAGGCGATCACAATAACTCACCTTGAGCAAAGCTCAGGTGAGCTAAAAAATGAAGGAATTCTGGTGAGGACATTGAGCGGATGCTTCCACTTTAGTTACATCCCAATTAGCCAAGTTGTTAAGAAGGCGAAGCCATTTGAAGCAAAATGTTGACGCACAGGCGACAGACAATTCGCCATGACATAAACTCGACTGGCTTTCAGCCAGTGGAGCTAAAAAGTGTTCGAAGGAACACAAGATTTTATTTCGGTAAACAAAAGCTAGACCTATAGATACAGAGAAGTGTTCCCTATATTTCTCACTGCCAGAACAGTCAAGAGTAAAAAACTCATATATCAAGGTATTAAATCCTTATTTGAACTCTATGTTGTGGTTACTGAACTGAATGATCTCAGTGAAATAATTATATTGAATAGCACAATTTAGGAAATTGACACTTTACTCCTTCTTGTAGAGACCTCTGAGAGTACCAGTAACACTTTCCCTCACTAGGTAGATATTTGGTACCTATGCAGCAGAAAACTGATTAAGTCATAGTGGATATATATTTGTTCAAAAAAAGCAATTTCTCTTTTTCCAACATTGCCTTTAACTCTGTATCAAAATTGAACATCAATCTTCCTGACCAATATCATGGAAGAGCCATTCCTTTATTACTAAAACTTAAGTATAACAAAATGACTATTCTCATAAATTTCTCATACCACTTGTGAGTAGAAAGTCATTTTAACCCTTTTTCAAATAAAATGAATTTGTAAAAGATGACTGAAATCATCTGGACAAAAATATGAAAATTCTCTGTGAAAGAATGATTATTGAACAAGCTTGAAAACATTGTGACAAATAGGGAAATAGCTCCTTATGAGCAGTTTCTCCTTTTGTTATAATGTTTTCAAAAGTTGTCTGCTGCAGAGGCATCAAAATGCTTCTATATTTGGGAAGGGTTAAAGCCTTTGGTATTGAACCTTGGCCTTCTGATCTCAAGGAAGACCTTCTAACAACAACACAACTCGGTCATAAACCTTTCCCAGAAACAACAAATCTGCAGCAGATGTCTTTGAAAACAAATTTGCATAAACATGAAAAATCTCAAGAACTGATCATTTTATTACTAAATAGAGTTGAAAACATTGTAACAAAAGGAGTAATTACTCATTATGAGCAATTTCTCCTTTTGTCACAATGTTTTCAAAATGTATGTGCTGCCGAGGCTGTTATTTGTTTTCATTATACAGATTTTTCCGTACTTGCTTGCAATTTGGAATCACTATCATTAAATTGTAATAATGGGCTTAAATGTCACCAATTGTTTTTACCTTTGGCAAGAAAATGTCCATAAATTAACTGCAACAGTTCCTTCTCGTTGTAGATAATCTTGGATTGAGCAACAATGTCCGCCTGTAATAATCACCATGTAATTTAATTAGTACAATTCAGAGCAAACAAAGTCAAACAGAGGTATCAAAGCTGATGTAACACTTCAAAAATTATGAATTTATTTTCAGATGATTCCTTTAACAATCATAGGTTAACCCTTTCCCTCATACAACAATTCTGCAGCAGACGACTTTAAACATATTTTGTCAAATAATGGAAAATCTCTATAATTGAATAGATAACCTATGACTAAAAGTGGAAAACATTGTGACAAAAGGAGAAATTGCACGTTTTGTGCAATTTCTTCTTTTGTTACTATGTTTTCAAAAAGCCGTCTGCTACAGAGGCGTCTATATGAGGGAAAGGGTTAACTTGTGTCACTGTGGTAGCATTTACTGATGGTGGTTAACCCTTTCCCACATACAACAAACATGCAGCTGACAATTTAGACAACATTCAGTTAAAAACAATGGAATGCTTTTTAATTATTGAATAAAGTTGAAATCATTGTGGCAAAAGGAGAAAGAGCAATTTCTCCTTTTATCACAATGTTTTCAGTCGACATTTAATGCAGGTTTCAAATTTACACATCCAAAGTTTCCATTTCAAGGAAGGAAAAGTCAATTGAAACAATTCAGCAGAGTAGCAGTTTAAACCCTTTACCTGAAACAGACAAATTTCAACACACCTGCAGCAGTTAATTAATTAACCAGCTTTCTCATAGGCAGCATTTGTACGAGGCAAAGCGTTAACTATACAATCAAGCAAGCTAGACTCACCTTTCTGATGTCATCCAAAGTGGCATCACTGTAGCGTTGTGTCTCTTTTCCGGATACTTTCTCTATTAAGGCAGTGGAGAACTTACAGAATTTCACATGTTCCAAATGTTTGTCTTGTAATACTGGTTCTTTCATTAATACTGTAAACACAAAAAGATAGCATCATACACAATGAAAAGAGATAAATGAGGATCAAAAGTTTTCATCTTAACTCTTTCCCTCATATAGACGCTTTCTGATGCCTCTGCAGCAGACGACTTTTTGAAAACATAGTGACAAAAGAAGAAATTGCTCAAAACAAGCAATTTCTACTTTTGCCACAATGTTTTCCACTTTTAGTCATAGGCCATAGTCATATTCCATTATACAGATTTTTTATTTGTTAACAAAAAATGTTCAAAGTTGTTTGCTGCAGAATTTCCATATGAGAGAAAGGGTTAAAACATAGATAGTGTCAAATAAATGAAACTTTATGGTCTTAAACAAGCAAGAGTGTTCCACCAAACCCAAGTGTTTGTTTGTTTGTCTGTTTATATTTAACTGTGCCGTGCAGAACTAACTATTTGGCAAGCAGACAAAGTTAGATACATGAAGTCTGTGTGTGATACCCTTGCTCTTTCCAAAAAGACCCCCTTGGTTCTTTTACTTGCCAGGTGTATAGCAGCAATACACTCAAGGTTATTTTTCCTGGAAAGGACCAGTATTTGACCTCTAGCTGAGTGGGAGACACTAAAGCACCCTTTAAATTTCCAGAACCCGGACTGGAATTTGAACCCTGAACCTCTGGATTTACAATCCAGAGTGTTTACCACTGTACGTTCCCACCACCCATGTGTTGCTGGTCAAATTGGAAAATAAGTGAGAAAATGGCCAAACAAAAATATACGCACAATGGGGTGGTAACTCAAGGAATAAGCATCCTAGAGTTATGGATCTTGTGCACTGCACATCTGCCTGTCACAAGCTTCCTACAAACCAAACTTAATACCAATACAATGGAAATGGATTGAGAAAATTGTTGAACGAAAAACAAATATTGTTGTTGAAAGGAGATAACTGTAAAAAGAAGTAGGCTAGAATTATGTTCCTTGTATTGTTCCATTTTCCTGACCACAATGTATATTTTTTGGCCATTTTGAAGTTAATCTGCAAAACAGAAACAATGTAAATAACCAGAATAATTAATGCAAAGCGAGACGGACGATGCCGTAATCCTTACTGGCAGTTTTATTTCATTATTGAAAAAGTCTTGAATATATTTGTTTTGCTAAACGTTTGCCAAACAAACAGTAAGTACAGTGACACTGGTGACAATGGGATAAGAAGACAACTCTATGTACGCCTTATTCAATTTAACCCTTTCCCTCATATAGACGCTTTCTGACGCCTCTGCAGCAGACGGCTTTTTGAAAACATAGTGACAAAAGAAGAAATTGCTCAAAACGAGCAATTTCTCTTTTTGCCACAATGTTTCTCCACTTTTAGTTATCCATTCAATTATAGAGATTTTCTATTTTTTGACAAAATATGTTCAAAGTCGTCTGCTGCAGAATTGTCGTATGAGGTAAAGGGTTAAGGCAGGAATAATGTCAGCCTAGGTGATTTAAAACTCTCTTACATTGTAACTGTCCTGTAGAAAACAGCGGCAGCTTGCTGATAATTTGTCGTAAAGTTTCTGACCTTGCCATTCCTACTAGGGCCTGAAAAACAGAACGTTTATGTAACATATACCTCTTCAACAATATTCAATGAAAACTGCTTGCTTTTCAAAATTGGTGTAATGTTGCTATGATTTTTTATATGAATTGCAAAAACTTGAACAAACTCAGCTCAAAGAAAAGTTTTTGTGAAACTATTTTGAAATTCGACCAATATTCAATTCAATTCAATCGTTTATTTTTACTAAGTCTCAAAATGAAACACAAACATGAAAATAACAATATGATCATCTACAAAATATTCAAATACACATAATGTCACGTGAAAGAGGGGGAAGGGGTGAGAGAAAAGAGTTTGTGACAAGAAATTTTTTAAGGGTTTCCTTTTCATTGCAATGACTACCAGTGTTGTGCACTGAAGAAAATTATTTAAACAAATTTGCAGGGTACATCTATGCCAAGTTTCAAAAGTAGTCTGCTGCAGATGTGTCAAAATCCCTATATGCAGGGTACATTTATGCCAAGTTTCAAAAGTTAAAATGTAGGGAAAGGGTTAAATGACAGTTAAAGTGTGCCTGTCAAAGACACTATAGTCATGGATAACAAAAACATATCCTTACCTTGCAGGCTAGAGCTCTTATGACATCAGCATCTGTTATTGGTGTTTTTACCAATAATAACTTCAGTAGCACCTAACAAACAACAACAACACATATATTTATTAACTGTTCATACGATCATAACATATCATTCCAAAATCTAATACAACCACTTCTAAGATATAAATGAGGGGACAAATACAAAACAAGAGCGCTGCAGGCGAACGCCAACGCTTGTCTGTTTTTTTTCTAAGTTTGAAAATTATTAAAGCCATGTGACTTGGTGTAGACATGCTTATTGTCCCTAGGAACATGTGTACCAAGTTTCATTTTAAATTTTTCAATGGTTTTTGGGTTATGAGGTAAGGTTTAAGTTTTGTGACCATGCAGACACCTAAGGTATCACAATAACCAGACATTTTTTCTTCGAAAACCAGACAAGCCAAAAATTTACTAAATGGTTCATAATAGTTGTCCAGAAAGTTCTCAAAGTTGTCATAGAGAATGGAAGACATAACATCATACTGTTGAAATAAGAAGGCTTGACACCAACTCTCACACTGTCCGACATAAAACCATTCTTCAATCATACATCATTTAATGATAAATCCTATCGAAAAACAATATTTAAGTCAATGTTTCACCTTTTTCAGCCTACAACAAATCAGCAGCAGGCAACTTTGTAAACATCTCGGCAGAATATGGAATATCTCTTTACTAAAAAGTTTGATAATTGAAGAGAGATGAAATATTGCGGAAAAGGAGTAATTTCTTATTATGAGCACACAATATTTTCACAATAAGTCGTCTGCTGCAGAGGCACCAGAAAGCATCTATATGTGGGAAAGGGTTTAAATATAAGAAATATACCAAATGTATCACAAGCACAGCATTTGCGAGGAAGAACCAGACGTTTTGACATTCGGTTGTTCCAACTATACTATCTGGTGTATTTTTTAAATCCTCATTTTTTACATAACGTTACTTGCCCAATTATGAAATTATCCTGATAAGTAGAAACAAGAGGCCCATGAGGGCCTATGCTCTACTGGCATTGATCTGGCTTGTTTCAAAAGGAACCAATATGTCATCAATATTCAAATACCATCTAAGTTTGGTGAAGATCAGATAGTAAATGGAAGCTCTATTGTGTTCACAAGCTGTATTATAGCAATTTTGACAATTTCAAGGGCCATAATCCAGCCATGCATGGGTAGATCTGGCCGTTTTTTAGAAATGAACCAAAATCTCATGGATATCTAACTACAATCAAAAATAAGGACTGTATCATGTTAACAAGCCCTATTATAGCAATTTTGACAATTTCAAGGGCCATAATTCAGTCATGCATGGGGCGGATCTGGCTTGTTTTCGAAAGGAATCAAGCTCTCATGGATATCTAACTACTGTATAAGTTTGGTTGATATACAATAAAAAAAAAAGACGTGTTAACAAGCTCTATTATAGCAATTTTGACCATTTCAAGGGCCATAATCCAGTCATGCATGGGCAGATCTGGGGCTGGTTTTAGAAAGTAACCGAGCTCTCATGAATATCTAACTACTGTATAAGTTTGGTTGAGATACAATCAAAAGTGAAGACTATCGTGTTAACAAGCTCTTTTATAGCAATTTTGACCATTTCAAGGGCCATAATCCATTCATGCATGGGCGGATCTGGCTGGTTTTCGAAAGGAAGCGATCTCTTATGGATATCTAACTACTGTATAAGTTTGGTTGAGATACAATCAAAAGTGAAAAGACTGTATCGTGTTAACAAGAAATTGTTTACGGACGGACGCCGGACAAATCGCCACGACATAAGCCCTTCCGGCCTTTGGCCAGTAGAGCTAAAAATAGCCTATGCTTAACACAGCGACTTTTCTCTATTTTAAGAAGTTTAATATCAACGTTTTGACCAGTTTTTAAGATTTTCAAACCAAGTCAATCTTTGAAACTTAAGTGATGTAACTAGGTTTTAATAATCTCAAAATTCAAACTTACTTTATTATTTTCATTACATACAATTTAAATAAACCAAAAGACCAAAAAAGAAAATTTCACAGATTTGTCTATGAGATGGTTCTTTATTTTTAATTACTTTGCCTGCCTTACTTCTCTAGAGAATAAAATATAGCCATTATTTCAGACTACAATAAATAACCTTTTTTCATGTTAATTACAGAGTGGCAATCATACCTACCATTATACCATTATTCTCTCGAACACCTTTCCACATCCGAGATAAAACATCTTCACCAAGTCTCAAGTTGATCTTTTTTTTAGATCCTACCCCCATGTATCTACCAACACCACCTCCAAGCTAGAGTAACAAGGAGAAAAGGTTATTAAGCTAACTTGCTCTAACATACAAGGAATCTGCAGCAGGAAACTTTGAAAACATCTGCACAAAAATCTGGATAATCCCTATAACAGAAAGTTTAATAATTGAGTTGAAAACATTGTTGCAAAATAGAAATGATGAGCAATTTCTCCTTTTGCTCAATGTTTTCTAAATGGGTTTACTGCAGTTTTGTCAAAATACGCCTATAGGTGGGAAAGGGTTTATATAGGTAAAATTATTGAATAGAGTTGAAAACATTGTGGGATAGGAGGAGGAACTATAATGAGCCAAACAGTGATGTAAATATATGGGCAAAGTAGAATGATTGATTAGAGTTGAAAAACATTGTGGCAAAAGAAGAAATTGCTTATTAAGAGCAATATCTCCTTTTGTCAGAGTGTTTTCAATAGGTATCTGCTGCAGATGATTTAAATGTGTTTGCATGAAGGAAACGGGGAATCAAGCATGGTTACTTTGCATGGAAATATTTAACAAGTTAAATCTGTGGAGGACAGCAGTGCATCAGCCTCTCGTACCAAAGGTCCTGGGTTTGAATCACTTGGGATTTTTCTACATAAACGGTACGAGTACTGTTTAAGACTCCAGGAAGCAGACATCGAGCTTGATTAATATAAGCTGAAAGATGGTATCACAATCAATGTAGAATAAATAAGATTAAACTAAGTCAAATCTCTCGATAAACGTTAATAGTTGATCTATAGATTAAGAGAGTGACAAACGGATAGACAGACAGAGGATAGAAAAGTGAACCAACTATGTCATTCCACAATGGCAGGTGAAAAAAAAACTTGCTATTTACCCTTTCCCACATATGAAAAATCTGCAACAGACAACTTTGAAAAAATCATGGCTAAATCATGAAAAATCTATATAAATGGAAGTTAAATTATTGAATAAAGAAGAAAACATTGCGGTTAAAGGAGAAATTGCTAGTTCTGAGCAATTTTTCCTTTGTAAAATTTACATGTTAAGTTTCTACATACCCTCTCCAGTGGTCCACAGACACAGTTAATGATCACAGAGAGGGCAGATTTCTGCACATCAGAGTCAAATAGAACATCACCTTCAGTAAGACCAATAAATATGCTGAAAATATAAATGCAAACATATATATTAATTTTGAATTAAATTATTTCAATATTCATAAAATTAGAATTTCTTGCTTTTGATGTCTAAGTTTGTTTGTTTGTTTGGAGTTTAACGCCGCTTTCAACAGCTTTGGTCATATCACGGCGGTCAGTGCACCTACCCATGTTTTCCTGGCTTTCCCACACCAGTACTTACACAACATTCTTTCGAAGCCACTGACTACTTTCTCACATAGATCAGAGGTGAGAGGCAATGGAAAACATCGCCCGAAAGAATGTCGCCGCAACCGGGTATCGAACCCGTGACCTCCAGATCACGAGTCAGATACGCTACCAATTGAGCTACCCGGCCGGGCTTTTGATGTCTAAGAGAATCTGTTTAAACATGACATAATAATGACTACTATTTCTTATAATTTCTTCATGTCTATTCATATACTCCTTAACTCTAAGCACGCTACCGGCGGGTTTTGTCAACCATTGATGACATTTGCAAACAGTTTGGATCCAGATCAGTCCCCACAAAACGTGGGGACTGATCTGAGATCCAAACTGTTTGTCACTCCGATTCAATTTCAGTAAACATTTGGGGAAAATAATTTTTTTTTTCAAAATTTTGCAGACAACAATATAGTAGACGAAAATAATTCAGCATGCAAAGAGTTAAAACACATTTTGTGCAAAATTAAGGGGAGACACTCAAAATCCCCACTGGTTAGAATTGCCCCTTGTAGTCAAAATCCCCAAGGCCAAAGTTAAAGCGTTCTCAAAATCCCCATGATGAATTTGTGTGCTTATTTTTTTTAAAAACAAAGTTATATGACACAGCCAGTCATTTAAATGATCATGCCACTGAATACACCTAAATTCGATTCATTGCCACTTAATTAAGTTCATTGCATAATGGCTTAAAATCTATTATGATAATTAATTTAAATAATCATGTCAACCTTTTGAAATGGTGGACATTTTTGCAAATGTTGCTAATAGTGACAACAAAATAAGTTGGTTACCAAACAAATTTATTCACATGCCTGGTTTCTAATTGTACTAATTCCCCTACTCTACACCTTTGCAGTCACCTAATGACATTAAAGACCAACGAGATCAAACGGAGATCAAACAGTAACTAAGTAAGGGGATTATGCTACCCATCATGGGGATTTTGAATACCCTGTCATTTTTGCCATGGGGATTTTGAATACCCTGTCATTTTTGCCATGGAGATTTTGACTACTATAGCAATTTTGACCCATGGGGATTTTGATATAAACTCGGCAGCAAATGATGCACACAACATGTACAACATTGGCTTACTGGGTAGAAAAACCCAGTAAAAAGGAAGAATAAAATATATGTATCTAGATGGTTATTCTACTGGAAAGTGAATTTATTACTGTAATTCATCCCACAATTATGATTCTAATATTTAATATAACAAGTTTTTAAACTTTTTCCATATAACTTATAATTTTGAGTTCAGCACAATTAAATATAATGCATATACATATATATGAATTAAAATGATTGAAATTGCTCATTGTTTCATTTTTCATTTATTTGCTTATATTAGGATATGGCCCTTTTATTCTGTTGGTTACCAAACAAATTTATTCACATGTCCGGTCTTCTAATTGTTCTAATTCCCCTACTCTACACCTTTGCAGTCACCTAATGACATTAAAGACCAAAGAGATCAAACAGTAACTGAGTAAGGGGATTATGCTACCCATCATGGGGATTTTGAATACCCTGTAATTTTTTGCCATGGGGATTTTGAATACCCTGTAATTTTTTGTCATGAGGATTTTGACTACTATGACAATTTTGACCCATGGGGATTTTGATATACACTCCCCTTGATGATTGATTGATTGGGGTTTAACACCGTTTTTAACAATTTCTCAGTCATATCACGGCAGCCAGTTCACCTACTCATATGTTTCCTGGTTTTCGCACACCAGTACTCCACACAACAATCTTCCCAAGCAACTCCCCTTGATGACATACAACAAATCTTTTTAAGAAAATTAGTCATACATATTGAAACTCTCTATACTTGAAAGAACACTTATTGAATAGTTTGAAAACATTTTGGCAAAAGAAGAAATTGCTCATCATGAGCAATTTCTCAATTTGTCACAATGTTTTCAAAAGTAGTATGCTGCAGAGGCGTCATATAGTGTCTGTAAGTGAGAAAGGGTTTAACAAAATACGGTATGAAAATTCTGGTCAGTAACGAGTAATTCGTTGCGTAGCCAAGTTTGAATTATTAAGTAATTGTCTCTGTGGTCTCTTTCAAGATATTTCTATTATAAAAAAAATGATTAGGTAATTGCCAAATAATTTAATTTTTGAAAGGTTTTTCACACTCGCAGAAAGAAAGCAACACTCTCTGCATTTGTAGTTCCTGACAAGCTATTGCTACATTTCAGAAGAGATTCATGTGTGAATTTTCAACTCGGTACATTTATCATGCGCTTATTTACTTGAATTGGAACTCTGTCAGATATTGTCGTCAGTGACCCAATGAAAAATGAGTGTCATGTCTATATTATTTACCCTCTCCAACTTGCAGATCTATATGTTGATGAATCTGCAATAGACGAGTTTTGAAAACATCATGGCAAAAGGAGAAATTGCTAAAAACAAGTAATTTCTTCTCTCGCCACAATGTTTTCCAACTCAATTCTAGAAATATAGTTGTTTATAGAGATTTTCTATATTTTTTTTCTAGATATTTTCAAAGCCATCTGCTGCCAATTTGTCATAAGTATGAAAGAGTTAACCCTTTCCCTCATATAGACGCTTTCTGACGCCTCTGCAGCAGACGGTTTTTTGAAAACATAGTGACAAAAGGAAGAAATTGCACAAAACGTGCAATTTCTCCTTTGGCCACAATGTTTTCCACTTTTTGTCATAGATTATCCATTTAATTATGGAGATTTTCCATGTTTTGACAAAATACGTTCAAAGTCGTCTGCTGCAGAATTGTCGTATGAGGGAAAGGGTTAATTAAAGGATGGCTTTTTGAAAACATAGTACCAAAGAAGAAATTGCACAAAACGTGCAATTTCTCCTTTTGTCACAATGTTTTCCACTTTTAGTCATAGGTTATCCATCTGACAAAATACGTTCAAAGTCGTCTGCTGCAGAATTGTCGTATGAGGGAAAGGGTTAATTAAAGGACGGCTTTTTGAAAACATAGTAACAAAAGAAGAAAATTGCACAAAACGTGCAATTTCTCCTTTTGTCACAATGTTTTCCACTTTTAGTCATAGGTTATCCATCTGACAAAATACGTTCAAAGTCGTCTGCTGCAGAATTGTCGTATGAGGGAAAGGGTTAAATGATTGACCTGATAGCTGGCGTGGTGACATTGTCTGGTAGAGGGATTGACTGTAACAGGGTTAACTGTGATCTGGGCGTCACACAACAAATACTGATAACATCTAGTGCTGCTTTAATCGTCTCCGGTCTGAAAAAAAACAACAGGAACAGCATGGTTTATGTATTAAAGGGCTGTTCCAGGGAAAAAATGTCTAAAGGGGAGGATGACGCGCTATTTTCATTTGGGGTGGGTATTTTTAATTAATAAAAATTTCTTGGGATGCCCAAAAATTAATAAAAACTTGATAGGTGGTACCCTAAACATTTCTGGTAGTTCCTCCCCCTCCAAGACATTTTTTCCTAGAACAGCCCTGAACATAATAATGCATTGCAAATCATGAAATGGTAAGAGTATATAATTATCCAAAATCATTATATTTTATAGTCAAATCTCACAAAGGCAGAAATGAACAAGAGTACCGCAAACGGTACATAATACGCCCGCCAGGAACTTCTTTGTAAGTTTCCTCTTTGTTTTGATATATTGTTTGTTTGTAAAAAGTTAATAAAGTCGTTCAGGAATAAGTTGTTAAAGAATAATGGGAAACTATGAAAAATGCATAACTCATGCAGAAATTGACAAATATTCTAAGTCCAAAAAGGGGCATAACTCATTCAAAAATTGACGAAATCCGAGGAAAAGTGAACTTGATCTGTGACACATGATTACAAAGCCATATACAAAATTTCAATAGCTCAAAGTATGTAGGAAAAAGTGCGGAAAACCAATATTCTAAGTCCAAAAAGGGGCATAACTCATTCAAAAATTGACGAAATCCCAGGAAATATGAACTTGATCTGTGACACATCACTACAAAGCCTTATACAAAATTTCAGTTCAATAGCTCAAAGTATGTAAGAAAAAAGTGCGGAAAACCGGACGGACGGAGGGACATGACCATACCATAATATGTACCGTTTTTAAGAAACGGTCGTATAAAAAATCTCTACTAATGAAAGTATTATTATTGAACAGAGTTGAAAAATTTGTGGCGAAAGGATGAATTGCCCATTATGAGTAATTTCTGCTTTTTGTCACAAATTTACCACAGATGCTTGCTGCAACTGCCTCAAAAATGTTTCTGCAGGTGGGAAAGGGTTAATGGTCACTCCCCTACCCACTATCTATGCAAACAACAGTTTTCAAAGGTAATGTGTAAACCTGCCGGACAGAGAAATGACCCCTCGATTTCACCCTGGCGAGTATTACTTACTTTCCTGTATAAGTACTCCACTCTGGTGCCATGGCAATAAGCTGTGATAGCAGACTAATGCCCCCTAGTCTGTGGAAAGTAGCTTCTGGCTGCCACAGTTGTCGTATGGGCATTAACTCCATCATTAATTCAATGTTTTCCTGTACAGCATCAGGTGTAATCTTCATTGCCTGAAATATTAATTAAACCCACATGTACTGTACATTTACAGAATTTTTTTGGAACTTTTGAAAACACTGTGGGAAAAGGAAAATGGGATTTTTCCACTCAAGCAGAAGTACTGGTTAAGTGTCCAGAAAGCAGACATAGAGCAAGATAAATATAAGTTGAACATTTGTTATGCAATCAGTGTAAAATATATAAGCAATTTCTATTTCACCATGTTTTTTTTTTTATTCTTTTCCATAATTGTACTTTGATATCTCACTTGAAGGGGATTTCCCATTTATCCCCCTCCACCAGATATTTTCAAAGTTGTCTGCAGAAAATTTTCTCCAGGTTGGAGCCGATTAATTGAGAATGCTCTTTTTTAAATCAACATAGCACATTTCTGACAAGTGTTGATAAAGATCTGTCTCCATCTCTATGCAATTTGGAAAATGCTTGTCAGAAGTTTCTTGAAACCTATGGCCCATTGATAACCAGTACAAAGTAAAAATCATACTGCTCAGATACATAAATTGATCTAAATTTACACTGGTCACAATGGTCCTATAGCTGGTTTTCCTAGAACTATGCTCAATCAGATAACCTATTATTCAAAGAATAATTTCCCAGCTACTAACTAAAGAAATGAAACTCATCATGGGCAATGTTTTATTATTAATACATTTTGTGCATGAGTCATACACTGCACAGTGCCCTCAACAGTTTATTCTATAATAGAAAGATAAGACTATTGCATCGTCTCCACAATTAACTAGAACATCCGTACTTCTTATCAGAATTAAGACAAACTTTTATTTTCAAATACCTTATAAGCTGGAGTTTCATGCTGCGGGGATCCCCCTTCATTCCTAGTATGGGATCGCTTCAACTCCTTCACCTTAATGATGAGATGGGATTCAAAGTATTTCTTCAGTGCCACACAAACATGCCGGACTGTCTGTCTCATGGTAAACAGGTGGTCATCTGCCGCCGTGACTGTACTCTCGATGTTCAGGATTTCTATGGTGCTGATCTGAAAAAATAGTTTGGATGCGTTATATTCCCCTTTCAGCAGTATCTCAGTTATATCATAAGACATCGTGAAGGTCATTGGTTCATCTTCCATGTCTAACACAATTAATGAGTAGCTCTGACAAAGTTTGAAAGGAGTTCTGTACGACTTTCCTACCCGGTTACAAGCAGAGATTTAACCCTTTCCAACATACACGAAATCTGCAGCAGACGACTTTAAAAACAGAGTGACAAAAACCTGAAAAATCTCCATAAAGTATAGCTTTATTGTTAAATAAAGTTGACAATGTTTTCAAAAGTCGTCTGCTGCTATTGCGTCAAAATGCGTCTGCAGCTTGGAAAGGGTTAACTAACATAAATGCATCAGAGAGAACATTATAACACCTCTTTTGGTCATTTATCAAGTTTTAGAAAATAAAATATGTATGCATTGGCCTACTTGTTTCAATAGCATAAGGTTACACAGAAAACGTTTGTAAATAATCTCTCTCTATTAATGTTACTGGATTATTTTGGTTAAAATTATTAATGTTCTATTTCTGAAAAATCCAGTGCAGTAAAGTTCACCAAAGGTAGTTCATGTAAACAATGTCACAAACAAATGGACTGTTCAAGTTTTTACAATAACTGACTTTATTTTTCATTTTCATAATATCTTTGTATATATATTTTGTTTAACCCTTTCCCACATACAATAACTCTGCAGCAGATGTCTTTATAGGCAAAAATGGAATAGCCTTTTTGTTTTAAAGTATTTTTAATTATTAAATAAGAGTTGAAAAAATTGTGGTTTAAGGAGAAATTGACAATAATGAGCAGTTTCACCTTTTTTCACACATAGTCTGCCGCAATGCTTCAAAATACATCTATAAGGAAAAGGGGGCTTAAGATTTTTTTTAATTTCATTAGGTCTTTGATGATACATTATGTTAAACTGTAATGATGCATTATGCTTGTATGGGAAATGTCATTAAAAAGGAAATGTTTCTCTTCCATTCTTACCACATTGAACAGTCTTCTCAAGCCATCATGAGCGTCAAATTTACCCAGTATTACGTGAAACGAGAAAGACTGCAAGAAGAACATGGCCGCATGACATCGACTTGAGTCATGGGAACATTCCATCAGCCATAACACATAACTGAAAACAAAGGATAGGATCAAACGCATTTATATGAGGAAGTAAACTGGTGTCTTTAATTAATTCACAATATATGAGCTATTCCACGAGAAAACCAACATTATTGATTCGGCCTAAGTATGCCATGCAGGCTAACTAACCTGTACAGACACTTTTCGCCTCCTGTAGATTTTCTGTTTCAGGAATCATAAATCTATACCTTTATCGCCCCGAGACAGAATGTGTCAGCCCCAATAAGCCTGCGCAGACTGTGAAGGCTGATCTGGTTCGATACATTATGCAGCGTCCATAATGTTGTTTTTCTTGTGGAATGGCTTATATCTTTTCTTGCTCTTTTAACACTTTCCTGCATATGACAAATCTGCAGCCGATGACTTTTAATATGCACAGGGAAAAAAATATATGGAAAATCTCGAAATATGGAAGTATAATTGTTAAATAGTTGAAAACATTGTGGCAAGAGGAGAAATAGCTGATTCTCTTTTTGCCAGTGTTTTCATTAAGTCGTCTGCTGAAGATGCGTCAAAAGATTTTATATTTGGAAAAGGGTCAAACCCTATACTATGGGTTCTCCAAAAAATTGCCTCACTAAAAATTATATTTTGACTATCTATAGCATTTTTTAAAGTCAAATAATGATTTTAGAACATGAAAATCTTGACTAATTAAGAGCTCTGTAAAAGTGTTGAATATTTCCCCTTTGTACCATCTATAGAATCTACAAAATGAAAGGCTGTAGAAAAGTCAAAATAATCAAAGGTAAACTGTAGGGAGAAAAAAAAAACACGAATGAACAAAGAACATTCGTTTGCCGCAGACATAAAAGTGCTTTTATATCAAGGAAATGTTAAAATATAAAAGACATTTTTAACCCTTTCCCACACACAAGAAATCTTCAGAATACGACTTTGAAAAGAATAAACCATAACTACGAAAGTTGCTATAAATTAATGTATCCTGATCGAATAGAGTTAGTTTAAACTTATTTATTTTAAATCGATTGCGAAACAAGCTTTAAGCTTATATTAATCACGCTCGATGTCTGCTTCCTGGATACTTAACCAGTACTCGCGCCGATTGTGTGGAAAAATCCCAAAGTCAGGACCCGCTCATCACGGGACTCGAACCAGGGACCTTTGATGTGAGAGGCCGACGCTCTACCTCTGCACCACTGTCTTCCACAATTCCGAATAGAGTTAAAAACATTAATGAGCAATTTCAACTTCGTGACGATGTTTTCAAAAGTTGTCTGCTGCAGATGCGACAACAAGCATCTGAATAAGGGGGGTAAAGGGTTTCATTAACAACAAGATGTGTTTGTGAAACACTGATGCCCCCCAATGGCAACATCTAGGTCAAAGGTCAAGGTCGCCAGGTCAAAAATGTTGGTACTGACAGAAAGGTCATGTCACAAGGAATACACATGTGAAATATGGTAGCCTTACCTGTTATGGTTCAAAAGTAGTGGTCAAGGTTAAAGTTGTTTTCGAGAATGGCAACATCTAGGTCAAAGGTCAAGGTCGCAAGGTGAAAAATGTTGGTACTGACAGAAAGGTCATGTCACAAGGTATACACATGTGAAATATGGAAGCCTTACCTGTTATGGTTCAAAAGTAGTGGGGAAGGTTAAGTTAAAAAAAAATTGAGAATGGCAACATCTAGGTCAAAGGTCAAGGTCGCAAGGTCAAAAATGTTGGTACTGACAGAAAGGTCATGTCACAAGGAATACACATGTGAAATATGGTAGCCGTATCTGTTATGGTTCAAAAGTAATGGCCAAAAGTAATGGCCAAGGTTAAAGTTTTTTTCGAGAATGGCAACATCTAGGTCAAAGATGGTCAACGTCGCAAGGTCAAAAATGTTGGTACTGACAGAAAGGTCATGTCACAAGGAATACACATGTGAAATATGGTAGCCGTACCTGTTATGGTTCAAAAGTAATGGCCAAAGTAAAGTTTTTTTCGAGAATGGCAACATCTAGGTCAAAGGTCAAGGTCGCAAGGTCAAACATTTTGGTACTGACAGAAAGGTAATGTCACAAGGAATACACATGTGAAATATGGTAGCCGTACCTGTTATGGTTCAAAAGTAGTGGTCAAGGTTAAAGTTTTTTCGTGCAGACAGGCCAAAAACTACATCTAGGTCAAAGGTCAAGGTCGCAAGGTCAAAAATGTTGGTACTGACAGAAAGGTCATGTCACAAGGAATACACATGTGAAATATGGTAGCCGTACCTGTTATGGTTCAAAAGAAATGGCCAAGGTTAAAGTTTTTTTCGAGAATGGCAACATCTAGGTCAAAGGTCAAGGTCGCAAGGTCAAACATTTTGGTACTGACAGAAAGGTAATGTCACAAGGAATACACATGTGAAATATGGTAGCCGTACCTGTTATGGTTCAAAAGTAGTGGTCAAGGTTAAAGTTTTTTTCGTGCAGACAGGCCAAAAACTACATCTAGGTCAAAGGTCAAGGTCGCAAGGTCAAAAGTTTTGGTACTGACAGAAAGGTCATGTCACAAGGAATACACATGTGAAATATGGTAGCCGTACCTGTTATGGTTCAAAAGTAGTGGTCAAGGTTAAAGTTTTTTTTGTGCAGACAGACGTGCAGACCAACGTGCAGACAGACAGACAGACAGGCCAAAAACTATATGCCCCCCGAATCGGAGATTCCGGGGGGGGGCATAAAAATCAATGTTGCAGAGGTCTAAATAATAACAAATAAACGGGTCACTTACAATAACTACCGGTATCCTTTAAATTTAACCAACCAAACTCTCTGACAGACATTACAATACACCATGACATAAGGTTGACTGGCTTTTAGTCAGCAGTGAGCTAATAAACCTTATCAAAATTAGACGAGTAAACTATACTTACTTCACAAGGGTTGTTAAAATGTGATCTGACAACAGGCATACCTGTAATGAAACAAGGATAAAGAGTTATTGACAGGCCTGATTGTAGGAAATCTTTTATCTACCAGTTAAAGGTCAGTAGGTAGTACAATAGCATAGGAGATATGGCCTGGACAAGCTATATCTTTAACCCTTTCCCTCTTACAATAAATCTGCAGCAGATGACTGAAGAAAAATATGGAAAATCTCTTTATATAAAAGTCTAGTTTAAGAATACATTTAAAAACATTGTGGCAAAAGGAGAAATTTTTCATTATGAGCAATTTTTACCACAATGTTTTCAAGGCATCTGCTGCAGAGGCGTCAGAAATCGTCTGTATGTGGGAAAGGGTTAATTGGCTCAGGTTCGGGTTACAGTGACCCAATTTGGGTATGTGACACACCCACTTCCCAAGATGCACCTTCAATCCTTAAGTCACTCCAGGTAATTGATTATTTGGAGTTTTATGCCGCTTTGAAAAAAATTCAGTTATATCACGGCATTTCCTGGGTAAGTCACCAGTACTATTGGTCCACTTATCCTGACACCAGCCAGACAGCCGTAATGCTAACCCTGCAACCCTGAGCCCCAAGGAGGGCAGCCATTACTACCATTTTTAAATATTTCACTCCAGGTAAAATAACATAGGAGATATGGCCTGGACAAGCTTTTTTTTATTAAATGGGTTCAGAGCCTCTGAGGTCAAGGCTACAGTGTCTAAACTATAGAACATGACACATCCACTTCCTCAGGATGCAACTTCAGAGAGCATTTGGTCACTCAAGGGGTGATAACATAGGAGATACAGCTGTGACAAACTTTTTCATTAAATTGGGACAGCAGGGCTTTTTGCATGTTCTAAAATCCGTATTTGACCTCTAAAAGCAATGTTGTTGGTACTCAACAATATTTTGAGTAACCACAACATAGGTTTTAATAATTGCTAACAAAAATATCACGGAAGCAACACCTGTTTACTCTTCTTATCTAGTCCGCTTGGGGACAAATGTCAATGTTTCATTGACCCGATTTTGGTATAAGACACATCAACTGCCCAAGATGAATCTTAAGACCAATGTTGGCAACTATGACGCCAACACTGAGGGCAAAGGAAGGAAGCCCCAACTACAATTGTTAACACATCTATCAAAGTGCTGAAATTAATACTTACTCTCTCCATTGCATCCTCAAAGTATGAGAGATAATACAGACAAAGTGACACTCCAGTGGCAGCAATTGACGGTCTGTATACATCAAGCAACTTCTGTACTCCCCCTCTCTGTAAGAACTCTATGGCAAACTTTTTATGGCACAGTAAAACAGCTAAATACTGAAACACAATACAATAAATCAATTAAACATTTCAAACGCATAAACAATCTTCAGCAGATGACTTTGAGAAATTGTTCAAAAATAGAAAGCATACATGAATACTACAAGGAATCAAGTTATAATGTATGGTTTTTTTCCAATACAGAAAACAGCAAATCATATCACTTTTGTTTATATGTACAGTCAACATGCAGTGCATTCTGAGAAACTTTAATTGAGAACTTGTCAGCTCTATGAGCAGACTGGTTTCGAGTATGCATAGTTAATGGTGATTGGATTGTTTCTAATAACTGGTTCCATCAAGTCATATAGCAGCTGTGGATCAAATGGAATATACATTGACTCAAATTAGAATACAAATCATTTGAAGAAACATGTATGTTGCATATTTTGATTTGCAAGTGTAAAGCCATAGGAGAATAATTGGGAATTAGACATAACAAGAGCTGTCGGAGGACAGCATGCTCGACTAGTCCACCGCTTATTTGATTACTGAGATAATGGACTCTAATGTAGTTGCGTGCTAAACATTAACCACAATGTCTTAAAGGGTGATAATTTGCATTATATGCAGGATAGAGTTATTTAACTTGATTATTTTCATAGGTGTGATGGTTGGGAAGGGTTGTATAACGTTTCAATAGAATGCATCAAGTAGTTACTAAGATATGGACTCTTAATGTAGTTGCACGCAAACCTTTAACCATAGAACAACAATTTACACCATATGCAACTAGTTCAAAGTTATTGCAAAAAATATTGTTTTTTTTTGTTAAAGGTCAAAGTGACCTTGACCTTTGACCTTATGATCCCATGTCCTGTTTCAGTCAAGTACTGATCATGACCATTACCCAAACTAAGTTTCAGGGTCATAGGCCTAAGCAATCAGTAGTTTTAAAGCAAGGAATGTTTCTGTATTGAAGGTCACAGTGAGCTAGACCTTTTGACCTATTGACTCCAAACTCTCTAGGCATCACTAACTTGCTATGATGTATGTCCATATCAAGTTTGAAGATCATAGGCCTACGCGTATGTAAGTTATAAGGGTAAACGCTAGTTTTCACAAAAACTTTAACCATTAACTTTTCTTTACAGAAAGGTCACAGTGACCTTGACCTTTGACCTAGCAACTCCAAACTCTCTAGGCAAAACCAACTTGAAGATCGCAGGCCTAAGTGTATGTTAGTTATAAGCGTAAATGCTAGCTTGCATGAAACTTTAACCATGAACTGTTTCCATATAGAAGGTCACAGTGACCTTAACTTTGACCTACTGACTCCAAAGTTTACAGGCATCACCAACTTGCTATGAAAAATGTCCATACAAAGTTTAAAGACCATAGGCATAGGCGTATGTTAGTTATACGGGTAAATGCTAGCTTGCACAAAAACTTGAACCATGAACTGTTTCTATATAGAAAGTTACAGTGACCTTGACCTTTGACCTACTGACTCCAAACTGTGTAGGCATCACCAACTTGCTATGAAGTTGTAAGAATGTAAGTTATAAGGGTAAATGCTAGCTTTCACATAAACGTTAACCAACGCCGATGGCGACGCCGGGGTGACTACAATAGCTCCCCTTATTCTTCGAATAGTCGAGCTCAATATGATGATCCTCCTTTAAAAGACCTTGATTTTGACAGAAGATGAACTTATAACTAAAATTAAAAAAGCTTTAGGGTACCTTTAATGCCTCAAATGCCAGTCTTACATCTTTGTTGTACTTCAAATTGATGTAGTAAAACACTAGATCCATGGCTCTGTGTTCAAACGCTGCACTTATAAGCTGCAGAGAAATAAATCAGTAAATCATTTGATAAATTATAATCACTGTCGCAAGTTCACCAACCCACATGGTGCCTCTTCCCCAAGTACTCAATACAAGACAAACTTGCTACCTTCTCACAGCGACTTTTATCCCATTGTTGTATGACGAATCGATAGTCACAATGACTGTTGTCAATCATGGAATGGCCTATCAAACACAAATCATCATCAGGGGTATATAGCTCTCCTCATCTTTGCAGAGGTGAGCTAAAATGTAGCATCTGAAACATTTGAAATATATTACTATACAAAATGAAAAATCTAGGAAATTTATCCTTTTCCTGCATAAGAGTTAATAGTAGTCTCTACCAAGCAAATGGGGTTTTACCTTGAACTAAAGTGTTTGAAAGAACACATGTGCTGCATGCCAATAAGTTAAATCGCTCACCTTAATTATACAATGTACTGCAATGCAAAACACATCAAGACAATTATTCTGAATGCAACCTCCAGTGTTAACAAGATTTTCCATCATTTGACCTAGTGATCTATATTTGTTTACCTGATATGACCCATATTCCAACATGGACTAGATATCATCAAGACAACATTCTGACAAAGTTTCAACTTGTTCAAAGTAAAAATGAGGCCTCCAGAGTTTGAACAATAATTTGTCTTTATTGCCCCTGGTTTCTGACCTAATATGACCCATATTCGAACTTGACCTAGATATAATTCAGATCAACATTCTGACAAAATTTCAAGCTGCTGAAGCAAAAAATGCAGCCTCAAAAGTGTTAACAAGATTTGACCCTACATGACCCATATTCAAACCTGGCCTAGATATCATTTAGATAAACATTTTAACCAAATTTCAAGCTGCTGTAGCAAAAAATGCATCTTCTACAGAGTTAACAAGATTTTTCTTCAATTTGGCCTAGTAACCTTGTTTCTGACCCAATATGACCCATATTCTAACTTTACCTAGGTATCTTTCAGACAAACATTCTGATAAATTTCAAACTGATGAAGCAAAATATGCGGCCTCAAGAGTGTTAACAAGATTTTCCTTCAATTTGACCTAGTGACCTACTTTTTGACCCAACATGACCCATGTTCGAACTTGACTTACATATCGTCAAGACAAACATTCTGGTGAAATTTCAACATGCTCAAGTTGAAAATGTTGCCTCTAGAGTGTTAACAAGATTTCCCTTCAATTTGGCCTAGTGACCTAGTTTTTAACCCAGCATGACCCATATTTCAACTTGGCCTAGATATCATTTAGATAATTATTCTGACCAAATTTCAAGCTGCTGTAGCAAAAAATGCGGCTTCTCATAGTGTTAACAAGATTTTCCTTCTATTTGGCTGTGTGACCTAGTTTCTGACCGAATATGACCCATATTCGAACTTGACCTAGATATCTGTAAGAAAAACATTCTGACAGAATGCTGAAGCAAAAATTGCGGCCTCCAGAGTATTAACAAGATTTCCCTTCAATTTGACCTAGTTACCTAGCTTTTGACCTAATATGGCCCAGTTTCACACACCCTAAATTTGATGGGGATGAATGTTCTGATAAACTTTCATGAAGATCGGATGCAAAATGTAGCCTGTAGAGTGTTAACAAGGGCAAATATTGATAACGCACGCCGGACGGACGGCGGATAAAATGTGATCACAATAGCTCCACTTGCACGAAGTACTTTGTGCACAGTGAGCTAAAAATTCATCAAATAGGTTATAACAGTAAGGAACTATGTAGCAAAATAAATCTAGACTCTACCTCTTGATACTCGCCCATGGGTGCGAGATACTGTAATATAAGCCTCTGCTTCATACCCAAGGATAAGGGCTCTAGCTTGTACGACCCAATTACATAGGGTTCTATCTCAGCCCAGCTGCTATTGCTAACATCACTCACTGTATAGTACAAAGAAAAAAATAAAATTTAAATATGCGCCGTTCCAAGAGAAAACCAACATTATTGACTCTGCGTAATGTATCGACCCAGATCAGCCTGCGCAAACCACACAGGCTAATCCGAGCCGACACATTCAGGCTGAGGGGGATAGAGGTTCAGAGTAATGATTCCTGAAACAGAAAAGTGCCTGCACCGCATGCTTAGGCTAATAAAAGACGATACTTTATGCGGAGTCAACAATGTTGTTTCTCTGGTGGAACAGCTCATATAGCAAATATACACAATAATCAATATGTCTCTCATTATGTTAATCCTTACAACAATTCTGCAGTAGACGACTTTGAAAGTATCTAAGCAAATATATGGAGAACGTCAAATTACAAAATTATAACTAGAGATTGCTTTTTTGAAAAAGCGTTTGTCTCCCCATTTGTGTGGTCATAGGGGAGGAAAAGAAATGATGGAGATTTTGTAGTTTTGGCCAGGAGATGAAGCAACATTGACAATCCTCAGTTATTGAGCGGAAACCATTGTTAAGCTGAAGGTTACCAAAATCAATAGGGGTCATTTGCTGATGGTGACCAACCTGCACACCAAGTATGAAGTTCCTGGGCCCAAGCAATCTTCAGTTATTGAGCGGAAACCATTTTTCAGCCCAAGGTCACTGTGACCTTGACCTTTGACCTACTGACATCACAATCAATAGGGGTCATCTACAGATTAGGACCAACCTGCACACCAATTATGAAGTTCCTGGGCATAAGTGTTCTTGAGTTATTGAGTAAAAAACATTTTTCAGCTGAAGGTTACCGTGACCTTGACATTTGACCTTGTGACCTCAAAATCAAACAAAATCAATAAAGGTCATCTACTGGTTAGGACCAACCGACACACCAGGTATGAAGTTCCCCGATATAAGCATTCTTTAGTTATTGAGCGGAAACCATTTCTCAACTGAAGGTTACCATGAGCTTGACCTTTGAGCTAGTGACCTAAAATTTAATAGGGGTCATCTGCTGGTAGTGACCAACCTGCACACCAAGTATTAACTTCCATGGCCAAAGCATTATACAGTTATTAAGCAAAAACAATTTGTCAGTTCATTGTTACTGTGACCTTGACCTTTGACCTTGTGACCTTAAAATCAAACAAAAAATCAATAAGAGCATGGCCAACCTGCATACCAAGTATGCAGTTCCTCGGCCCAAGCGTTCTTCAGTTATTGAGTTTTTACCTCACAAGGTCACTATGACCTTGACCTTCTGAAATCAAATTCAATAGGGGTCATCTACTGGTCATGACCAACCTGCATACCAAGTTCCTACGCCCAAGCATTCTTCAGTTATTGAGCGGAAACAAGTTTGACAGATGTGACCTTGACCTTTGACCTCAAAATTAATAGGGGTCATTTGCTGGTGGTGACCAACCTGCACACCAAGTATAAAGTTCATGGGCCCAAGCAAAAACAATTTTTCAGCTCATTGTCACTGTAACCTTTCAGCTCAAGGTTACCATTTTTTACCTCACAAGGTCACCATGACCTTGACCTTTGACCTTCTGTTATCAAAATCAATAGGGTTCAGCTACTGGTCATGACCAACCTGCATAACAAGTATGAAGTTCCTACGCCCAAGTGTTCTTCAGTTATTGAGCGGAAACAAGTGTGACAGACGGAACGGGCAAAAACAATATGTCACCCCCATGTATGGGGGGGGGGGGGGACATAATTATTGAAGAGCCGAGAGCATTGTGGCGAAAGGAGAGTAGCTCTTAATGATCAATGCCCACTTTAGTCACATAGTTTTCAAAATCTGTCTGCTGCAATTGAGTCAAAATACCTTTGTCAGTAAGTGTGAAAGGGTTAAAAACCTGTTTTGTTGGAATTTATATAAAATATATACTCTTAGCTACATTTATCTACATTATTGTTCATGTGGTTATTGTGACCCTATGAGGTATCTTGTAAAATGTTATATTTCAAAAAGAGGCCCAACTCTGAAGTTTAAATTAATTTTGGGGGGAAAATGGGGGTCAGCTTGTTGTTCATGATTATTCCATACGAAATTTCAGGACACTT
The DNA here is from genome assembly GCA_031761405.1 of Serripes groenlandicus. NCBI lineage: Eukaryota > Metazoa > Mollusca > Bivalvia > Cardiida > Cardiidae > Serripes > Serripes groenlandicus. The sequence goes on along the minus strand of JASEVX010000007.1, from coordinate 53,694,957 downwards.
TTTGTACGGATAAGAAGGCATATTGATATTTAAGTAGAGAAGTGTTTATGTCAATCACAATGCCTCCACCATATTTTGTCCATATAGAGAATGTCTCACACTTTGTTTAAACCAGTTTAAAAGTCTAGCATAGATGGTTTTAAGATAAAGCAGGACACTAAAACTCAGTTTTGAAGCATTTGAAAGGGTTAAGGAAGGAGTTAAAACCCACTTTAATTACACTAATGATAATCGAAACTTCCAAAATAAATATAATCATCTTACCCATAAAACTATCTTTCTGTATTTTAGGTTTTTTATTCTGTAACAGGTCCTCTCTATAAAAACTTGGTGACATAACGCGCTTTAATCTTGCTTTACGCTCTTCTAGTGTAATTTCACTTTTGCATTCTTCAGACTTACAATCTTTATCACCAGACGGAGTCCTTTCTTTAGACTTTAAAGTACTGATGTCCTTACTACAGCATGGTGTCTGACTTTCACTTCCTACAACACTGTTTTTATGGCTGTCCTCAACAACTGTTTGTTTAGCATGTTCACTAGATATATCTAAAACACCATTCTTAGCTGCAATAACATTAGTTTCATTAGTGTCAGTTTTTAAACCGTTAGTTACGATTTTACTTGAATTGTCTATAGTTATATTATCACTGCTGGTTTTCAGTTCTTCTGTTTTGTCATTTGCCTGTTCTTCACTTTTAACTTTATCAGCAGCATTTTCCTTGTCAGTTTTATGACCATCACTGTTGTCTTGAACTTTGTTACCCACTTCTTCTTTCTCGTCCACATCTTTTTCAGATATAGCAGGTGCAAGTTTAAGTTCTTGTTTATCCCCATGTGTGCCATGTCTAACTGCAGATTTATGTGGTGATTTAAAGGAGTGACTTGCTAAAGATTTGTTGGGAGATCCAAACATTGAAAAGTGTCGCTCATTTTCTGTCTGTCTAGCTGATTCATCACGTAGATATTCTCCATGCATCTCTTTTTGTAAAGAGTGAAGTCTTTGTAACATGACTGGTACCTTAAATATAGATCAAGATTTTTCTAGTTTTTAATTTGGTATCAGTAAGTTGGACAGCATTAACCCTTTCCCTCATATAGACGCTTTCTGACGCCTCTGCAGCAGACGGCTTTTTGAAAACATAGTGACAAAAGAAGAAATTGCACAGAACGTGCAATTTCTCCTTTTGCCACAATGTTTTCCACTTTAATTCATAGGTTATCCATTCAATTATGGAGATTTTCTATGTTTTGACAAAATACATTCAAAGTCGTCTGCTGCAGAATTGTCGTATGAGGGAAAGGGTTAAAAAATTAATAAATTTGTTATTCATACATAAGAGGTCCAGATAAGGAGGGGTTTACAGCTCTTTTCACATAACATCTGTCTTATTATGCAACCTAACCGTATGATGTTGGTACTCAAATCAAAGAATCGTCTCTTTGAGACGTTTGTTTTGAGTACAAACAACAAAGGGTTAAAGGGTCAAATAAGGATTTTAGAATATACAAAATGCCGATTATCTAGAGCTCTGCGCCTACATTTATCTTCAAAGAATCATAGCTATAAAGCCTAACTAATAAAATAGAATTGACAATTGGTTTTTTCGAAGTGAAGAATGCATTGACTAATTAATACTCATGAGATTCAAAATATTTTGAAAACATAAGACAGCAACTGTAAGTTTGATTATTTAAAAAAGACAAGTATGTTGGTATGTTTTTCTTAAGTCTGATTTGGGTAAAAATATTTCTTATAAAAAACTTTATTCTTGTCTACGGCTATGTGCCTATGATAAATAAATGGTTTGAATTTGAACTCAATAAAACATCTATAAATATTGTGTGTAAAATAACTCCTTTGATGATCCTTTGCGTTATGTGCAGGGACGACCCAACTAGGGTCCAAAACTATGAAAATCTGAAAGCTACCTCCCTATGAAAATTTGAATCAGTCAAGTCTAAAGAAAACTAAAACTATCACTGAAGATGATAATTACCCCCAAAACAGGACCTTGACTCAAGATATGGCTTCCAACCGACCAACCGACCGACCGATAGGTAGTCCTATCAAACAGTACTCATTTTGACCTTTGACCATGACCTTGACTTTTGAGGTACAAGCCACCTCATCATGGTGAACATGTGTGCCCAGTAACTTGAGAATCCTATGATGCATGGTTGAGATGCGGACCGGACAATGTAGTCCTATCAAACAGTACTCATTTTGACCTCTGAGTGTGACCTTGACCTTTGAGGTACAAGCCACCTCATCATGGTGACCATGTGTGTCCAGTAACTTGAGAATCCTAAGATGCATAGTTGAGACAAGGTAGTCATATCATACAGTACTCTTTTGACCTTTGACCTCTGATAGTGACCTTCACCTTTGAGGTACAAGCCACCTCATCATGGTGAACATGTGCGTCCAGTAACTTGAGAATCCTAAGATGCATGGTTGAGATGCGGGCCAGACAAGGTAGTAATATCAAACAGTACTCATTTTGACGTTTGACCTCTAAGTTAGTGTGATCTTTACCTTTGAGGTATAGGCCTGGGTCTTGTGCGTGACACGCCGCCTCATCATGGTGAACGTTTGTGCCAAGTTTCTTTGAAATCCTATAATGCATGGTTGAAATGTGAGCCGAACAAGGTACAGTCCTTTCAAATAGTACTCATTTCAACCTTTAACATGTATGTGTGACCTTGACATTTGAGGTACAGGCCTGGGTCTTGTGCGCGACACGCCACCTCATCATGGTGAACGTTTGTGCCAAGTTTCGTTCTCATCCTATGATGCATGGTTAAGATGCGGGCCGGACAAGGTTAGGTGGGACTGACAAACAGACGTAAAAGGGCTATAACTCTGTTAAATAACATGCAATTGTAAGATCTTTAGGGTAGGCACATCTCCTCTTGGTATAGAAGCTTCATGTAAACTTTAATTGAATTCCACCCAGTGGTTTGTAAGAAATAGGCCGGACAAAATATGGCTTCCGACCGACCGACTGACTCATATATAATGATTAAGTAAAAAAAAGAAAACCTAGTTTATAAATAAATACAATACCAGAGCGGAGTTCTTTTCTTTAAAATTAGAAGCCACATCCTGAAGTTCCATCGCTCCAGCAAGTAATCCAGTAGAATATGTTCTCAAGGGTTCATCCCCTGTCTCTGCCCATGTCACCAGCTGTTCTACCAGTCCTTCCTGCAACAGTGGAGCCAAATATGATCTAATCTTAAGCAGAGGACTTTGAAAATAAATGAGCAAAACTTTGGAATATCTCTATTAAATAACCCTTTCCCTCATATAGACGCTTTCTGACGTATCTGCAGCAGACTACTTTTTGAAAACATGGTGACGAAAGAAGAAATTGCTCAAAACAAGCCATTTCTCCTTTTGTCACCATGTTTTCAACTCTAGTTGAACCCTCATTTGTTAGGATTTTCAGATTTTTGTCTATATGTTTTCAAAGTCGTCTGCTGCAGAATTGTTGTAGGAGGGAAAGGGTTAATGAAAGTTAAATTCCTGAATCGAGTTGAACACAATGTGGCAAAAGGAGAAATTGCTCATTTTTGTTTTTAGATGCTGTCCTCTGCAGAGGCATCAGAAAATCAGAAAGTGACTGTATGTTGGAATGGGTTAAGTGTAAAAAATACATGTTTAACTCTTTCCCACATACATAATGTCTGAAGCAGACGACCTTGAATACACTCATGCGAAAACATGGAAAATCTCTGTAAATGAAAGTATAATTACTAAAAAAAAAAAAAACATTGTGACAAAAGTTGAAATTGCTTGTTTTGAGCAATTTTTCCTTTTGTCACAATGTTTTCAAAAGTTGTCTGCTACAGATGCGTCCGAATGTGCCTACAAGTGATGAAAGGGTTAAAGAAATAATGTGTTAGGAACCAATCATAAACGTTGCCCATCAGATGTTATTTTGCAGGTCGATTTCCCTTCATTTTCAACAGTATTTCAGTTGTAGCACAGCTACATAACATTTAATTCATCCATCATCCCAGAGTGGCGAACCAGTTCTAGGCTACCTTACCAAAGGTAACTCCATCAAGTAGGCAGGGGGATCAAACCTTGAACGCCAGGTCTTGAAGCCCGCAAGCCTAACCACCATACCATGACTGATCCCAGATGATTGTAAGAATTAAGAATATGACCAGTACTTAAAATATGTATTTCATTTATTACATGTTACCAGTACCTATATCTCTTATGAATCCTTGTACTAGGGGATTTTCCAAATCCAAACAGCATATTACATATCTACTTCCTTAATATTTTGTTCTTACTCAATTATGAAAAGGGAAGACAGTAGTTCTTAACCCTTTCCCTCATATAGACGCTTTCTGACACCTATGCAGCAGATGGCTTTTTGAAAACATAGTGACAAAAGAAGAAATTGCACAGAACGTGCAATTTCTCCTTTTGCCACAATGTTTTCCCCTTTTTGTCATAGGTTATCCATTCAATTATGGAGATTTTCTATGTTTTGACAAAATACGTTCAAAGTCGTCTGCTGCAGAATTGTTGTATGAGGGAAAGGGTTAAAAACAATATATGTATATATATGAAAACTTTGTATAGTAGGTCTTCCAAAGGGAAGAAAGTCAGTAAAACACTTTATATCATCAATACTCTTCTGCACATCAATTTCCATTGTATTTTTTTAATCTTGATGAAACCAAGTGGTTGAAAATTGATAATTAATCCTTTCCCTCATACGACAATTCTGCAGCAGACGACATTAAACATATTTTGTCAAAACATAGAAAATCTATATAATTGAATGGATAACCTACGACTAAAAGTGGAAAACATTGTGGCAAAAGGAGAAATTGCTTGTTCTGAGCAATTTCTTCTTTTGCCACTATGTTTTCAAAAAAGCTGTCTGCTGCAGAGACGTCAGAAAGCGTCTATATGAGGGAAAGGATTAAGGAGTATTTATGATATAAAGTGTTTTATATATATATATATATATAGGTTCCTATATTTTTCTAGAGCTTGTTGATGGGATAGTGAGAGAAGTCTGTAATATCAAATAAAACAGTTGAAAGTAATAATAGTATACTACACACAGTTTCACTAAAAACCACGGAGGTTTCCAGGCCAGGTAAGATGTCATAGAGTAGCCGACAAGACACTGTATTTAACTGCATGTTACGCTGGAGATTCAAAACATAACTAACAACCAACTGAAACAGAACAACAACATTCAATCAAATGACTGAAAACAATGGATTAACAGAAAACACTACTAGATTAAATAAATTCAACCATTAGAACAGGTTTTTAGTAGATAAACATTATCCTGGAACAGGCTCTATTTGTCAAACATATCATGACGTGTTCCACGAGAAAACCAACAGTGTGGACTCTGCGTAAAGTAAAGACCCAGATCAGCCTAAGCATGCCACACAGGCTAATCCAGACAGACACTTTTCACCTCCTGTGGATTTTCTGTTTCAGGAATTATTACTCTATACCTCTATCTCTCTGAGAATGTGTTGGCCCAGATTAGCCAGCAGACTACGCAGAGTCCATAATGCTGGTTTCCTCGAGGAAAGACTCATATGAACCTATTCCTTGGAGAAATTAAACAAGGTATCATTTCTGATAAGCCTGTCATTCTACTCAGTCTTATCAGAATCTACAGATGTTTACAGAAGCTTATTACAACCTTAAGTAACATGTGCACAGTGTAGATTTTGATTAAGCAATGTGTATGCACAGGCGGATCTGGTTCAACAATGATTTTAAAAGCCAAACAGTACCTTTTCCCAAGAATGGGCTCATATTCAGTTTTAAAGTTGTCTGCTTTGATTATTTCCAAGAAAACAATTATAAAAGTATGTTATATCTGAAAATTGTAAAATCTGAGAAGGTGTTTTTGGTTTGGATTTGAAAACATTGCTATGAAATGGTTTGTTTTAATTTCATTGTTAAAAAACATATTATCTGTTAAACAAGATAAGTATAATAAATAATCTTAACCTTTTCCCATAAATAAAACAAGAGGGCCGTGATGGCCCTGGATCGCTCATTTGAGTGAAAGTTGTATACCTTTCATTTCGTTAGAGAATGAAAGATTTGGGTTTTACGAAACTGTAACACAAAGAGGTCAATTAGGTCCGGAGTGAGAAATGAAAGTGAGCAATAATGACAATAGTGAAGATGTTGATGAATACTGGAAAGGAATATAATATTCTTATTTCCTACTCGAAGTCAAAACCACACCTAGTTAGTTTTAGCCGTCATTGGTGGACTCTGTTCTCCTACTACTGGGAGTGCGCAGATGGATATCTTTTACGCTCAGCTATGAGGGACCATTTTGTTCAAGAAGATTTAAAAAGATTCCACTATAAACATATAGCAAAAAGTTACCCTGCCCTTTAGTGTAATGTGTTACAGCTGATACAGCTTGAACTAGTTTTTCCCTCTATATCTCTATGTAAAACAGGTGACCTCTGGGGCGAGGCCAATTTTTAACCAAGGGGCGTAATTTTGGTAGTGGACCACTAACAATGCTACACATAAAGTAACTAAGCTCTAGGCCTTTCTGGATGTAATTAATTTCTTTGAACACCTTTGAAAAAAGGACCACCCAAGGATCATTCCTACCAAGTTATGTCAAAATCCAAACAGCCGTTCAAGAGATGTTATTTAAAGAAAAAGTTAACGATGGAAGTCCAGACAACCAGACATCAGGCCATCACAATAACTCACCATGAGCAATTCATGCTTAGTTGAGCTCAACAATGAGAACTATACTGCATATTGTGAAGCAAGATCTACAACTTATATATAATTTTACCTAAACGTATTTATTAATTCAATTATGCTCTGCAGATTTGTCATAATGGGAAAGGTTAAAGCATCATATCGAAGTTAATGTAAACGAATCATAGTAAATTTCAACTGTTAACAAAACCCACAATAAACTGTGAAACATTTTCAACTGCAACTAGGTTACCGTATCAACAAACACATCTTTTTTATCGATTGATGGGAGAAGGCAGTACACAAGTCTAGCCGAGACATTTTGCAACTCAATCCGTCCATTAGTATCACTAAGATAATCACAAATCAGCTGCAAGACATGTATGGTGTAAATTGACACATTGGAAACATAATCGCAAAAGAGACTGGGAATTTACCCGATATCGGACATTAACATTTGACACCTTATGCAGTAAGCAACTTATGAAAACATTGTTGGAAAAAGACAAAATGATTTTAAAAAGGGGTAATTTCTCCTTACATCTCTTTGTCAAAATTATGCTTCCAGTTTTCATTTTTTTTCTTACATGTTTTTAGAGCAAACAACTAAAATAGCCTATCAGGTAAACTTTTGAAATGTTAATATATTTGAAAGCTTCAGTCAGAATCCATCTTATTTGGTTTTTTACTCAAAAAGAGAAACATTAGGCAGAGGTGTTGCTATTGAGAGCTTAATCTCTTCACTGATGAAAACACACTGAGACACCGAAACAGACTAGGTTGAAAAGGTAGGAAAAGGAGAAATTTCTTGTAAAAAGCAATTTTTCCTTTCCCCACAATGCTTTCCACTCCATCCTAAAATTATCATTTCATATCTCCAGATTTTTAATTTATTATCTGTCAGATGACGGAAAAAAACTAAACTATGGTTCTTGTGGGGGTTTCACTCCTTAGGTGTCATTATTGACAGGTTACACAGCAGAAGTCTAGATAAGCGGGGGTAAACAGCTCTTTTCCCCACAATATCTCTCTTATTGTCCAACCAAACCCTATGAGGTGGGTACTCAAAAGAATTGTCTCATTGAGACGAGTCTTTTGAGTACCCACATCATAGGGCTTGAGAGTCAACCAATAATTTTAAAACATGCAAAACTACCCTTATCTAGAGATCTGACACAGTACATGAAACATTGATACAATCTCCCAATACTTGTTTTTATATTTAAGACATGCTCCAAGGAAAGTAACCTACATTTCAAGTGTTGATAAACATCAGACTGCACAGTCATGCAATTCGATCCAGATGCATATGTGCAATGTTTTTCCAATATTTATTAAAATATTCGGCGAACAGTGCAGAGCCACCCCAAACTCGATCTTCACTGATAGCAAAAGACCAGAGCTCTAGATAAGGGGCGTTTTGCATATTCTAAAATGCTTATTTGACCCTCAAACCCTATGTTGTGGGTACTCAAAAGATTCTTTTGAGTACCCTCAACATAGGGTTTGCTTTAATTATCTGAGAGACCCCCCCCCCTTATCTGGACCTCTCAAAGACTCAAAGATTTGTTTTCCTGGAGCACTGATCAATTGAACATTTTCATCAAAATAAAATCCCATACATATATAATTAAACATCAACACTAATTTAGCAAGTATCTGATTTTAAATGTGTTGGTTTTATTTTACAAGGTCATAAATAGCAGAAATGACAATACCGATAAAAACAACACAATACTCACTTTGTTCATGAAATCCTCATTCTTGAAAAGTGCTTTGAACAGATGTCCTAATGTACATGTGGGATTTGTCTTTCCTGAGAAAAAATAACAACAGAGAGATGTCTACAGTGTTATTATATCCAATTAGGAGGATGACCAATTTATTTTAAATGGATTATGCAACAGATTTATCTTTTAATTGGATATCTTCTCAATTAATATTGTTTTGAACACATGTGTTGCCTGCCACTATACAAGTAATTGGAAGTGTGATGGACAGACAGGTGGATATTCATATACAATCAAGAGCAGCAGATAAGGGGCATTTTTCATGTAATGAAATTCTTATAAGTTATATGTTTCTCAAATCCTATGTTGTGGGTACTCAAAAGAATCAACCAAGTGAGATGATTCTTTTGAGTACCTGCAACATAGGGTTTGGTGGTGTAATAAAAGAGATATTTTCAGAAAAGGATTAGTAATTTAGTTCACTCCACCTTATCTGGTCCTCTGCACAATGGAGACGATTCTTGTGAGTAACCAGAGCTTAACCCTTTCCCTCATATATACGCTTTTTGAAGCCTCTGCAGCATACGGCTTTTTGAAAACATAGTGACAAAAGAAGAAATTGCACAAAACGTGCAATTTCTCCCTTTTGCCACAATATTTTCTACTTTTTGTCATAGGTTATCCATTCAACTATGGAGATTTTCTATGTTTTGACAAAATAAGTTCAAAGTCTGAGTATGAGGGAAAGGGATAGTGTTCATTTCAGAAATAAGAGAGGGAAAAGATCACTCACTCCCTTTCCAACAAAAAAAAATCTGCAGTAGACAAGTTTTAAAATATCTGTGGACATATAAGTTGAATCTCTATAAATAAAATTTGAATAATTATTGAATCCAGTTGAAATCATTGTGGCAAAGAGAAATTGCGTCAAAAATGCATAGATCTGCAAGTGGGATAGGGATTTTAAAACTAGGTCTCGAATAAAAAGACACACCTGGATGTCTGTCATCAAATGGATCTGGATCCATTTTGTAGTATGCCTCGGTCTCGGCTTCAAAAAGCTCACATAGCCTGCAAAACATATATAAACTATTATAGAAATATACAGAGATGAGAAAAACTGATATACTAGTAGGAAATAATTCCCATGGTAGATTGTTGCCCGGACATGAAATGACATCATACACCTACACTGTGATACATAATCGTGTCATGACGGTGCAGCAAACAGCTACTTTTATCAAAATATAATATTAGTAATGATATATAACATCAATGTACATCCATCGTATAATCATAATGTGATATATGAATTTATTTACCATGGAACGTTTGATATGGGAAAACTCATCTATCATGATTTTACCCACTAACATCCGAGATGTTTTTTTAAAGTAGACAAATTTTTCTCTATTTCTTCAATAAATTGATTATTCTAACCCTTTTCCAAATATTATGCAGGAAAGGCATCTACACAGCTGTAGATAAGAGTTGTCCACGAAATTAGCAGTGGTCCGATGGTCCCTGGCCAGTAAACTTTGGTTTGAGCCAGTGAACATTTTCTTTTGGCCAGTATAAACTATAATTGTATACATTAATACAGGACCAAACATTTAGGATTTTCGGACCAGTGAATTTGGAAAAGTCAATTTCAATGACTGTTAGGGCCGTTTTGCTTGTTCTTCAATCCATATTTGACTGTTTATCCCTTTGTTGTGGGTACTTTTGTAACGATCCTCGGCAGAATTACTGGGTCAGTCAGACCAAATGTCTGACAGGAGTCTCATGAACTTCGGGAAGTCTGGATATACATGTATTTTGCTTGCCTTAAAATTCAAATATATTTCACCGTCCTCATTGAATTGTACATAGACTCTTCTCTAGATTTGATTTTAATTTTGATAAGCTTGCAAAGCGTGTTAGATAATGAGCTCAAGAATTTCACTCTGACTCATATTAATTGTTTACTATTCAAATTTATAGATACATCAGGTTTAAAGGAACAATGTTATCTATATATATGAAGTCCAGTAGTCTGTCTCATTAACTTACAGCTAGGTTTCTGGTATAACGTTTTTCTTTTAAAGCCATATTACTGTATATGTTGTGTAGCAATGGCGGAGCGTCTAGAGAAAAAGTTGTTCAAAATCAAACCAAACTGTACACAGGTCAGGTCAAATTTTTTTCAAGTGGATCACATGTAATATATCAAAATTAATTTTTAAGTTTTATTTAGATACAAACTAATAAAAAGCATTAATGATAAAGGCAAAAGGAGAAAATGCAGTATCCAATCTAGGATCATTCCAATAACAAGAGGGGAATTTTATGCGAAATTTGATATTATGAACAAATTGAGACATTTTTCCTTCTTTGTATATGTAAAAGAATAAAAATTAAAGGGGGAAATATTCAAAACAGTTAGAATTAGCATGATCCCCACTCCTAGATTGGACACTGAAAAAGTGTCTTGAATGATTGCTCCATTTCTCAAATGTATAAAGAAGTCATACAATATTTGTATCAGAAAATGGATTGGGGTATCATTTTCATGATTGAAATAACTGGTATATTACCTCTTTAATTTTGGGACTGGGTCAGATGTGGCAAGCCCCTCTGTATACATTTCCTCATCCCATTCTGACAGAATGTTATTCAACTCGGTCAGGGAGTTCAACGCTGCCATTTTCTAAAGAAAACAATGAAAAACAATAAATAAACAAGAGACACACTGGCAGACGACAGTTACAATGCCATAATTAAATAAGTTCTTCTGCAGTCCCTAGATTCACAGAAATCCACCTCAAACTCATATTGATTGCAATTGACTTCACTCACCAAAATCGATGTATAATAATATGATTTATGTTATATACTAAAACAGGGCCCGCGCTGTTGTTTGCCAAATGTGAAAATTAAATAAGGGCTGTCCGCAAGACAGCATGCTCAACTATTTGGCCATTTGATACCACAGACAACAGTCAAGTGGCTTGATAGTATAGAACTCTAAATCAAGTTGGATAAGTCTTGTTTGAATAGCATCTGCTGTTTGTGAGAAAAGGCCTTGCATGCAAAACTTTCACCCAAATTTCTAACTTCAAAAAGGGCCATAATTTATAATAGATCCAGTTTTAAATTAATCCCTGAGTAGTTACTGAGATATGTGCATGATACTATTTGATAGTAGTTTTTTTAGAACTTTAAGTACCATGCATGCAAAAGTTTAACCAAGTCAAACAAGGGCCATAATTTGTACTAAATTCATACAAGAGTTACCTAACTTGACTGTCTGACATCCCTAAAGACATGAATGAAGTTTCAAGTCAATATCATTAGTGGTTACCGAGATATATCCATGAAAGTACCTTACATGCAAAACTTTAACCAGAATTTCTAAGTAAAAAAGGGCCATAATTTGCATTATATGCTGGAAAGAGTTATCAACTTGATTGTTGGGAAGGGTTGTATAAAGTGTCAATGCAATGCATCAGGTAGTTACTAGGATATGAACTCTTAATGTTGTTGCATGCAAAACTTTTACCAGAATTTCTAAGTCAAAAGAGGGGCATAATTTGTCAAAATCTTATAGAGTTTTGGGACGTGTTCTGCAAGGTTATTTGATGATGTCCAATAAGTGTGTGAAGTTTCAAAGCACTAGCTTCTGTATTTTTAGAGAAAAAGCCTTGCCTGCAAAACTTTAACCAAAGTTGCAACGCTGACGCACAAGTGACTGCAATAGCTCTCATATTCTTTGAATAGTCTAGGTAAAAAAAGTGGCGAAAAGAACCATATATATATAGGGCTACAGATAAGTAGCTTTTTTGATTAAAAAAGGAAAAGAATTGTCAAAAAAAGCAATTCTTTTTAAAATGATGAGTATTCAAAAGTAAATAAAGCAATTGTTTACATTATTATTATTGTAATGATTATTTGCCTCTGATGGCCATAAAGTGGCGAAAACTTTTAAAATTTGGCAAAACAATGGTGAAAAGATTTTTTAACCCGGCCTGGCAGACTTGATATTTTATCATGTATTTGTTGAAGAGTAGGTTGAAAAAGTAAGTCAAACTTTAATGTAAGCTCATTGAGTATTTGATGGAATCAATTCTGTTATCTCAGACAAAGATATATAACTACAATTTACAACTATCAGAGCTTGACCAACCTAATGCAAGATTAAGTTATTTTGCATTTAAGTTATCATATCTCATTATTACTTTATTGTTCAGTATATATAACATTAACCATAATATAATACATTAATTTCATTGAGTGTGAAGTCGATTTAGGTGAATCTAGGTACCCGTTCTTCTGATCCACAAAATAGTTAGGGACTGGTAAAATCGTGAAAGAAAACATCCTTAAAACACGAAAACTAATGATGTTTCGAAATATTATTAAATATAACATTACTGAATGCAATAAATTAGAATGTTTACTTCATTCTTTCCAGAAATAATGCAACAGTCTCGGAGATATTGAAAATCGTTCTTCTTAAAACAAAAGATTGTTCTTATTTTATATGGAACGCGAAATCAAAAAGAAAATAGATCCGATATTTGTCAACTAAAGACTTTAATTCTCAATGACAACTAGCCTAATGATTCAATGTATTGATCTTATCACAATTAGAAAAGTTTTATTACATATAATCCAACTTTCTACAACTTATCAATGAATTATTGCAAAATCCTCGTGCAATATTGACAACTTGCCGCCATACTTGTTGTTGTTTTTAAACATTTCCAGGCTGGTGCACTTACATTAGACATTTTGTGGAAAACCAGTCTGTTTTGATTTTGATAATTTAGGTCACATTATACCAATTTTCAACCCCTCAATTATCACACTTTCTAAACGTTTTACAGGTAGAACACCCTGTATCTTTGAACACAGTTATTCCTAAGTTTTAGAATAATCCAATGAAATCGAGGGATCATGTATTATGCGAGAAATATTGCAACTCGCAAAGATAATTACCGTCATTTTGAACAAAATCGGGACAGGCAAAAACCGGTTACTCTTAATACCGAATAATACGGGTAAACAAATCGACGGCGGCGAAGCCGGCGATGTTTTCCGTCAATAGGTAATGTGTATGAACAAAATTTTGCTATACCGTTTTTCCAAAAATTGTGTCCAGAATGGATTGTTCGATGCAGTCACGATTCTGCTACAGTACTACGCGTTTTGATTGGATGAAAAGAAAATATCGAAACCAAAAAAACTTCTAGAGAAAATAATTAAATATGATAATACGTACTCGATAAAGAAACGAGCACAATTAAGTAATTTTATGTGTGATAATTTTCCGTTTAATAACACTCGTTGTCTATTTCTAAAACGAGTTCAAATAACAACTCGTAAGTTTTTTTTGACTTTCCTGAAGTTATAAATCCAAATTCCTGTAATATGACGTCATATGACGTCATTCTATTAGTGGTGCAGAGGTAGAGCGTCGGCCTCTTGTATCAAATGTCCCTGGTACGAGTCCCGTGATGAGCGGTCCTGACTTTGGGATTTTTTTTCACACAAACGGCGTGAGTACTGGTTAAGTCTCCAGGAAGCAGACATCGAGCGTGATTAATATAAGCTGAAAGCTTGTTTTTGTTTCACAATCGATGTAAAATAAATAAGTTTAAACTAAATGAACCAAAAGGAAAACGACAGAAATGAAAGGAAACGTTAGTTTGACTTGTCACAAATGTAGTTCCGTGAATTATGGAATCGTTTTATTTGAAGTCCTTTTATGAAGGGCAAGTTGATTATTTGTTGTACCTGTCATCATAATTTCATTGATGTAAAATCTTGGCTCTAATCTATTAAAGTTAAATATAAGCTTAACCTGATGATGATTTTTATTTTCTTTGCTGAGGTCGGTAGGACTCGTAATTGACGTAAATAACTGATCGTGCTGCAAGCAAGGGGCTAACTGCAGTTCGCGGGGAATTATTCACCGATCACAACATATAATAAATGTTTACCCGAAATAGGTAGCACCTAACTCATGTTACCAAATAATACCGGATAATACGAAAAAACTACAGAATAATACATTTTCTTTGCAAATAATATTTATATTCGTGTACATTTAGGTGAAATATATATGAAAAAACATTAAAAAAACATGTTTTGTCATACGGTAGTCTCAAAACGTCTGTTTCGTTTATTTTGGATTGACCTCTATTGAGACTGTATGGATTGTTTCCCTTGGGTTTGAGTGACCTCTCTTGATACTATATCGTATATTGTTTGCGTCCCTTTGTTATATATCAGCTTACTTGATCGCAAAATATACAGTAGTAAAGCGTAATTAAATGCTTGGAAAATGTTATTTGTTTGCTTTTGAATAATTACGATTACGGTTAGTTTCCATATCTAGATTTTCAAAGTCGTCTGCTCTAGATCTTCGAATGGGTTAAATACAGTGAGTTACTCAATCCAAAATAAACGAAACAGACGTTTTGAAACTACCGTATGACAAAAATATGGTTTTTTTTTAATGTTTTTTCATATATATTGCACTAAATGTACACGAATACAAATATTATTTGCAAAGAAAATGTATTATTCTGTAGATTTTTCGTATTATCCGGTATTATTTGGTATTATCCGGTTTAAGAGTAACCCGGCAAAAACTGTTTTTTCACATACTCTACTTTCACTTTCACACAAGGTCAGAATACCAAATCAAATCAAAGAACGACCGAATATCGGTGTAAATATTGTTTATTTGGTAAATTGTAATAAAGGAAATAACAATTAAGAGTTGATGCAAGGCATCACTGTTACCGGTGTAACGTTGTAAACTGACCCCCATAGAATAATGACCCCCCCCGGTCATTATTTTATATAGAATAGTGACCCCCCCCCCCCCCCCCGGTCATAATATTATGACTCCCCCACACGTAGAAAAATGACCCTCACATAGAAGTGTGACCCCCTATAGAATAACGACCCCCTAACCCAAACCCTAACCCTAACCCATCTAAGGTACACTTACAACATAATTATCCCCACCGATAGGCATCGGAGGAGAATATGGTAATGGCACCCGTCCGTTCGTGCGTCCGTGCGTGCGTACGTGCAACATATTTTTTGTGACCGCAACTCTTCATTCATTATTGGACGGAATTAGTTCAAACTTTCAGGGATTACTACTACCGATGCCTAGTTGTGCAGAAAGAAAAAAATGGATTTGCTCCACCTGTTCGGGAGTTATGGCCCTTACATTCGAACAACATCTTATTGTCATGGGCGTCACAGGTCATAAAACATGGGACTTCCCCACAACCGATTTACATATTTTATGCCTTATATTGATATATTTGTTTACTTTTTCTACTTAAAAACGCCTGAAAAGTGACACAAATACCCCAAATCCAAAGAAGGATGTCTCTTCAACAATATACTGAAATTTGAATAATTTCTAACGACGAGGAGCGTCACAGGTAATAAAACCACTAGGCTACCCCACATATTTTTGGAGGTATATATGAGTGACATATAGGTGACATAAAGAAGGTTAAGGGTATTTGACATCACTTTCAGGGGTGGCATAAAACATTGTGCTTTTCCACGTATGAATTGCCTTTTTTACAATCTTGCACTCCAGAAAATGAACTATTTTACCGTCAATAGAATTTTTTCGTAATGAGCCCGCGAGCCCATGCATGCTATTACGAAATTAGTGCAACATGTAGGATGCAATAACAAAATGATGTTTCTTCTAAAATTTCGAACAAAATCACCGTTACCATAAGTTCCAGAATGCTTACACTACATTGTACAGAAGATAAATTAATAATTATATACATGTATGCGTAACATAATGCGATGTCACAAAGTTACGAGGCTGTTAAAGGTACTTTCTCAACGAATCTGGGAAAAATCTTGGAAAAATAAAACTTAAGCCTATGGTTAGGGTTAGGGTTAGGATTAGCCTAACCCTAACCCTTGATTAAAGAGCTACCAAAGGCCTGGCTTTCTTTGATTTAAGCGGTGACTTTGAACAATGCCACCGCGGTATGAACAAAGGTTATCTGACGTCACTCAGTAGAAAAATGTTGCCTTTTAAGTTGAAAACAAAACCAGAAGAATGAAACTTATCAACAAATATTTTAGCTGATATGCACTAATGTTTGTAACGACAGAAATCGAATATACACAACAAACAATTAGAATGAGTGACCAGTAAAAATGTGATTGGCGTCAGATCGCTGATAGCAATCGCCTCAATGCTAACAGAAACAACAACAATGAAAACTTTTACATAGTCAGTTTTGAACAGCCCGTTGACTTTTTATTCCTTACTGCAAACCAATTAACCTACATCCGTTAAACCGCCAAATATATAGTTCCATTAGTGATACAGAGACACGATTACTAATAATCATGTCAGTGCTACTTCGGTACCGGATTGATACTAAGATTTGAGATTTATTGAGATAATATCTACATAGTCTTAGAGTTAAATTAGGTAAATATTATCTTTCTTCATGTTTGGGCAGATAATAAATATAATTGCGCGTTCTATAACTCTTATGATAATCAAAACACCTCAGGCGTATGGAAATTCCAAAAGGTTCAATAAATAGCTCGCAAGATTGGTTATCGATTGTTCTTAAATCTCAATATTATAAACGTTTTATTTTGTAGGTGTTGCAATATATAAAAGCGTCTAGATGATAAGACTGGTTTACAAAAGTTTAAAGGACTCGATGTCATGCAGTGTACAAGTAAGACACGTCTGTACGTTCTAGCGTCAATTAGCAGTGTAGCCGAATTGAGTTGGAGATCGAGCATTATCGTATATGCCTATATTTATTGAAAATCGCAAGGCCTACATCGAGAAACTGCTTCTTATTTTGCAGGATTTTCTACACGATCGCCACTACTGTGCCATCGGCGCTTTGATTTGATTAGTAGGCAAGAAAAAGTCCACACATTTTACCATTTAAGAGATTTATGCAATAAGTTTTATGCGAACTATATAAATCAAGAAATGTCTTTTAATTTACTATTGCAATCTATGTTTGTAAATATATCAAGTTACAATTGTGTTGATATGTTCATTTGCCTTTCGTTTTGTTTCGGTAAGGCATGTTGATCATCTTATGCCAGATTACAAATGTTTGAGGACGATAACTCTGCAGCAGAGTTATTGCTCATTTTAAATCCTTAATCAGAGTGTAATTATGTTCTAAAATAGTCAAGGTAGACTTTTTGATGATTGATTTAAACTGATATACAGGACAAACTTGAGCTGGATGCAGCGAACATTTACAAATATCTTCTATCTGAATTTGATCTTTAAACACTAGATAGTATACAAGAAACTAAAATCGGTATATGTCTCGACGAAAACTATCCAGGTATTTATAATGATCCTAATTATGTAATTCTTAGTGTATGCTTTGTAAATATAAATGTACATGGGCCGGAGCCCTTTATACTTGAATATAGAATGATTTGAAATTGAATTGAATACTTGTTTGAATAGAATATATGAAGTAAAAGTTTAAAAATATCATTTATTTACATTCAGAACCACCCCAGACGTTTAGATAAAAAACTGCATAGATCATTTTTTAGCATTTTGATTCTTATTTTCTTCCATGCTTTCTATCTGGGACTACTATTAGTAGTAGTCCCTGTGTCTATAGCCGAGAAAATGTCACGTAATGTACTCGTCTGTGTCACTTTTTAATAAAGACAATATGTTTAATTTTGAAAGATAATGAAAATAATTACTTTTGTTGAATATTCCCTTTTGATACAGGTGGTCATTTTGTTGTCGAATTTTTCAGTTTTTGTCAAGAAATTTATTGGATGATAGAAATCCATCCTTTTTTTTTTCATTGGTTTATAGAGACATACCCCCAAAGTTGAGTTTGTTTTGGAAATTTTACCTCAGTGAGGTATAGTGATTTCCAAAGGGAATACTTTGTTGATGTAATAGTTAATAGTGGGGGGAAATGTGTTTATACAATTAAATCTGCTATGATGTAGTATGATGCATTTTTTTTATTAACAGGCTACGATCAGAGACATATACTTTTATATGTCTGCTAGATAAATGGTATAGTAGGTTCTACGAATACCGTGTTTTCACGAATACCAAGGTAAACACAAAACCTGTGTTTTCTGTGTTACGCGCGCAAAACCGGATGTCATAGGATTCCATCAGGAAACCCCGTTATCACGACTTTCAAATACTACCTTTTTTTTTCAAAAAAATCAATATTCTCAGAAATTACGACACATCATGATTGTTACCCATAATAAAAAGAAAATCCTACATGCCCTGACCCCTCACCAACAAAATCGTCATTTTTATAGTAGAAAACCTGTTGTTGATTTTTTTCTTTCACATTTGAACATGTTGTCTATTAACTGCTTATGACATCATAGGAAATTTAAGTCACATGATTAAATTCCGTGAAGTTTTCTCGATTATAGAAAACATGGAAGAAATTAAGGATCAAAATTCTAAAAAAAAAATTGTTTTTTTTGGCCTGTATGTTTGTGGTGATAATAAATTTTAACATATGCAATTTTTAAACTTCTAAATCATATACTGTATTACACAAATTAAGGATGTTATTTTAAGGACTAAAACAATAATAACAAAGAAATGGGTAATTTTTTGAAAATATGATTAAATTGTGCCAATAAGAAAATTTAATAAATTGATTCTGAAAATATCGTGTAAATAAGTTCATAGTTTGGAACAGTTAATAAATTAACATTTAAATTAAATATAATTGTTCTAGTGACAAATGTTTTATTGGATAATCATTTTCACATTACATATCAAAATCTTGTAAAGAGTTGATACAACAGGATCACCATACTAATGCTTTTTGTAATTACATCGGTGAGTGATTGCCTCCCTTGAATGTCAATTTCACAATGGCTGCGGATGGACTCGATTTTAGGAACTTTGCACAGAAGTGAATGATTATTTGGTGTAAGTTAATTAACAAGGACATATAAAAGGAACGAGTGACACTGGATATAATTTACAGTTAAGTTTGTTTTATTTTTATTTTTTCAAAAAAAAAGTAAGTACACCGATAATAGGGAGTCCCATCCTACTTGCGATTGAAATAATTATTAAAAGTGGCCTGTAAATGTGTGGCTGGTTTGACTTATGATAGTGAAATGATGGCGGTGCGACTTTTTGTTGCCTGATTAACTGGTGGCCTGATAAAAATGTTATAATTGAGGGCTGAAATTTACATTGAAATAAAGAAGAAATATTTAGTAGTCTCAGACCTTAAAGTAGGAAGTAAATAGGCGAATAAGGTAAATAAGTATATTTTTTTTTAAAAAAGACACAGGTAAACACAAATTAGTTGTCTATTTTATAAAAGTATTTCATTTATTTTGAAAAGAGAGTGTGTTACCAGGTATATGAAGTAGTTAATATACGATATATTTCAGAAAATCAAGTGTAGATCTGCACTTTTTGCAATATTCACCTGAATGAGCCGCGTCAGGCTAAAAGAGACGTGTATTGTGGCATGTTAACCCTTTCCCTCATATAGACGCTTTTAGATGCCTCTGCAGCAGACGGCTTTTTGAAAACATAGTGACAAAAGAAGAAATTGCACAAAACGTGCAATTTCTCCTTTTGTCACAATGTTTTCCACTCTTTGTCATAGGTAATCCATTCAATTATGGAGATTTTCCATTTTTTGACGAAATATGTTCAAAGCAGTCTGCTGCAGAATTGCCGTATGAGGGAAAGGGTTAAACCCTTTACAACACATCTTCATTATACGAATGTGGAATCATCCAGTCGAAAGTATGGTAAACCGCTATGAACGAAAGAAGAAATATTTAATAAAATTGAAAACTATGTGACAAACGAATGAATTGCATTCTCCGTTTTCTGACTCAAATTTGTTCACAACAAGACCTCTTTCACCTGCTGTGTTTCGAATTCATTTTTAGCTCACTGGTGACTGGTGAGCTATTGTGACCACTTACCGTCCACTTTTCTGTCTTCGCCTCTGAAACTACTGACCAGTCTGATGTGAAAATAATTTGGTACAGGTGATATCAGCTCAGCATGTTTAATTAACTATGGTTGTAAAATATTTTCTCGAAGTATTTCACAAGAATCTGCAAAATCTGGTGAGAAGGACTAACAAACTGAGCAATCGAAAGAACTATGACGAAACTCGTTTGACCAGGTTCTGAGACTTAATGGAATTCATAAAAAATTGTTTCAACTTAGATGAATCCAAAATGGCAAATTCAGTAAAGGGCAGCATTCACATTTACCTTTTGTAGAGGATGTTTTACCCAAAATAATTTATACTGTACCCTTAACCCTTTCCCACATACAGACACTTTCTGACGTCTCTACAGCAGACGATTTTTCAAAATATTGTGGCAAAAGTATTGTTCTTTTATGACAATATTTTATTGGCACAAACGCATTTACAATAAATGGTAATGACCGAATGGTTAAACATGGTTATAAAATGCAAACATTTATGTGAATATAAAATACATGTATAATGAAAATCTATTGCAATAGATTACTTCTCACAATAAAACAATTTGTTACGAAAGAGGAAGATAGTTTAAGTGCCGTGGAAGATTTATTATTAAGTATAAGCCTTATCTTATACATATCGCACATATAAGTGTTACTTTTTTGAGAAATTTTGGACAATTTGAATTAAAAAGTCTCTCTGATATTGGAGTACCCTCTGCAATGTAGTAGCATGTGCTGTTCATTTTCAATGTCATCACTTTTGCAGATTTCACAAATTCTTTGACCCCTGGGCACTTTAAAATATCTTCCTCTTTCAATGGCAAGGTTATGAGCACTTACTCTTAATTTACATAATGAGGATCGATCTGATCTATTTCTTAAAGCATCAACATAAGCTGCACGTTCGTTCATTATGTAAACATTCTGGAAAAATGTTAATTTTGGAGATGCTGAAATATTTGCATGTTGTTCCTGAAGACCCTGGTCAATTATTCTTTGTTTTATAAAACCAAAAAGTGGTTTAATAGTGGGCTTAACGTTTGACAAATATGATAAACCTAAATTTTGAATGATAATATTTTTTTTTACCCATGGGTTGCTCATTTTCGTAGCATTATATATTTGGTGAACTACACTTCCTTCTGAAGTGATTAAATGGTCCAAGAATTTAATGCTGGATAACATTATCTTATTTTTTAATGGCAGCCTAGCAAGTTCGGAACGACATGCATCATTCGAGGCTTTACAGTGAACTCCCAAGATTTCTTTAATGAATTTTATATGTCATTTTTCATAGGGATCAGTGTCTTTAAATGTCGAGGTAATACCCCAAATTTCGCTGCAATAAAGGAGAACAGGGGCTACTAAAGAATCAAAAAGTTTTTCCAGAAGTTTACAAGGATTATCTAATCCTATTGTTTTCTTTATTTTAAAATATGCTTTCCTAGCTTTTTCCATAAGAGAAGTGATGGCGACATTAAAGCTACCATTATATCTAATATTAATACCTCTAAAGTAACAATAATTACTGACTGTCTCTAAGGTTTCGTCATTGTAATAAAATTCGTTAATAAAGGACTTTCCATTTGAATTGAAAACTATTACTTTTGATTTTTCTGTATTTATGTAAAGAGAGATCCCATATTTTTTGTCTCTAAGGTTTCGTCATTGTAATAAAATTTGTTAATAAAGGACTTTCCATTTGAATTGAAAACTATTACTTTTGATTTTTCTGTATTTATGTAAAGAGAGATCCCATATTTTTGCCTCGATGTTTTCAAATTTGTCTGCAGTGCAACAAGATTGATGTATGTCACAATATGGGAAAGAGTTATGCAAGAAATGATTCCATATGATATATGTCGATAGTTATTAGTTGAGGGAACAAAAATAGGAGAATAAAACAATTTTATTTCCAATTTGGAATAAACAGTGAGAGACAGTAATATATACTGTTATTACGTAAGTGCAATGGTGGAGTTCAGTTTCTGGTACCAAAGGTCTCCAGTTCAATTTACGTGTTGAGCATATTCTGCACTTGGGATTTTTCCATGCAATTGGCGCAAGTACTGGTTATTTAGTCTCCAGGGTGCAGACTTCCAGACTGATTAATATAATAGGCTGAATGCTTGTTTTCCAATCAATGTACAATAATTACGTTTTAACTTTTTTATAGTGGAAACATTGAGTTAACCCTTTCCCTCATGTAGACGCTTTCTGAAGCCTCTGCAGCAGATGGCTTTTTGAAAACATTGTGACAAAAGAAGAAATTGCACAAAACGTGCAATTTCTCCTTTTGCCACAATGTTTTCCACTTTTTGTCATAGGTTATCCATTCAATTATGGAGATTTTCTATATTTTGACAAAATACGTTCAAAGTCGTCTGCTGCAGAATTGCCGTATGAGGGAAAGGGTTAAGAGAATAAAGCACTTAGCAAGGCTGACATTTCACCAATTATATTGTGGCCTATTTTTGAGCTTTTCTAAAAACTGATATTGATATTACCCATCCCATCCCAGATTGTATAAACATTCAATATAACAGAGCTCTAGATGAGGAGCATTTTTCATGTTCTAAAATCCTTTTTTGACCTCCAAAACCTATGCTGTGGAAACTCAAAAGAATCGTCTCAGTGAGGTGATTCTTTTGAGTACCCACATCATAGGTTTTTATGAGTGCTAAGACAGATATTATAAATGAAAGACCTATTTACTCCTACTTATCTAGTCCTCTGTCATATAATATAAATGACTTTAGAAATTGAAGCTTCCTTGGCACATTGCATCAAATGAGGTGAAAAGTTGATTCAAAAATATAAGATTTTAAATAAAGTAGAACCCGGCCGGGTAGCTCAATTGGTAGCGTATCTGACTCGTGATCAGGAGGTCACAGGTTCGATACCCAGTTACGCGACATTCTTTCGGGCGATGTTTTCCATTGCCTCTCACCTCTGATCTATGTGAGAAAGTAGTCAGTGGCTTCGAAAGAATGTTATGTAAGTACTGGTGTGGGAAAGTCAGGCAAACATGGGTAGGTGCACTGACCGCCGTGATATGACCAAAGCTGTTGAAAGCGGCGTTAAACTCCAAACAAACAAACAAACAAAACATAAAGTAGAGGATATACCCTCAGTAAACATTCAGAGGACAAGATAAGAGGGAGCAGGGGTATTTTTCTGTAAAAGGGGAAGGGGCCTGGGGCCTTTGAGAAGGGGAAAATTTCGGTGAGTTTTAGTAAAAAAGAGGGGAAAAATTGTACCGATTTCTACTAATGGTTTCTTGTTTTACATTTTACTTTTTCTGCTTTGAGTTCTTGTGGGGTCCAGAATTGTCATGTTTACTATGGCGATGTTTGCATTTCGGCAATGATTCGGAGGGGAATTTAAATTTTTAGGGGACAAACTATGATGGGAATCGGCCTTTAAACGGCCCCTTTTATTTAAAGTAAAAAAGCCCTGGGGATCGAACTGGTCTATTCCCAGCAATATTTCTCTTATTACTCAACCAAATCCTATGTTGTGGGTACCCAAACCATAGGATTTGAATGTCAAGTAAGGATTTTAGAACATATTAAATGCCCCTTTATATCTAGATCTCTGGACATTTATTACTTTTGTTGAAAACAATCCAACATATGTTTTGAAGTTTGTCAGCATGGAGGAAAGGGTAAGACCATTACTTACTTGTTTAAGTAAAGTATGATTATAAGAAGCTGTAGTTTTGCACAAATTTGTGAATTGTTTGTTTTATTTGTTCTTTCAGACATAGATTCAGGCATTATTGAGGAGCTCAAAATGTTGTTAGAACTAGCATTTCTGTTCGGTAGTGTACTAATGGCACAGTCATCAAGTAAGTTTTTCTTACCCTTCTCCTTGTAGATATCATAAGATATGACTGACTCTGAAAGCATGTTTCCTCCCATTTACCAATAGAGATACTTTAGAAAAGATTGTTGAAGATGCAAAAAATGCTCATAATGAGGTCTTTCTCCTTTTCCTACAATGTTTTCAACTCTGTTTCAAAATACTTTTAAATTTGTGAGATGGTGCAATATTTTTAAATGTCCTTAGATGACCCTACAAAAGTGTTCAAGCCAAATTTATTTGTTCAAAAACAGACAGCGCCAAAAGGGGTAAAAATAACAGAACCTTTAAATTCTTCTCCTTTGAAACTGGTTGTCGGATTTCTAGATATTCTCCCTATGTTTTGTGTATTGGGTATTAAAAATAATTGTTTCAGGAATCTCCCGATAAGGAGGGGTATTCAGCTCTTTTTCCCACAATCTCTCCCTATTTTTTCAAGTAAACCCTATATTTTGAGACGTTTTTTTTGATAACCCACAACATAGGGTTAGATGATCAAATAAGGATTTTAGAACATGCAAAATGCCCCTTATCAAGTTAGACGATTCTTTTGAGCCCGCAACATTGGATTAGATGATCAAATAAGGATTTTAGAACATGCAAAATGTCCCTTATCTAGAGCCTTGTACTGTAGTTGTACAAGTAAACCCTATATTGTGAGACGATTCTTTTGAGTACCCACAACATAGGGTTAGATGATCAAATAAGGATTTTAGAACATGCAAAATGCCCCTTATCAAGTTAGATGATTCTTTTGAGCCCGCAACATTGGATTAGATGATCAAATAAGGATTTTAGAACATGCAAAATGTCCCTTATCTAGAGCCTTGTACTGTAGTTGTATAATAAAAGTGATATTGTGGTTCTAAGACCTCCTTTTCTAGACTTGGCAGTGAGTATTTTTTCATACTTTCAGCAATAACCCATGCTGTCACAGATTATCAGTGCGGGAGGACATTTACAATTGATGAGGAACAAAACTTCATCTATAATGGTGGTTATCTCAACTTTCCCTGCGAATTGAATTTGAAGCTCAGTTCTTCAGATACAATGGATGATATATGTGTATCAGCCATTACACTAGATACTTCCTGTAGAGTTCGCCTGGAGTACCATGATTATCTTATAACGAGCTCACCTGATGGGGTAAGAGTTCATGTTAACCCCTTTCCAGCATAAAACAAATCTGCTGTTGATGATTTTGAAAACATCTTGGTAAAAATATTGAAAATCTCTTTTAATTAAAGTGAAGCTAATGAATAAAGATGAAAACATTGTGGTTAAATAAGAAATTGCTCTTTATGAGCATTTTCTCCACAATGTTTTTAAAATTCATCTGCTGCAAAGGCGTAACATGATGTCTGTATCAGCCAAAAATTTGCAAAAGGCAAAATTTCTCACCATGAGCAATTTCTCCTTTTTCCATAATTGTATTCAACTTTTTTCGATAGTATATTTCATTTATAGCTATTGTCCATCATTTGCATAGAATTTTGTAAAGTTGCCTGCAGCACATTTGTTGCATTTTGTTGGAAAGGGTTAATACCCTTGCCTGATTCTTTTAACCCAAACCCTTTTCTTTTGTCCAGGTAAGGTTTTCTTGATAGAGACGCATTGTGACACGTCTGTTTCAGACTGTTTAAGCTAACCTGAGCATGAGATGTGGGGTGACCCATGGGATACCACCATCTAGATGTGGCATCTGTCTGTCCATTTTATTTCATTCTCCTCCTGTATCAATGGACTAGAGTCTAAACAATTTCACAGGAATATTCCCTAAGTGATCCTCTTTCAAAGTTGTTCAAAGACATTAAGATTGCCACCAGAGCTTAAAAAAAAGGAAATACTTTAAAAGACATCTCCACCAAAACCACTGGTCTGATTTTAAAATGAATTTGTATACATTTTCCATAAGTTGCCCTTAACCAAAACTGTTCAAAATGATTCACTATGCTGCACAAGATGGCTTCCAAAGTTAAAAATATAACAATATTTAACCTTTTGCCACTTGCTACCTTCAGACGTAGACTGTCAGCTCATACAATTGAAGATAAATGAAGCTAGTGTAATAACGACTTATCTTTAATTACCGTAAAGAAAGGAATGGCGGAGCCAATATTTGAACTCATGAACTCGTGATCCTTAAATTAAAAGTCACCACATTACTAACTTAGCTATCACAATTGAAAAGCTACTCAAATAATTAATAGGTTACCAGTTTCTGACAACTCGCTAGCAGTTGACTTTGGAAAATAATGTGGCAAAAGGAGAAATTGCTCATAATGTCCGATTTTCCCTTTTGTCATAATGATTTAAGTCCTATTCAATAACTATTGTTTCGTTTAGAGATTATCCATATTTTTGCATACATGTATTAAAAGTCGTCTGCTGCAGTTTTGTTGTTTGCTGGAAAGGGTCAGTTATCTTAAACAATGCTGAGATTCTAGATTTATTTCCTATTTTATGTTATTCAGGAAGTGGATTGTTATTCAACCAATCCAACAGAAGAACACTGTACTCTAAGCTCGAATCTTTATGTTGTGTTTGATGAAATGAAAAATGGCAACTCAATGACAGACGTAAACATAAAGTTTAAAGCTTACAAGAAGAGCAACAGTGAGTTACCTTTAATCTGATAATTTCATAGATATACGTGTAGACTTGAAAGAATCCACTCTTGAACCCTTTCCCACTTACAAGAAATCTGCAGCAGACGAGTTTGAAATCATCCAGGTAGGAATTTGGAAACCCACAATAAATGAAAGTAGAAGTATTGAATAGAGTTAACCCTTTCCCATATAGAACAAACCTGCAGCAGACGACTGCAGCAGAAAATGTCTAAGCAAAAGCACAGAAAATCCCTTTAAATGAAAGAACAATTATTGAATAGAGCATGCTTACCAACCTTTTCTCATCCTCAAGGGGGAGTTTCATAATCTCAAAGTGGGGGATTGGGGTTTGAAGGGGGAGATTTTCAGCGCCATGAATTTAACAGTAGAAATGTTCACAATAGAACGGAATTTAGATAACTATGCAGGGATACATGTACAATACTTTCAATATTTAATACAGGAAAATAATTTAAAAGACTCATTTTGAGAATGTTTTCAATTAAACAGATTATTTTCAACTGTATATTAGCATTTAAGTATTATTTTGGCATGTTTTCAAATCTGTCCTTTGATATTTAGAAATGTTTTAACTGTGGTTAACTAGAACATCACGCAAGTTGTCTGTTATGTCAAAGACTTTCATATTGCATCCAAGAAAATAAAAATATTAACAATGTTTTAATTTATAGACATACTTTTGAATGAAAAACACGGGTACCAATGGAATAAAGACACATGGAGAAGAAATATACATACATGTATTCATCATTTAGTTGAGCTATACACATTGTTTTGAACTTGTTGAAAGAAAGGGCCTTTTATCAGTGACAATATGTTAAAAAGTTGATGTTAGAAAATGATTGTAGTAATTTCAGTACATTTATACTCATGATTTGATTTAAATTCTCGAATTTTCGAAAATCGTGAGTTTCTCCCTCACGATCGTGGGGGTATGCTTACGCCCTTCAAATCGTGAGACTCACGATTGAATCTGGAGGGTTGGTAAGCATGAATAGAGTTGAAAACACGGTGACAAAAGGAGAAACTGCTCATGTTTAGGCATCAGAAAGCGTCTATATGAGGGAAAGGGTTAACCGTTTCTCTCATATAGACGTTTTCTGACGCCTCTGCAGCAAACAGCTTTTTGAAATTATAGTGACAAATGAAGAAATTGCTCAAAACGAGCAATTTCTCCTTTTGCTACAATGGTTTTCACTTTAAGTAATAGGTTATCCATTCAATTAAAGAGATTTTTCTATTTTTTGACAAAATATGTTCAAAGTTGTCTGCCGCAGAATTTTCATATGAGGGAAAGGGTTAAAACATTGTGGCTTAAGAATCAATTGCAGAAAATCTCTATAATTGAATGGATAACCTATGACTGAAAGTGGAAAACATCGTGGCAAAAGGAGAAATTTCTCGATTTGAGCAATTTCTTCTTTTGTCACTATGTTTCCAAAAAGCCGTCTGCTGCAGAGGCGTCAGAAAGCGTCTATATGAGGGAAAGGGTTAATACAGACACATTGTGACGTCAGAAAGCGTCTGTATATGGGGAAGGGTTAACAAGTTACCTAAATGACTGTCAGCCGCTATCATTGCGGTAAGGCATGATTTTTAGCTCACCTATGCACGAAGTGCAAGGTGAGCTATTGTGATCACATTTTGTCCGGCGTCCGTCCGGCGTCCGTCCGGCGTGCGTCGTGTGTTGTGCGTCGTCAACATTTGAGCTTGTTAACACTCTACGGGCTTCAGCAGTTTGAAATCTTGTCAGAATATTTGTCTTAAAAATATCTAGGTCAAGTTTAAATATGGGTCATATTGGATCAGAAACTAGGTCACTAGGCCGAATTGAGGGAAAATCTTGTTAACTCGGTAGAAGCCACATGTTTTGCTTCAGCTGCTTGAAATTTGGTCAGAATGTTGAGCTGAATGATTTCCAGGCCAAGTTTGGGTCATGCCGGGTCAAAAACTAGGCCACTAGGTCAAATTGAAGGAAAATCTTGTTAACACTTTGGATGCCGCATTTTTTGCTTCAGCAGCTTAAAGTTTTGTCAGAATGTTTGTCTAAATGATATCTAGGCCAAGTTTGGATATGGGTCATGCCGGGTTAAAAACTAGGTCACTAGGCCAAATTGAAGGGTAATCTTGTTAACACTCTGGATACTGCATTTTTAGCTCACCTATGCACGAAGTGCAAGGTGAGCTATTGTGATCACATTTTGTCCGGCGTCCGTCCGTCGTGCGTCATCCGTCGTCCGTTGTGCTTCGTCAACATTTGAGCTTGTTAACACTCTACGGGCTACATTTTGCATCCAATCTTCATGAAAGTTTATCAGAACGTTCATCTCTAACAAATCTTGGACAAGTTCGAAACTGGGCCATATGAGGTCAAAAACTAGGTCACTAGGTCGAATTGAAGGGAAATCTTGTTAACACTCTGGAGGCCACATTTTCAACTTGAGCATGTTGAAACTTTATCAGAATGTTTGTCTTGATATGTAGGTCAAGTTCGAACATGGGTCACGTCGGGTCAAAAAGTAGGTCACTAGGTCAAATTGAAGGAAAATCTTGTTAACACTCCAGAGGCCGCAATTTTTGCTTCAGCAGTTTGAAATTTTGTCAAAATGTTTGTCTTAAAAATATCTAGGTCAAGTTCGAATATGGGTTATGCCGGGTCAAAAACTAGGTCAATAGGTCAAATTGAAGAAAATCTTGTTAACGCTTTTGATGCCACATTTTTTGCTTCAGCAGCTTGAAATTTGGTCAGAAAGTTTGTCTTAAAGATATCTAGGTCAAGTTTAAATATGGGTCATATTGGATCAGAAACTAGGTCACTAGGCCAAATTGAGGGAAAATCTTGTTAATCTGTAGAAGCCGCATGTTTTGCTTCCGCGGCTTGAAATTTGTTCGAAATGTTGAGCTGAATGATATCTAGGCCAAGTTCCAATATGGGTCATGCCGGGTCAAAAACTAGGTCACTAGGCCAAATTGAAGGAAAATCTTGTTTACACTTTGGATGCCGCATTTTTTGCTTCAGCTGCTTGAAATTTTGTCAGAATGTTTGTCTTAAAGATATCTAGTCCAAGTTCAAATATGAGTCATATTGGATCAGAAACTAGGTCACTAGGTCAAATTGAGGGAAAATCTTGTTAACTTTGTAGAAGCTGCATGTTTTGCTTCAGCGGCTTGAAATTTGGTCAGAATGTTTGTCTAAATGATATCCAGGCCAAGTTCGGATATGGGTCATGCCGGGTTAACAACTAGGTCACTAGGCCAAATTGAAGGGTAATCTTGTTAACACTCTGGATACTGCATTTTTAATTTCAGCATGATAAAACTTTATAAGAATGTTTTTCTTGATGATATGTAGGCCAAGTTCGAATATAGGTCATGCTAGATCAAAAACTAGGTCACTAGATCAAATTGAAGGTAAATCTTGTGAACACTTTGGATGCCGCATTTTTTGCTTCAGCAGCTTAAAATTTGGTCAGAATGTTTGTCTGAATTATATCTAGGTCAAGTTGGAATATGAGTTATATTGGATCAGAAACTAGGTCAATAAAGGGAAATATTGTTCAAACTCCGGAGGCCGCATTTTTACTTTGAGCAAGTTGAAACTTTGTCAGAATGTTGTCTTGATGATATCTAGTCCATGTTGGAATATGGGTCATATCAGGTAAAAAAATATAGATCACTAGGACAAATGAAGGAAAATATTGTTAACACTGTGGAGGTTGCATTCAGAATAATTGTCTTGATGTGTTTTGCATTGCAGTACATTGTAAAATTAAGGTGAGCGATCCAGGGCCATCATGGCCCTCTTGTTAATTTCAGCATGATGAAACTTTATCAGAATGTTTTTCTTGATGATATGTAGGCCAAGTTCGGATATGGGTCATGCCGGGTTAAGAACTAGGTCACTAGGCCAAATTGAAGGGTAATCTTGTTAACACTCTGGATACTGCATTTTTAATTTCAGCATGATGAAACTTTATCAGAATGTTTTTCTTGATGATATGTAGGCAAAGTTTGAATATGGGTCATGCTGGGTCAAAAACTAGGTCACTAGATCAAATTGAAAGAAAATCTTGTGAACACGTTGGATGCCACATTTTTTGCTTCAGCAGCTTGAAATTTGGTCAGAATGTTTGTCTATATAATATCTAGGTTAAGTTGGAATATGGGTCATATTGGATCAGAAACTAGGTCAATAAAGGAAAATTTTGTTCAAACTCCGGAGGCTGCGTTTTTACTTTGAGCAAGTTGAAACTTTGTCAGAATGTTGTCTTGATGATATCTAGTCCATGTTGGAAGATGGGTCATATAAGGTAAAAAAATATAGATCACTAGGCCAAATGAAGGAAAATATTGTTAACACTGTGGAGGTTGCATTCAGAAAAATTGTCTTGATGTGTTTTGCATTGCAGTACATTGTATAATTAAGGGGAGCGATCCAGGGCCATCATGGCCCTCTTGTTTTTGAGGCAATGACTGTTTGGCAAAAATACCTCAATCAAAACAGTGTATCGTAATGAAAAACCATGTATTCGGAAGTTGTCTGATGAAAAACCTTTCCCATATACATCAATTCTGCAGCTGATGACTTAAAATCTGAAAAAATCACAATAAATGAGGGTTCAACTATCAAATAGAGTTGAAAACATTGTGGCAAAAAGGAAAAATTGTTCGTTTGAGGCAATTTCTTCTTTTGTAACAATGTTTTCAAAAAGTTCTCTGTTGCAGAGGCATCAAATAGCGTCTATACGTGGGAAAGAGTTAAATAAAATTAATTCTAACAAAATATACAGTTTGCCTAGAACTCTATTCGATGTTATTGATCCACATTGACAAGAATGCACCTTATCTTAAGCTCTGTTATGATCAAGGTACATCTTATTCTCGGTACCCAGGCTATTCATAAAATAAATGATACCCTGGGCAAATTGGCAGTAAAAATCAAGTACTCATGAATAATTTATGAGGTGAAATTCAGCCGCTTGATTGGCTGCATGACACAAGCCTCACGCGATAAGAAAATAACGGTGTAGTTACCCTGAAGGGGTCGTTGTTGTATCAGGTACTACACATATGTACCTGAGGGAGGGAGAGTGAGAGAGAGAGAGAGAGAGAGTTTAACAATGCTGTTAACAATAGTGATGCGGTTCAATATGAGCAATCGACATGACGTCACAACCTGATGTCACATGCACCTCAATGGCTCGATGACATATGGCGCGAGTTGGACCGTTGTCCGGCTTTTACGACAATACCACATGACTGAACGAGACTTCCCTTTGGGGGGTACATTTATGAAGCGCAGCAGTATGGTTATGTAGAAACAACATTGGTCTGGTACACTTGTGTATACATATATGTACCTCGGATACATATGTGTAGTACCTGATACGACAACGACCCCTTCAGCTGTAGTTACGGAGGAAATTGTGGTGCATGCTTTACGAAGTTTCGCTAGCCAATTTGCCCAGGGTTTCATATTTTATGAATAGCCTGGTTACCGATGATGGGTACATCTATGATTTGATAATATCTGTGGCATAGCTCACTCTGAGAGAGTCAGATAAGTTTTTTCGGTGGTGTAGATTACAACTGAAAATAAATTAACCCTTTCCAATGTACAAACAAAATCTCTAGCAGACAAAGTTGAAAACATTTAGTCAACAATTTTGTACTATATAAATGAAATAACAAAGTTGAAAACATTTAGTCAACAATTTGGTACTATATAAATGAAATAACAAAGTTGAAAACATTTAGTCAACAATTTGGTACTATATAAATGAAATAACAAAGTTGAAAACATTTAGTCAACAATTTGGTACTATATAAATGAAATAACAAAGTTAAAAACATTTAGTCAACAATTTGGTACTATATAAA
Organism: Serripes groenlandicus; assembly: GCA_031761405.1. Classification (NCBI taxonomy): domain Eukaryota; kingdom Metazoa; phylum Mollusca; class Bivalvia; order Cardiida; family Cardiidae; genus Serripes; species Serripes groenlandicus. Next base: position 53,662,104 of record JASEVX010000007.1, on the reverse strand, counting down.
TGAAATAACAAAGTTGAAAACATTTAGTCAACAATTTGGTACTATATAAATGAAATAACAAAGTTGAAAACATTTAGTCAACAATTTGGAAACTATATAAATGAAATAACAAAGTTGAAAACATTTAGTCAACAATTTGGAAACTATATAAATGAAATAACAAAGTTGAAAACATTTAGTCAACAATTTGGAAACTATATAAATGAAATAACAAAGTTGAAAACATTAAGTCAACAATTTGGAAACTATATAAATGAAATAACAAAGTTGAAAACATTTAATCAACAATTTGGTAACTATATAAATGAAATAACAAAGTTGAAAACATTTAGTGAACAATTTGGAAACTATATAAATGAAATTACAAAGTTGAAAACATTTAGTCAACAATTTGGAAACTATATAAATGAAATAACAAAGTTGAAAACATTTAGTCAACAATTTGAAAACTATATAAATGAAATAATAAAGTTGAAAACATATAAGTGAAGCTGGTCATTCATTCTTGTTCTTTCTGAGGCGCCGAGCCGGGTAACAACTTTGTCTGTCAATCCAGGAAATGTGAGGTCGAACCCAAGCTGGGCAAACAATCTTTCCAACGTTTGACAAAAGTTTTGCAACAAGCGTCATTCATCTTCCACCAATGGGCTAATAGCCTATGTGGTAAAAGCAGCCAGTTGCTTGGAAAGACTGTTGTGTGGAGTACTGGTGTGAACAAGCCAGGAAACACATGGCTAGGTGAACTTGCTTCTGTGAGGTTTCTGAAAAATTGATAAAAGAGCATTTAACCCAAATCAATTAATCAATCTTCCTGAAGCTTTCAATCATTTGTTCTTTTAACCCTTTCTCTCATGTTGATGCTTTCTGATGCCTCTGAAGCAGACGACTTTTGAAATCATAGTGGCATTATGAGCAATTTCTACATTTGTCACAATGATTTCAACTCTATTCAATAATCATACTAAATACACTGTATCATTTATAGAGATTTTCTATATTTTGGACTTGATAATTTTAAAGTTGTTCGCTGCAGATTTATTGTATGGGGGAAAAGTATCAACTGGACAAAAATATGGAAAATCTCTATAAGGGAAAGTTTCAATATTGAAAAGCGTTAAATATATTATGTAAAAACGAGAATTATTTGCTCATTATTTGCTCATTTTATTTCAATTTTTAGATCACCTAGAGCCGAAGGCTCAAGGTGAGCTATTCTGATCACTTTTTGTCCGTCGTCTGTCGTCCGTCCGGCGTTAACTTTTAGCTTTAAACATCATCTCCTCCCAAACTCCAAGGACAATTTCCGTGAAACATCACAGGACTGTTCCTCTGGTTGGCCTCTTTCAAAGTTGTTCAAAGATTTAAATTCCATTGAGAACTTTGGTTGCTGCGGCATCAGAAAGGGGGCAAAATGTCCGAACTTTAAAAATCTTCTCAATATAATTTGGTAGAAATGTTCCTTGGATGACCCTCTATTAAAATTGTTCAAGCCATACTGATTGGTTTAAAAACATGGCAGTCAGGCGGCATCAGAAAAGGGGCAAAATGACAAAATTTGAAAATTCCACTTTTATGAAAGTGCTTGTCTGATTTTAAGAAAATATAATACGAATCTTACTTTAATGATCCTCTATTTAATTTGTTTAAGCCGCTTTGATGGGTTACACAATCATAGCAACCAGGCGTCATCACAAAAGGGGTAAATTGAACTTTTAGCTACAAATGACAACCAACTCCTACCATTCCAATAGACCAATTTCCACAAAACATCACAGGAATGTTCCTTTGGTGGTCCTCTTTCAAATTTGTTCAAAGAATAAAATTCCATTGAGAACTTTGGTTGCTGCGGCATCAGAAAGGGGACAAAATGTCCAAACTTTAAAAATCTTCTCCTCCGAATCTGCCTGTCAGATTCAAATATAATTTGGTAGAAATGTTCCTTGGGTGACCCTCTATAAAAATTGTTCAAGCCATACTGATTGGTCGAAAAACATGGCAGTCAGGCGGCATCAGAAGAGGGGCAAAATGACAAAATTTGAAAATTCCATTTTTATGAAAGTGTTTGTCTGATTTTAAGAAAATATAATACGAATCTTACTTTAATGATCCTCTATTTAATTTGTTTAAGCCGTTTTGATTGGTTACACAATCATAGCAACCAGGCGTCATCACAAAAGGGGTAAATTGAACTTTTAGCTACAAATGACAACCAACACCTGCCATTCCAATGGACCAATTTCCACAAAACATCACAAGAATGATCCTTCGGTGGTCCTCTTTCAAATTTGTTCAAAGATTTAAATTCCATTGAGAACTTTGGTTGCTGCGGCATCAGAAAGGGGACAAAATGTCCAAACTTTAAAATCTTCTCCTCCGAATCTGCCTGTCAGATTCAAATATAATTTTGTAGAAATGTTCCTTGGGTGACCCTCTATAAAAATTGTTCAAGCCATACCGATTGATCGAAAAACATGGCAATCAGGCGGCATCAAAAAAGGGGCAAAATGACAAAATTTGAAAATTCCATTTTTATGAAAGTGTTTGTCTGATTTTTAAGAAAATATAATACGAATCTTACTGTAATGATCCTCTATTTAATTTGTTTAAGCCGTTTTGATTGGTTACACAATCATATCAACCAGGCGTCATCACAAAAGGGGTAAATTGAACTTTTAGCTACAAATGACAACCAACTCCTACTATTCCAATGGACCAATTTCCACAAAACATCACAGGAATGTTCCTTTAGTGGTCCTCTTTCAAAATTGTTCAAAGATTTAATTTCCTTTGAGAACTTTGGTTGCTGCGGCATCAGAAAGTGAGAAAAATACCCAAATTTTAAAATCCTTTTCCTCCATAATCTGCTTGTGCGATTGCAAGATAATTTGGTAGAAATGTTCCTTAAGTGACACTCTAAATAAACTGTTGAAGCCATATTGATTTTGTTGAAAAACAGGGCAGCAAGGCGGCATCAGGAAAGGTGCAAAATGACAAAAACTTTATAATTCCATTCTTATTAAAGTTCTTGTTAGATTTCAAGATATAAATGGCCTTTACTAATAAGCTGTTTCTTGAGAAGTGTCCACTCCTTGCAGTTTCATTTGCACTCCTTTATCAAATTTTCCCAGATATTTGCAAATTAAATGTTAAATATTTTCAGATATTATTGAAGATGTTCAGAAAGCTGTGTCCATAACTATTGGAGTTATTGTTGGTATCCTAGTGCTGGTTGGTATTGCCTCTGTTGTGGTAATCGTAATCTGTTGTAATCGTCGTCGTCGTAGTGCAGCAGGAATGGTCTATAACCAAACACAAATGCAGAACACGACAGTACAACAAGGTTAGTAAATGACTTTCCTTCTTTTTCTTTTTGATACCCCCAGATACATAGTATATAAGGGCTATATAGGATTCACGCTTGTCGGTTTGTCAGTCCATTGGTCTGTGGACATTTCTTGTGAACACTATTTCTCATCAACCCTTGGGCAGAATTCAATATAACTTCACATGAATGATTGATACCAAGCCTAGTTGTGCATATTGTCGGCGTGTTGCACTGGAATTATTTTTAAATGGGTTATGGCCCCTTGAATTTCTCATACATATGTATATTGTCACGCACCAGCTGGGGATATTCATCACCTTCAGTGATATTTCTAGTTACCAGATATGATCATAATCTTATCGAAGCTTTTACCATACACAACAAATCATTAGCAGTTGACTTTTTAACTTTTTTAAATGATTTGAAAACATTCTGGCAAAATGTGAAATTTCTCATCATGCCACAATGTTGTCGAATGTTTGTTGTCTTATATTAGATCATAATGCGATCTCTGTTTACTTTTTCATACCATTATTTCGTTGTTTTTTCTTAGTACAGCACCAAAAACCTCAATGCTGTCATCAATAGGGCTTAAACTTGTGGCAAAATTAAATCGGATACAAATGAACTAAAAGCTAACTCCCTCAAAGTTGCTTTCATTTTCTAATTTTACACATATGCTGAGATCATTGTACCAGCGTGTTTTAGGAAGACCTATTTCAAAGCTTGTAATTGGTTAGACACTATAAATAGTAAACTGTAACTGTAATATTTCTGAAATACATTTATACGCCTCCTTGAGGAACAATTTACCGGACCGTAAATTCCATGACAGAGCCCATGATAAGACGATTCTTTTGAGTACCAACAACATAGGGCTACATTGAGTCGTACAAGATGAATTGATGGGAAAAGACCAGTTCACCCAACCTTATCAGTTCACTCAACCTTATCTATTCCTCTGCATTATTCATTCATTTATTGAAGACCAATAGACTAGATAGTAAGTTATTTCTATGCGAGAGACATATTTATATTTCAGTACCATACCCATATCCAGCTCAACCTCAACAACAGTATTACCCACCTGGACCCCAGCCTATGGGATACGGCCAACCAATGGGCCCACAGCCGGTCACTGGTAACCCTCCTGCACCTGGAGCATATGGGACAGGGTACCAGGGACCCCAGCCTATGGGATACGGCCAACCAATGGGCCCACAGCCGGTCGCTGGTAACCCTCCTGCACCATATGGGACAGGGTACCAGGGACCTCCAGCTTATAGTCAACCAGAAAAAACAGCCTCAGGTAACAAATAATAAATGGATTATTTTTATGAAATAAGTTACTTTCCCTGTACAGACCACTTTCCATGCCTCTTCAGTAGACAAGTTTTTGAAAGAATCTTTAAATTCTATCTAATAGCCTAAGATAATTATGTCAAACTCTTGGTACATCTTACTTTCACTTCTTGTTTCCAAAATTCCATCATTTGCTTGTTTTATATCATTGATTAAGCCCCTTACAAACATGCAGATACCTTTTGACAGCGTCAATTCTTCCCACATACAACAAAGCTGCAGCAGAAGACTTTGAAAACATATTTGCAAAAAACTATGGTATCTCTCTATTCAAATGTCACCATGCATCAACATTTCTCTGCCTGTGGGAAAGGGTTTTAGATATAAATTTATAGTTCATGTATTTTTATTGCAGCTCCTGTGATGACCAATGATTTCGAGACACAACCTCCACCATATCCAGGAAATTAAAACATACTTACAGCACCAACTTTCCAGAGGACTAGACAAGCATCCTCGGTACCCAGGTTATTTATAAAATATATGGTATCATATTATGAATAGCCTGGGTTCTGAGGATGTCGATAAGGGGCCCATAATCTTTCTCTTTCCCAATTACAACAAATCTGCGGCAGACGACTTTGAACTCATCTGGATAAAACATATGGAAGTCCTCTGTAATTGAAATTATAGTCATTGAAAAGAGTTGAAAATGGTCTTGCAAAAGGGGAAGTTGCTCATTATGAGCAATTTATTCTTTTGTCCCAAAGTTTTCAAAAGTTGTCTGTCTGATCCAATTTTATTTTATTTTCTATTGGTGTAATAATTTGTATGGATAGCCTGTTATGTAGAGCAAACAAAATGGGCTTACTGGGTAAGTCTAACAGATAACAATTTACAAAAATACAGTCAACCTTCCTTTGTGAAATGGAAGAAATAGATTTATTTGTGTATTAATTTCATTCCTTACAATTTTGATTTAAGTTTATATTGATATTATATAAGTGTAAAGTGAGATTTTTACTTACATGCTTTAAGATAGCCTTATCATATACTTTCTCATAACATGGAAATGAAATGAGTACATTAACATGTTGTTATCAGGGTTGAATTGTTATATTTTTGTATCAGTGTATGTTTGAATTTCTCACTTTTTAAACACTTTACCCCTTGTAGACGCATTTTGACGCAGCCAGCAGACAACTTTTAAAACATTGCAACAAAAGACGAAATTGCTCATTATGCAGCAGCAATTTCACCTTTTTTCACAATGTTTACAATTCTATTGAATAACTACTCCCTCATTTATGGAGATTTTAAGAAGATGTCCTGTTGCATATCTGTTGTATGTGGAAAACCAGTTAACCTTTTAATTTTTAGCTCTACTGGCCAAAGTCCAGAAGAGATTATGCCGTGGTGTGGTGTGCATGCGTCTATCCGTAAAAAGTTATTTGTGACCGCGATACAGTCTTTAATTTTGATTGTATCTCATTACATTAATTAGATATCCATGAGAGCTTGGTTCCTTTCGCAAACCAGCCAGCCAGATCCGTCCATGAAAGACTGGATTATGCCCCTTGAAATTGTCAAAATTGCTATAATAGAGCTTGTGAACACAATAGAGGCTCCATTTACTATTTGATCTACACCAAACTTATACAGTAGTTAGATATCCATGAGAGCTTGGTTCCTTTCGCTAACCAGCCAGATCCGCCCATGCAAAACTGGATTATGGCCCTTGAAATTGTCAAAATTGCTATAATACAGCTTGTGAACACAATAGAGCCTCCATTTACTATTCAATCTTCACCAAACGTAGATAGTAGTTAAATATTGATGCAAACTTGGTTATCTTTGCAAACCAGCCAGATCCGCCCATGCAAGGCTGGATTATGACCCTTGAATTTGCCAAAATTGCTATAATAGAGCTTGTGAACACAATAGAGGCTCCATTTACTATCTGATCTTCACCATACATACATGCTCTAGATTGAAAATGACCAAAGAACCATCCCAGTAGAGCATAGGCCCTCATGGGCCTCTTGTTAGCTCACATGAGCACAAAGTTCTCAATGTGAGCCTTTCTCCATCGTCCCACCACATTTATTCAAACGGCATCTCCTCATTTACCATTGGGTCAATTCCTTTTGTGTAATTGATTGTCCTCTTCCAAAATAGCTAAAATGCCATAATGGCCCTCTTGTTAGTATTGACTTTGGAAGAGTCCATAGCCACTTTAAATAATATCAAGATTAATTGTTGAGCTGAGCAGCCAACAGTGTAGAGCCTGGTCATATGGCACATATTTGCCTACTGGTCTGGCTCTATACAGGTGGCACAGGTTTTAGTTCCAGCAGTCAAAGGGTTAATATTAGAATATTGTTTGATCCATATAACTCAAAAGAAATTGTTCTGGTACTTCTTCTTTAATTTGACCCTTTTCCTGGTATTATTCTGTGGCTGACAACTTTTAAATAGATTGTTGGATCGGATAACCACTAAAATTAGCAAAATCTCCTTAACCAACATTATTTAAAATATACTTCTATTTTCAAGATAATAATGTTTTTCCTCCATCGTTTTTTAAAACAGATGACTATTAGCAACTTCATATCAGGTAAAGGGTTAAAGACAGACGGAGCCAGACATGGCTGTAAAATTTATGTATAAAAACAGCCAGTTAGTTGCCTTGGATTAATTATACATGTATGTGGAATTCTTGTGCAGGAAAGGCATGAAATACCTTGGTATTTGATTTTTGCTACCAAGATAATTACAAGAGAAAGTTGATGCAATGCATCAATGTCGCCGGAAATCCATACTGCAGTTATGCATAACACTAACATTATAGTAGTTGAATAAACAGTTATCAACTGAGGGGCATATTGGAACATCAGGGGTGGGGTCAAGTGAAAATATTTCATAACTTGCATTGTTTTGTCAACAAAGTGAATGATAATTGAAGCCTTTCATTGTTTATGACCAATCTCCATTCCAAAGTAGGTTGACCATACACACAACCAACTAATTATTGATCATAAACAGTATTAGAAATGAGTAATCTTGCCAATCATTAGTCTTAGTATGTATACAGTACTTTCATTAAGGAATAATTATAAGATTTGTGAATTACACATACACTTTTCAAGATGTTTGTCAGAATATTTGAATTTTATTATATTTCAATAAAACTACAAAACAGACAATTTAGGATTTGCATGCAATAGCACGTCATTTTACCTTTCCTCTATTAAAGTCAACAGTGGACACCTTTGCAGCAATCTACTTTTAAAACAATGAGATAAGGGTTAATTCGCTGAAGACATGAGTTTTCTCTTTTTCTCAAAATGATATTAGCTTGGCATCCTAATTATATCATACTTTAACAAATGTTGAAATGTAGTCCAATATTTATAAATTAGACCACCTTCGAAATATAATATCAACTAAACAGTTAAATCTCATTGAAATTGTTGTATAATTTAAACGTAATTTCGAACATAAACTGAGCCCTACAACATGTTAATTTATTTTAATTCTTTCCTTCCTTTTTTATAATGAAAATAACAAACTACTCATGTTTTAAAATTATAGTATGATGAGCGCTCTTGTGTCAATGATGCATAACAATATGCAGATCGGAAGCAATATGCCTTTAGGGAATTAAATGACACATTTAAAATTGTCAAGGACGAAATAATTTTGTACGAAAGACCCGATTCTTTCTTATTCGCAGAAATGTCGTTCTTGAAACTCTCTTTATAGGCAGAGAGTGTTCGTTCAAAGTAATTTTTCTATTAAAACCAGTTTTATCTCGGTTTGTTCTTTTCTTCATTTGTTTCGAACCAAATAAACATTTTAAATCACCTATGATTTACTATTTGTAAGTGAGTGTAAAGAGCGGCTCTCTGCAAGGGAGATTGATCTACGCAGTTGGTATGTAAACAGATAATTAGACTGTGCGAAGTAAAGGTTTGTAGTTATCGCCTTTTGATTACATGTAGTATATAGTGTAAAATAAAGTATTTCAGTCTAGCTAATAGGGACTGTTTTGTCTTCGTAAATAAAACAAAAAAAAATAAATGCGAGTCAAAATAAAGAAACTGAAAATACCTAAAACATCGGAATATTTATTTCATTTTAGATGTGTCATTACTTAGTGTTTTTAAACAAACACAATTGTAATATGTTCAAGACATCTAAATGTATTTCTTTCTAATAATAATCCCACCACCCATGTGATTTCCGAAAACCTATTAAAAATGGAAGTCGCGGGCTTTTGTCCGGCGACTAATGACAAACACTTTCTTGAAAAATTACACTTATTCTCAATTATTGACAAACAGCAGATAACTTTTGAAAACTTTGTGGCAAAAAGAGAAATTGCTTATAAAATTTATACTTTCATTTGCGGAGTTTTTCCATATTTCTGCATAAATGTTTTCAATTTCGCCTGCAGCAGTTTTGTTGTATGTGGAAAAGGATTAACCCTTTCCCTCATACAACAAATCTGCAGCAGACGACTGAACATATTTTGTCAAAACATAGAAAACTCTATAATTGAATGTATAACCTATGACTAAAAGTGGAAATTATTGTGACAATAGTCTTTAGTCACTATGTTTTCAAAAAGCTGCCTGCTGCAGAGGCGTCAGAAAGCGTCTATATGAGGGAAAGGGTTAATATTTACATGTATAAATTGTGACTGACACATTACCTAAATAATCTCTATTGATGTGGGATATTGTGGTCTAAATTGGATCAGAGACATAATTATGTAGGTGGCTTTGTAAATATCTGTATAATGATTTTGTAAACTTACTATCAGTTGAGTTGTATATTTATTAATATGTGATAAAATGATTTTGTTGACTTACTATCAGTAGAGCTGTATATTTTTTAATACAGTGGTTTGTGTAACATATTCAATTATCCTTGGTCAGCTTTTTACCCGCTTGTTTATTATTAACTTACATTTTGATGTCCCTTTTATTCTTTCTTCACCAAAGATATTAATCTAATTACAACAACTTGAATGCTCAAAGAAATTAATTGTTTACCACATACCAACACATTTGAAGCAGACAACTTTTTAAAACATCATAAGAGTAACTCTTCTTTTGCCACAATGATATTGACTCTATTTATTAATAATTTTCTCATTTACACAGCTTTTCGATATTTGTGTTTGAATATTTTTAAAGGCGTCTGCTGCAAACTTGATGTATGTTGTAAAATGTTAATCTATACTTGATTAAAAGAAATATATCAAAAGGTTATTCATGTATATATATATGGCTATGCATAAGTTTTATTGCAAGAAAGCACAATGAATTCCAACAGTTTTAACAATTTCCCACATACAACACAATCTGCAAATGCATTTAACCCTTTCCCTCATACGACAATTCTGCAGCAGACGACTTTGAACGTATTTTGTCAAATAATAGAAAATCTCTATAATTGAATGGATAACCTATGACAAAAAGTGGAAAACATTGTGGCAAAAGGAGAAATTGCACGTTTTGTGCAATTTCTTCTTTTGTCACCATGTTTTCAAAACGCCGTCTGCTGCAGAGGCGTCAGAAAGCGTCTATATGAGGGAAAGGGTTAAAGACCCTTGCATGTAGGAAATGGTTAAACCAAAATCTATTATTTTGTTAAATGTTATAACTTTTTATATGGAATTCCAGAACAGACTCTGTAAATTTGAAAAATGGGCAATATTGCACACCCAGATTAGGTTAAACTAAAGTGATCAGAGTCTTTGAAATTGTTATGTTTGCATGTTGCACATACAGGTTAAGCGAGTGTTGTGAAATTACTTGAAATTTGTATAAATTTACACTATTTTTTTTTTTACAAAGGCATATAACCAGTTGCTAAAATAACATGTACAGATTTATCTAATATACAAATATAATCAATACACCAGGCAATTTTAGCTCACTTGCGCACAAGTAGTCTAGGTGAGATTTGTAATCACTCTGTGTCCACCTTCATCTTCATAATATATTTTAACCCTTTCTCTCATATAGACGCTCTCTGACGCCTCTGCAGCAGACGGCTTTTTGAAAACATAGTGACAAAAGAAGAAATTGCTTAAAATGAGCAATTTCTCCTTTTGCCACAATGTTTTCCACTTTTAGTCATAGTTGATCCATTCAGTTATAGAGATTTTCTATTTTTTGACAAAATATGTTCAAAGTCGTCTGCTGCAGAATTGTTGTATGAGGGAAAGGGTTAACAACATATCCTAAACCATAGGGCCGGTTTTAACCAAAATTCTCAACAATGTTGCTTTGCTGCTCCTTTTTCAAACACCTTTCATAGAATGAAATTACATATAGAGCTCTGGTTGCTGCAGTATCAGAAAGGAGAGAAATAATACAAATTGGAACTAATTTGGCAGAAATGTTTCTTATATAAACCTCTTTACAATTTGTTCAAGTCATTATACCCCCAAAAAACAAAGTTTTTGGGGGGTATAATATAGGAGTCACTGTGTCGGTCGGTCGGAAGCCATATTTTGTCCGGCTTATTTCTTACAAACCACTGGGTGGAATTCAATAAAATTTTACATGAAGCTTCTATACCAAGAGGAGATGTGCATATCCTAAAGGGGTTACACTTGCATGATATTTTACAGAGTTATGGCCTTTTTACTTATTAAGTTGTTGGTCATATTTTGTCCAGTCATATTTTGTCCGGCCTATTTCTTACAAACCACTGGGTGGAATTCAATAAATTTTACATGAAGCTTCTATACCAAGAGGAGATGTGCATACCCTAAAGGTCTTACAATTGCATGTTATTTTACAGAGTTATGGCCCTTTTACTTATTAAGTTGTTGGTCATATTTTGTCCGGCCTATTTCTTACAAACCACTTTGTGGAATTCAATAAAATTTTACATGAAGCTTCTATGCCAAGAGAAGATGTGCATACCCTAAAGGGGTTACAATTGCATGTTATGTTACAGAGTTATGGCCCTTTTACTTATTAAGTTGTTGGTCATATTTTGTCCGATGCCATATTTTGTCCGGCTTATTTCTTACAAACCACTGGGTGGAATTCAATAAAATTTTACATGAGTCTTCTATACCAAGAGGAGATGTGCATACCCTAAAGGTCTTACAATTGCATGTTATTTTACAGAGTTATGTCCCTTTTACTTATTAAGTTGTCGGTCATATTTTGTCCGGCCTATTTCTTACAAACCACTTGGTGGAATTCTATAAAATGTTACATGAAGCTTCTATACCAAGAGGAGATGTGCATACCCTAAAGGTCTTACAATTGCATGTTATTTTACAGAGTTATTGCCCTTTTACTTATTAAGTTGTTGGTCAGTCGGAAGCCATATTGTGTTATATATGAAGCTTCTATACCAAGAGGAGATGTGCATATCATAAAGATTTTACAATTGCATGTTCCTTTATAGAGTTATGTCCCTTTTGTTGGTCAGTCGGAAGCCATATTTTGAGTCAAAGTGCTGTTTTGGGGGTATTTATCACCTTCAGTGATATTTCTAGTTTTGATTAGTTGAAAAATATGGCAACCAAAAAGCATCAGAAACGGGATAAAATGACAAAACTTCAATATTTTTTGTCTGAAACTTCTTTAAAAAGTGTTCAAACCATAGTGATTTGTTGAAGCATGTGCAGGCAAGAAGGTGGGACTAGTTTCCCTTAATTGCCTATTGTGCAAATCTTTATGACTGAAAGAAATGGTTCTATTTTTTAAAAAAAATATCACAAGAAAGCACTCTTGATGACCCATTACAAAGTTTGCTCAAATTAGTTTTGATCCGTCAAAAGACATGGCCCATTGAGCCCTAGGGTGGTGTCACTTATATACCTATTTTTTAAAAATTGATCTATGTGGGAAAGGGCTAAATTTCATTGATCAGAATTATTGAATGTCCTGTAAATATTTATCTTGTTTAAAGGGCACATACTCAGGTGAGCAATCCAAGGCCTAATTTGGCCCTCTTATTTTTTGTCACAGTATTTACTGTTTCTTTATTTAGAATCCATTTTTGGAAACATCTGATCCCTGATATTTAAAGTTTATTACTTTTTAAGGTTGCAATCTCTCATTTTGCATATTTGTTTTGCCCATTTTGGCAAAATGTACACTTTATTATTTATTGTAGGTTGGTCTGTAGATTGTAGACATAATTCTTTATAATTATTATAGATAAATACAGTTTGGTCAACATTCCTTAATCTTTGTAGAAAGCTAAGTCATCCTTATAACACTTCAACAAATGAGAAGAAGTCAATGGATCATGGTCATAGTTATATTAATGTATTGAAAGAAACCACTGTGATTAGAGCATCTGCCTTGAGAGTTAAAACTGTGGTTAAGTCAGGTCATACCATAGTCTTAAAGAAATGGTTGATGTGGCTTACCTCCTTGGCATTACGGGTTGCTGGGCTAACATAAAACGGATGTGCTCGTTTCAGGATAAGCTAACCAGTAGTACTGGTAATTTACCCTGGAAATGCCGTGATATGACTTGAAATACTATTACAAGTAGCATAAAACACCATACAAACAAACAAAACAAAGTTGTAGACAAAAGTTTATGTCTGGATACATGTCTTTCTTACATTTTCTTATTAAATGAAATAAGGAATATATATGTCAATGCATTTTTGTTTATGCAGAGATACCATACAGAACTGAACTTTACATGTGTAACGGGAACAGGGTATAGTTATAAATATCACATATACAGGTTTGCTGTGGAAGCCGGCTTTCATAGCGATGTTGGTAGAGGGTTTGGACTTTCCTTAAAGTTAAGCAACATTCATCGCGGGTTAGTGCCTGGATGGGTGACCTGCGATGGCTTAACGTCGGTACACGTTACAAATGGTGGCAGCGGTGGTAATTTGGGTTGATATCACCATCATGCCCAGACCCCGGCGGTTCCCAGTGATGTTACATAGACTCCGCTCTGGTGTACTGTGTTCAGTTGTGTGACTTCGGCTTCAGGTTGTAGTCAAGAGAAAAGAGGGGGAAATGCCGGTTACACATGTTCAGGCTGAACTGTTTATCTCATCTAATTTTTAGAAAACATCAATGTGTGTTTCATTGTCACCTTGGTGTTGACAGTGTTGCAATCTTGATTGTGTTTTGGGTTTACTTTCACATGTTTTCCAAACTACTTAACAAATGGCTGTTTATTTTGTATACTTCTTTATATCATCCTCAGATGCCTTCACATTACAAGCTTCATTTTAAGGATGCATTTTGCATAATTTGTGGGCCTATTCACAATGGGACATCTTGGATCAGTTTTAACTTCACCAGAGCACGAAGTGCTCCATGTGAGTTTTTGTGATGGCCTTTTGTCTATCGTCCGTCGCCAACATTTGCTTGTTAACACTCTAGAGGCAACATTTTGCATCAAATCTTCATGAAAGTTACATGCATACATACATCAGAACATATATCTCCATCAAATTTAAGCCAAGTTCGAAACTGTCATGTGGGGTCACAAACTAGGTCACTAGGCCAAATTGAAGGAAAATCTTGTTAACACTCTGGAAGCCGTGTTTTTAACGTGAACATGTTGAAACTTTACTAGAATGTTTGTCTTGATGATATCTAGACTTGGTTTGAATATGGGTCATGTACGGTCATAACTAGGTCACTAGGCCATATTGTAGAAAAATCTTGTTAAAACTATAGAGACCGCATTTTTTATCTTTCAACTAGAAATGAAATAAAATGAAAAAAAAGGCAGGTCGTGTCAACCTGGCAAATAATGTATATGCCAACATAAAAACTAGGCTTCAACTCTAGTCCAAATCAATAAGTATAGAACACACACATAATTACAGTTGTGTTGAGAAGTATTTACACTTCTTTGTAACAAACCGTTAAAAATCCATAAGCTTTGTCAGAAAATGCTTCCAGTCAACAAACATTGCCGCCAGGCAAAAACCTCATATTGCCATTGGTGCTGAAAGAGTAAAGTCTTAAATAGCCCATTCTCAGGTGAGCAATCGAGGGCCTCATGGTCCTCTTGTTTGTTTATGTCCCTATTCTCCAAACCATTTCAGGTTTCTTTTGAAAAGTGTGAGTTGCATATTGCATGGGCTTTTTACTCTAGTATGTGTTTGTCATGAATTAGGACCCATTTAAAATTTAGACATATATAGGTACATTCTTTTCTTAAACATTTATGAAACTTGAAGCATGTATTGGTCATCTTAAAGAATGCAATATCTGGGATTTTAATCTGGGAGTTCTTGGTTCAATCCCAAGTCGCAGCAGTAATGGTGGAGTGCCCTTGGGCAAGGCACATTTCCTAGTCTAGTACTGGTTTGTTAACCCAGGGATCATGGAAAAAAAATGTTGACATGATATAACTGAAATGATGTTGAGAATGTCATAAAACCCAACATCCATTAGTGTAACATTCATTTAAGTAAAATGAAGTGTAAAGTGAAAACCAGATTAGAGTGTCTGATTGTTGTGCATTGGTTGAAACTTGCCAGTATTTCAAAAACTTTCTTTGATATGAAGATTACAACTATTGTAAAAAACATTGTTGTTACTTAAATTTTGTCTATATATTTAACAGTAAATATATGTTTTCATAAATTTCATTGTGTTTTGTGTTCTATATATAAATTCTTACGTAATAGTTGTGGCATAATACAATGTACTACAGAAAACCTTTTTTTGGGGGCAGGGAGGGACATAGGGATCACTTCTCCATTGTCTGTCTATCCTTCATGCTTTCACATACTGACAACTTGATAGGCAACAGACTGTGTTTCTCCAAACACTTATTTATAACATGATGATGATAAATGTGGTTTCACTTGTTCCAAGAGTTTTCATACTGTATTTGATAAACATCTGCAGGCAAAGCTTACAGAAATGGGGTCCTTCATTCAGTGAGTGTGATCTACTGTAACAAAACTTCTTTTACGATGCAAAAGCCAGTAGGATGATTTTTTTACAATTTTATTACAGTAATATATTTCCTAGCCTAGTAGTTGTTAGACACCAATGGGATCAGCATTAAGTGTAAGTGTCACCATGATAAAACTAAAATGCAGTTAAACATACAAAACCATTACTGGTATATGTTGGTGTGCATTTATTCATGGCCACTGATTTGAGTTATTTGGGAGTCAATCCCCTTGTACTTTTATTATCCCCTCTTCTAACGGAGTTAGAGAGGGGATATAGTAACGGGACCATCCATTTGTTCGTTCGTCTGTGCATCCTTCCGTAACAACCTTGTGACCACTCTATATTGAAGATCCTTCGACCGATCTTAACCAAACTTGGTATTCAGTTAGTATATGGCAAGGTCTAGAAGCCTATTTTTTTTGAGGTCGAGCTCAAAATTGGACTGACTATTTTCCCATATCAACAACTTTGTGACCACTCTAAAATGAACATCATTCTGCCGATCTTAACTAAACTTGGTATACAGTTAGTTGATGGCAAGGTCTAGAAGCCTATTCATTTTCAAGGTCATAGGTTAAAGGTCAAGGTCAAAATTAGACTGACTATTTTCCCATATCAACAACTTTGTGACCACTCTAAAATGAACATCATTCTGCCGATCTTAACTAAACTTGGTATATAGTTAGTATATGGCAAGGTCTAGAAATATATTTATTTTCAAGGTCATAGGTTAAAGGTCAAGGTCAAAATTGGACTGACTATTTTCCCATATCAACAACCTTGTGACCACTCTACACTGAACGTCCTTATACCGATAGTAACTAAACTTGGTATACAGTTAGTTGATGGCAAGGTCTAGAAGCCTATTCATTTTCAAGGTCATAGGTTAAAGGTCAAGGTCAAAATTGGACTTACTATTTTACAATATCAACAATCTTGTGACCACTCTACACTAAACATCCTTCGACCGATCTTAAGCAAACTTGGTATACAGTAAGTATATGGCAAGGTCTAGAAGCCTGCTAAGGTCATAGGTCAAAATTGAACTTTGACTATTTTCTTGAATACCAAGGGGATGCATTCCTGAAACAATGTTTGAGAAAACTGTATTCAACTTTATTAAAAAACACTTTCAACTTTCAGCAAAATCATTATTGTCAAATGGCAAATATGGCCGCCTTTTTTTTTTTAAAGCAAATCTTCAAACTAAATCCTATTTTGTTCTGTGTTTGTCTCGCTGCGACGAAGTTGCAAAAGCGAGACTCAGGTGTTGTTTTTCAGGGCTGCGTCAAATATTTGCGTTTAACTCGACGTTTAAGTTTCGCATTTGGGATAGGGGCGTTTCGCCAGTATCCTATTATTAGCCTGCTTTCCAAAAGTCGGATTAAGGCTGCAACCACAATTGAATTCCTACGCCAAAATCGAGTTTTGATTGTTTATAATCTGCTTTTTCAACGATTTCATTGGTTCGACCGAATCACGAAAAAAAAAACCGCTTGCATTAATGAGACAAAATAGTTCCAACGCGTGAAACACACTCTGAACTATGATTGACCTAAATGTCAGTGGTGTTAGGTAACGTCGACCGTGCTGTGACCCAGTCGACTTATATAGAGAAATGTGAAAATCACTGTAAACAAAATTATTGAAAGGAGTTGAAACAATTGTGGCAAAAGTAGAAATTGCCTACGATAAGCATTGTCGTCTGCTGCACATGCGTCTGTAAGCGTCTGTAAGCGGAAAATGGTTACATCCTCCCCATTGAAGCGGAACCCTTTCCGTGATACTATAACAGTTCGAATATTGAAAATATTGTTGTAAATGGAGCTATTGCTGACAATGAGCAATTCCTCCTTTTCACACAATGCTTTCACACACGTTTCAAATTAATTATTTTCATATTTGAACGTTTTACTATGGACATTCTTTTACTTGACACATTTTGAATAACATGCTAGAGATGAATAATAACGAGCAATTTTGCCTTACATTAAGGGGGAAAATATATAGTTGAAACCTTTGTGGAAAAAGAGGAAATGGGTCACGATAAACAATTCTGCAGCCGTCTGCTGCACATACAAGCGACTGTACGCGGGAAAGGGTTGAACCGTTTCCGTTATAGCTACTTAGTTACATACGAATGTTGAAAGTATTGTTGTATTTGCAAACGGAGCAATTGCTGACAATGCGCAATTCCTCCTTTCCCAACAATGCTTTGAAACATGAATCAATTTTTTTCTATAACCTAGATAACGAAAACATTTGTCTACAGTTATTATTTTAACCTTTGTCCCTTTTAGACACATTTGACTCACCTTAACAGATGAATGATAATCAGCAAGTTTGTCTTTTTCCACAATGTTTTCATCACTATTCAAAATAGGAAATAGAAATTAAATCTACAAATTAGAGATAAGTTAATTTCAACATTGATTGATTGGGGTAAACGCCGTGTTTAACATTTCCTCAGTAATACCACGGCGGCCAGTTCACCTACAAATGTATTTCCTGGTTTTCCCACACCAGTACTATACTCCACACAACAATCAGCGATTTTGGGACAAAATTTATAATGTATATGCATTTGCGTAAATTGAAGACTCAACGTCCGTCAACATGTAATCTAGTCCAAGATGTATCTGTTGACAAATGAACTAGAAATGTAGTCTAAATAGGTTTTTGTAAATTAACCTTGTACGGTCCCGTTTCGGAGACGCATAGAACTAGTCTTCTGTAATAAATACTTTATGAGTTGTCTCTGTCTGTAAAGCTTGGAGATATAATCCGGCGTCCGGTCGGCTGTCTCCCTGAATGTGCATTCGTCCGTCCGTCATGGATTGCATGTATTGGTCAACACGTTGTTACTGTATGGCAGATTTATTTCAAAGTGGTCACACTTATACCGTGTGATCAGGAGAACGGCAAAGTACTAGGTACATAACTCTGGTCTGTTTATTTTAGTTATCTCCATTTTTCCTTATTTAGTTCAGCGATTGTCTCAATTAATTTCCATTGTATCCATTTCAAACTTGGTTTGTAGGTAACTTATGACCTACAGATTTGCAGTGCACCATTACCATAACTTCAGCATGCTGCGTTTGGAGTGTGTATATTTTTGTCTTTCCATGTTCTCACTTATTATATGACTTTCGCATGCAACATATGCGTTCCGTGAAATGCCCTTGTTCGTTAGTGGGTGCTTCCCCAAGCTGTGTACTTTGTCCGGAGCGACTGACTGTTTGTCCTTCTTTGTGTTAATCCATCCGTCCGTCTGTCCGTTACGGTTTGCATTAATGGGTCAAACTTTGTTTCTGTTTCGCGGATCCATTTCAAAGTCGTCACACGTATACATTGGGAGTAGGAGATCGATACAATATATTGAACACAAATCTGATCTGTTTTTTTAGGTGTAAACTCATGTTTTCATTCTTTCGGTTACTGTCTCAATATATGTCCGGTTTATCAATTTAAGACTTGGTGTATAGGGAACTCAGAGCTACAGATGTGCAGTGCAAAAAGAAACATAACTCTAGCATGCTTTCGATTGTCTTTCATTTATCAGCATAATTACAATATACATTGTGGATCTTTAGTGATTTCTGAACAGGAAATATTTTAATTAAGGGTCGCTGCTCGTTTTTTTGTCAATCTTTTGTCCTTCCTGATTTATTTTGTTTATACAAGAAAAGGGTCAAACTTTGATAAATAAGGTATATGTTATTGGCAGGCAGTATGTGTTGCTTCACACATTTTTGGTTTGGTTTGTTTTAAAGGTCATTGTTTATTGTTTCACAATGTATGTCCATATTATCTATACCATATATTTTTAACTTACATATGCCCCTATACCGTTAGCGCTTTCAGCGCTTTGATTTTAATTGTTCTCAACAAGTACTGGTACTAGGGCTTTCATAATTGGATCACGGTGTTTCCTATGTAAGTTACCAGTACTACTGGTCCATTTATCCTGACACCAGCCGGTCAGTCGTAAAGGTTCAGTTATATCACGGTGTTTCCTATGTAAGTTACCAGTACTACTGGTCCATTTATACAGACACCAGCCGGTCAGTCGTAAAGGTTCAGTTATATCACCGTGTTTCCTATGTAAGTTACCAGTACTACTGGTCCATTTATCCTGACACCAGCCGGTCAGTCGTAAAGGTTCAGTTATATCACGGTGTTTCCTATGTAAGTTACCAGTACTACTGGTCCATTTATCCTGACACCAGCCGGTCAGTCGTAAAGGTTCAGTTATATCACGGTGTTTCCCATGTAAGTTACCAGTACTACTGGTCCATTTATCCTGACACCAGCCGGTCAGTCGTAAAGGTTCAGTTATATCACGGTGTTTCCTATGTAAGTTACCAGTACTACTGGTCCATTTATACAGACACCAGCCGGTCAGTCGTAAAGGTTCAGTTATATCACGGTGTTTCCTATGTAAGCTACCAGTACTACTGGTCCATTTATCCTGACACCAGCCGGTCAGTCGTAAAGGTTCAGTTATATCACGGTGTTTCCTATGTAAGTTACCAGTACTACTGGTCCATTTATCCTGACACCAGCCGGTCAGTCGTAAAGGTTCAGTTATATCACGGTGTTTCCTATGTAAGTTACCAGTACTACTGGTCCATTTATCCTGACACCAGCCGGTCAGTCGTAAAGGTTCAGTTATATCACGGTGTTTCCTATGTAAGTTACCAGTACTACTGGTCCATTTATACAGACACCAGCCGGTCAGTCGTAAAGGTTCAGTTATATCACGGTGTTTCCTATGTAAGTTACCAGTACTACTGGTCCATTTATCCTGACACCAGCCGGTCAGTCGTAAAGGTTCAGTTATATCACGGTATTTCCTATGTAAGTTACCAGTACTTCTGGTCCATTTATCCTGACACCAGCCGGTCAGTCGTAAAGGTTCAGTTATATCACGGTGTTTCCTATGTAAGTTACCAGTACTACTGGTCCATTTATCCTGACACCAGCCGGTCAGTCGTAAAGGTTCAGTTATATCACGGTGTTTCCTATGTAAGTTACCAGTACTACTGGTCCATTTATCCTGACACCAGCCGGTCAGTCGTAAAGGTTCAGTTATATCACGGTGTTTCCTATGTAAGTTACCAGTACTACTGGTCCATTTATCCTGACACCAGCCGGTCAGTCGTAATGCTTATCTGGAAAACCCTGAGGACTAAGGAATGCAACCATTACTGACAGATTTTAAGTATTTAAAGTATGACCTGCCCGGGCATCGAACCCGCAGCTCCTGCACCGAGGCCGCCGCTCTATCACTTCACGACGGAGGCGGTTTGATTACTAGTCATGAGGTGGCGGAACGTATGCGGCGGATGTCTGCATGTCATGTTTGTCTCAACGTATGCGGCGGATGTCTGCATATCGTGTATGTCTCAGCGTATACAACGGATGTCTGCATATCGTGTATGTCTCAGCGTATGTGGCGGATGTCTGCATATCGTGTATGTCTCAGCGTATGTGGCGGATGTCTGCATATCGTGTATGTCTCAGCGTATGCAGCGGATGTCTGCATATCGTGTATGTCTCAGCGTATGCAGCGGATGTCTGCATATCGTGTATATCTCAGCGTATGCAGCGGATGTCTGCATATCGTGTATGTCTCAGCGTATGCAGCGGATGTCTGCATATCGTGTATGTCTCAGCGTATGCGACGGATGTTTGCACATCGTGTATGTCTCAGCGAATGTCTGCATATCGTGTATGTCTCAGCATATGCAGCGGATGTCTGCATATCGTGTATGTTTCAGCGTATGCAGCGGATGTCTGCATATCGTGTATGTCTCAGCGTATGCGACGGATGTCTGCATATCGTGTGTGTATCGGCGTATGCGACGGATGTCTGCATATCGTGTATGTCTCAGCGAATGTCTGCATATCGTGTATGTCTCAGCGTATGCGACGGATGTCTGCATATCGTGTGTGTATCGGCGTATGCGACGGATGTCTGCATATCGTGTATGTCTCAGCGGATGTCTGCATATCGTGTATGTCTCAGCGGATGTCTGCATATCGTGTATGTCTCAGCGGATGTCTGCATATCGTGTATGTCTCAGCGTATGCAGCGGAAGTCTGCATATCGTGTGTGTCTCAGCGTATGCGGCGGAAGTCTGCATATCGTGTATGTCTCATCGTATGCAGCGGAAGTCTGCATATCGTGTATGTCTCAGCGTATGCAGCGGAAGTCTGCATATCGTGTATGTCTCAGCGTATGCAGCGGATGTCTGCATATCGTGTATGTCTCAGCGTATGCAGCGGAAGTCTGCATATCGTGTATGTCTCAGCGTATGCAGCGGAAGTCTGCATATCGTGTATGTCTCAGCGTATGCGGCGGAAGTCTGCATATCGTATATTTCCCAGCGTATGCAGCGGATTTCAATGAATTATAAGCTGGCCAGTTCATAAGTTATAATATTGTTTCAACATACAAGTGCTCCAATTAGAGTACAATCGCCACTATTGCCATTGTTTAAGACTTTGGTTTGACCAGAATAGAGAATTGAATCCCGCTCTTTAGACGAACTGGAGTCTGCTACACATGTGAGCGAAGCGAAAAATGAGCCGATTACGATAAACTGTTGATCCGATTAGCCATCCATTGATTAAAGTGACAATTATTATTGATCGAGTTCCTTTTGCTATTTACCGATATGGATTATTGGGAATCATAACGTCATATTAGTGGTGTATGTTGTGACGTAATATCGGCTACGTAAAACGTACGTCATGTGGCCGGATGATGTCACGTGACAACAGTGAAACGCATGTTGTTGAGATATTACGTATAGTTGCGGTTTATTCTTGAGAGACGCCATCTTACTTACCCTTCACCAAATAAAGACGCACTACTTAAAACGTTGTGACACATGGAAAAAAATACTTATATTTGGCAATTTATCATTTTGACACGATGTTTTCAATTCTTTTCAATAATGATAACTTCATTTATATATATCAACTATTCTTTTACCTAAATGTTTTTTCAAAGTCTTCTACTGCAAATATGTTGTATATAGGAAAGTTTTAACGCGTTCAGCCGAAGATTTATGTACAAAGAGTGTGTAGTATCACTCGGCAATATTAACCTGGTCTTCATCTTTGAGAAACCTCACCATAGAAACCTCCGAAAGGGACAGAGACATGATATTGCTATGGAGAGGTGTACTTCTGTGGCGGTACACTTGTATAGAAACCTCTCAAGAGTAAATGAGTTTAGAAAGGGAGTTGATGCTCAGGAGAGGGGTTTCTCTGTAGAGTTAATGTTTTATTTAAAACAATTTGTGCATCCTTTCCAGAGCCATTGATTGGAAATAGGGAGATGAAGCAATGTTTTTGCTCTGGAGAGGTATCGATCTTTAGAGGTTACTTTGGGAGACCAAAAGAGATCTAAAGAGATGTATGTTCTGCAGAGAGGCTCTTTTAAGAGGATATATGAGCCATCTGGCAAGAAAACCAACAAGATGGCCTCTGCGTTATGTATCGACCCAAATCAGGCTGCGCAGTTCGCGCAGGCCAATCCGGGCCGACACATTCCGTCTCATGGGCATAGAGGTATAGATTAATGACTCCTGAAATAGAAAATCCAAAGGAGGCGAAAAGTGTCTGTCCGAATTAGCCTGCGCGGCATACTTAGGCTGATCCGGGTCAATACCAGAGATATGGTTGGATAGAGGAGAGTTTCTTCTACCAACAAATGCCAAAACAACCTAGGATCGGGCTACTTTTGGACGTTTACGAGGCGGAACGAAAGTGGAATACGCACATTTGCGATCCATTTGGGTATCACACTGGTGTACTTTCTCCTAAATGCAAGTGTATATATATATAACACTAAGTTGAATCTCCATGCAGGTGATCCTGGCAGGTTATACCTTTTCTTTTCAATGACGAGTTATGCTACTTTCCAAACTACTACAGGTTAGCGTGTTGCTTCTCAATGGTCTTTCCTGTCACTTTCCACAATGTTTCCGTCAAATCACTGTGTCAGAACAGAACAGAACAGAGCAGAATATAAGCTGAAAAAGATTTACATTAAACATGTTTATACGAAACATATTAGACGATGACAATTGGTTTAATGCTATTTATGTGAATTAAAATAGAACAGAACAGAACCGTTTATTCATAATATAATACACAAATGCATAGGGCATATGCCAGACGATGCTAATGTTGATGTTAAGTGTAATAGCTGTCAGTGTTTGTGTGACATAGCATACCTTTATTCATTTATATAGGATTGATCTTCAGCAGATTGACAATATACATGTGCATACGAAAGAACATTTTGAATTAGCGTAAAGTATCGGCACGGATCAGCATAATCATGCCGCGCATGCTAGCCTGGACAGAGGCTTTCGCCTCCTGTGGATTTTCTTTTTAAAGAATCATCACTCTATAACTCTTAGACTGAATGTGTCGCCCCGTATTAGCCTGCGCGGACTGAGCAGGCTGATCTGGGTCTATACATTTGCGCAGAGTCCATAATGTTGTTTTTAACGTTGAACGGCTCAAATAAAGCATACGATCATTTGTATCAATATTTCACTTTTAGTGTGTCTATTTGGACAAATCAACACAAGTCCATGTAACTTGTAATAGTCTCTCTACATGGTTCACATACTATACGTTTAATAACAGTTATGTCTTCGTTTGTAAATATTCTGGAAAAAACACACAATATCGTTTTACTATACATACAATAAGTAGCCTCTCTATATGGTATATATATATATAGATATAAAGATATTATTATAATATAGTTATTATAGTATATACACCATATAATAGAGGAACTATTGATATATTTATAATTAGTTTACCAAGGGATCATGAATAAGTTAACTGTCGCCGTGATATAACTGAAATAATGTTGAAAATGGCGTAAAACCCTAACACAAACAAATAAACAAACCACCTATACTCTCTACAGTGGACCATTACAACTTGATGTTTTGAATAAAAACATAAATAATGAATGAGTCTACAATAACAGTGTGAAAGGTTAGCCGGTTGCTCCACAAAAATGTTGTCTTTTTATTGGATTGCAACACTATTCCTTAGTTACATGATTATATATATATTTACTCACAGGTAACTAAGTAAAGCAATTATTCTCACACTCTCATATACATCAAAACACCTCACATACTCCATACATTTTACAACACAACTACATATTTAGGATAGAGGCTTGCATTGGCTAGTGCAGTCATTTGACAATAAATACGAATCAATTCAATATAACAGTTCAAGAAACGTCTATGGATGGTCAAATGTACTACCAGAAATCTTGGACCTGAAATGGAATAAACCGTGATTATCATCAATTCTGAAAAATAGAAAAAACGAATTCTCATAATGCACTCGGTGGTTTTTGTAAAGGTGGGTGGGGTGGAAGGGTGGGGGCTGTGGGGAGCGGTCTGGTAACTATCCAGTCCCAACTATCCGTTCTCCGCGGTACATCGTATAGTGGAGAACAATTGTCTCAACAGGTTTGTATACACAACTGGTTTGACCAGTTTGTGTCACGTGAGTGGAGGCTATTTGTGATAAGAATAGTCAGTTCTACGCAGACCACGAGATGGTTAACTTTAATTCATTAAATTTGGAAATGAAAAGTATTACAATACATGAACAAGTTGTATATTGCGTATAAGGACATATCACTTGAATCAGACTCGCCGTGATATGACTAAACTAATGTTGAAAACATGTTAATTAGAAAATAGCTATGCATGCATGTAAGATCAGAGCATATCTACGGGAACACGTTTCCTCCCTTCTTTATTGAGAAGGGGTTGTTCGTGGGCGGCTCGTATTCTGTTTAAGAAATACGCAATCAAAGTCGCTTTAAGAAGCTGTTGTCCGAAAACATAAGGAATTATTTATCTTGTAATATACATGTAAGGTTTTGTTCTGAAAGGACACCGACTTGATTGATGCATGTTTGAATTGAATATTCAGTCTATTTAGAGATAGTACATTAATAAGATTCGTTTATTACTTATCACATTGATAAAACATATTGTATTTGTGTATATCAACTTGTACCTTAACCGCAACAAATATATGGGTCACACAATGCAATATATGTGTTTGTTGTTTTGTGAAAATGCTGATGAGACTCTTAATTTAGATAAATCTAAAGTAGCTGTCTTTCGTAATGGTGGAATACTTAAACAGACTGAAAAATTATACTATAAAGGAAAAAAATGAATACTGAATCTTTCTATAAATATCTGGATCACTTCTACAGTTTCCTGGACAAAATCATTAGAAACACTGTCACAACAACCGATGAAATCATTATTTTATATATTTCGATGTCAGCGTTTGTATGAAAGACTAGACCCTTTAGATGCTTTCAAAATGTGTGATACAACTGTTAAGCCTATTCTATGCTACGGGTCTCAACTTTGAGGTTATAAGTATTCTGGTAAAATTGAAATAGTACTGCATATCAAATATTGTAAGAAGTATTGTAATCTAGCAAGAAATACAGCGGAAACCTTTGATTTAGGAGAATGTGGACTTCTATCTCTTTGTACATTTTACATTCCTAATTGCATTAAATACTGGCTAAACGTAACTCGCATGGAAAACCATAGGTATACGAAGCACTGCTACATGATGTTGAGACGCCTCGATGAGGCAGGTAGAAATACATGGGCAACCTGTATAAAATATCTCCTGTTTATGCATGGCTTTGTGTATGTATGGATTTCACAAGACATAGGTAATGATGCTCTATTTATTAATCTTTTTAAACAACGGATTCAAGACTGCTACTTACAAAAATGTCATATGGATAAAAATAATGCGAGAAAAGGACAACATTACAAATATTTCAAATCGTTATTAAACCCAGAGCTATATTTTATTCATTTTTAGCTCGACTATTAGAAGAATATGAAGGCTATTACAGTCAATTGTGCGTCGGCGTCGGCGGTGGGGTCGGCGTTGCAACTTTGGTTAAAGTTTTGCATGCAAGGCTTTTTCTTACAAACCATAGATGCTTTTGCTTTGAAACATCACACACTTATTGAACATCATCAAATGACCTTGCAGGACACGTCCCATAACTCTATATCAGATTTTGACACAATACTACTCCTTTTCGGACTTCGAAATTTTGGTTAAAGTTTTTCATGCAAGGCTTTATCTCAAAGACCACAGATGCTATTGCTTTGAAACTTCACACACTTATTGGACATCATCAAATGACCTTACAGGACTAGTCCCGATACTCTATATCAGAATTTGATACAATCATGCAACTTTTTGGATTTAGAAATTCTAGTTCACGTTTTGCGTGCAACTACATTATAAGAGTCCATATCTCTGTATTTACTTGATGCATTGCATTGCAACTTTATACAACGCTTCTCAACCATCACACCTGTGTATTATATCAAGTTAGATAACTCTATCCTGCATTTACTGCAAGTTATAGCCTTTTTTTGATATAGGAATTCTGGTTAAAGTTTTGTGTGCAACGACATAAAGAGTCCATATCCTAGTAATTAATTGATGCATTACATTGAAACTTTATACAACCCTTCCCAACCACCCCACCTATAAAACCAATCAAGTTTGATAACTCTTTCCGGCATATAATGCAAATTGTAGCCCTTTTTGTTACTTAGAAATTCGGGTTTAAGTTTTGCGTGCAACGACATTAAGAGTCCATATCCTAGTAACTACATGATACATTGCATTGAAACTTTCTACAACCCTGCCTTACCATCACACCTATATATATATAAACAACCAAGTTTAATAACTCTTTCCAGCATATAATGCAAATTCTTGCCCTTTTTTTACTTAGAAATTCTGGTTAAAGTTTTGTATGCAAGATACTTGAATGGATATATCTCAGTAACCACTAATGATATTGACTTGAAACTTCATTCATGTCTTCAGGGATGTCCGACAGTCAAGTTAGATATCTCTTGTATGAATTTAGTACAAATTATGGGCTTTGTTTGACTTTAAAAATTTGAATAAAGTGCATGCATGGCACGATCATGCACACATCAGATTATGTAACTCCTGACTGAATTTATTATAAATGATGGCCCTTTGTGAAGTGTTGCATGCTAGGCATTTTCTCACAAACAGCAGATGCTATTCAAACAAGACGTGTCCAACTTGATTTATAGTTCTATACTATCAAACCACTATCTTAGTAACAACTGTTGTCTATAGAAGCAAATGGCCAAAGAGTCGAGCTCTTGTTACCCGTTTCCTTACGCAGGATATATAGTAACTTTAGATGCCCTAACCATGACTTTATGATAGAGAGAGGTAGACACATATCGATTCCAAGAAATGACCGTTTTTGCCATTTATGTCTTGATAAAACTTATTGAAGATGAGTTTCACTTCTTTTACGAATGTCCTACTTATCACGATTTTAGAGACATTTATTTTAACGTCCTCCTGGATAAACAACAGGACTCTACACACATTTTATGCAATATTAAGTACAAATATCCAGTCTGAAGTATACAATACTGACAAATTCATTCAGAGCGCATTCAAACTAAGTGAAACACTTTCAATATCTTAATTCTTTCTCAGCTTCAAATGTCAGAGTTATAATGTATTTCATCACTCTTTGTTGTATGTACTTATCAATTATGTTGTATAATGGGCCGGTGGCCTAGATTGCGAAATATGTTGTATCTTGTTAACCAGTTTAAGTCTTCAAACAAGTGATATCATTCAGAGTGCTAGCACTGTCATTTATAAAATTGTGATCATTTTCATTAAAACGTTGACAAGCATAGCGTGTTGGTCATAAAGCAGACTTTTAAAATAATCAAACCATTCTTTGGCAGAAACGGTTGGTGCGATTTTAGGGGTTTTATTGCCTAGTTTTAGTTGTTTCCAGAATTTATTTGGATCCGGGCTGTCTACCAAATTAAATACATTTTTACTCTGAAATGTATATTTATTCAAAGAACAGCAGTTTTTAAATTCATTGCGTCTTTCTGTATTTATCCTTAATTCAAGACGCTTCCCGGCTGTAGCTTTTCCGGGGACTTATAACAGAAAATACAAAAATACAGGGAAAATACACGGAAACCATGAAAAAAACATGGAAAAAAACAAGGAATTCAATGTTAAAATGCGGAAATGCTGGAAATGTGTCCGAATACTCCGGGGTCCCGGAACCATTCCAGCATGTCCATGGAACCGTTCCGGGGTGTCAATGGAACTTTTCCGGGGTTGCCATGAAACTTTTCCGGGTTGTTCATGGAATTTCCGGGTTTTCCACATAAATGTCCTGGAATTTCCATCGAAAGTGTCAGATTATCCCTGGAAAGTTGTTTGAATACTCCGGGGATTTTCCATGGAATTTGGTACGTCTCCCCGGAAAAGCTACAGCCGGGTTATTAGAGTGGCAAAAAGTGCGTAAGGCGAAGTGTTTATTTTGTTTTAGTTTGACACTCTTCATCCCACCAAAGAAGTTGTTCAGACATAAATTTACCCCTACAACTATGCAATCTCCAGCTTCATATGTTATAGATGTCAATGAATTTAAGTAGTTATTAACACCATCGTTCAATGATTGTAATATGCCATTACCCTGTGTCCTATATAAGTAAATGAACCTGTCTGTAAAAATTTCACAACAATTACCTCGACATCTATGTTATTAATATCACATATGTGTTTAGAGTATTCAGATGTCAAATATATTTTATATTAACCCTTCTTCGCATACAACAATTATACAAACAGTTGAACACATCTAGATAAAGCATTAAGAGACATTACTCCTTTTGCCACAATGTTTCCAAAATGCGACTGCTGCAGAGGCTATGGAAAGCATCTGTATGTGAGAATAGGTTAAGAGAAGAATAAGAGAGTTCATTTATAATAATTGTTTCTAGGAAAGTTTTTAGTCTAAAATAATTTCTTGATTATTCAAGATTTTGATGAACATTTAGGAAGGTGAAGAGTTTGATACACATTTAGAGAGTGACTTATGTGATTTTATGTCGGTGAAGTATTTTTTCTTAAAATCTAGTATTTATTATAGCGTTATATTTTGTAACCCAAGGCCAAGAAAAGTTCCATTAATGTCATACTCCTGATAGGGACGTATCCATTTATACTATAAAGTTATTCTAATTCGTAATTTACATTGTAATTTACATTGTCTAGTAGAGTTGTCGCTCTTTATTGTATTTATTCTGTTATTACGATTCCCCCCTTTGGTTGTGAATAGTATTGTTTCTTTACTGTTTTTTAGCTATTGTGATCACACCAACCAACCTTATAAAGACACTTAGGTAAATAGTTTTTTTAATTTTTTATAACGGGTATCTCATTTGCATATTAATGTTATTCATTCCGTAAAAGGGGGTTATTTACGGAATGAATTGCATACTTGTGGGGTGTACCCCACAAAAAAAAACATCAAACGAAATAACCCCACAAGTACTCTCTCATGAGTCCGTCCGTCCGTCGTCAACATTTGAGATTGTTAACACTCTACGGGCTACATTTTGCATCCAATCTTCATGAAAGTTTATCAGAACATTCATCTCCATAAAATCATGGACAAGTTCGAAACTGGGCCATATGAGGTCAAAAACTAGGTCACTAGGCCAAATTGAAGGGTAATCTGGATACTGCATTTTTAATTTCAGTATGATGAAACTTTATCAGAATGTTTTTCTTGATGATATGTAGGCCAAGTTCGAATATGGGTCATGCTGGGTCAAAAACTAGGTCACTAGATCAAATTGAAGGA
Source organism: Serripes groenlandicus (assembly GCA_031761405.1). Taxonomy (NCBI): domain Eukaryota; kingdom Metazoa; phylum Mollusca; class Bivalvia; order Cardiida; family Cardiidae; genus Serripes; species Serripes groenlandicus. The sequence goes on along the minus strand of JASEVX010000007.1, from coordinate 53,631,734 downwards.
AAATCTTGTTAACACTTTGGATGCCTCATTTTTTGCTTCAGCAGCTTGAAATTTGGTCAGAATGTTTGTCTGAATTATATCTAGGTCAAGTTCGAATAAGAGTCATATTGAATCAGAAACTAGGTCAATAAAGGAAAATATTGTCAAACTCCGGAGGCCGCATTTTTGCTTTTAGCAAGTTGAAACTTTGTCAGAATGTTGCCTTGATGATATCTAGCCCATGTTTGAATATGGGTCATATCAGGTAAAAAAATATAGATCACTAGGCAAAATGAAGGAAAATATTGTTAACACTGTGGAGGTTGCATTCAGAATAATTGTCTTGATGTGTTTTGCAATGCATACATTGTATAATTAAGGTGAGCGATCCAGGGCCATCATGGCCCTCTTATTCTTTATTATTATTTCTTTCTTTCTTTTTTTTTTTTTTTTTTTCTTTTTCTCCTATCCAAATCCTTGTCCGAGCGATATCTTGTGAACGAATGGTCAGATAATATTGACATAGATAGATAGATAGATTATAATCGACTTATACAAATACATGTATCTCATCATTTACATTAACAAAATGAATACGTGGACAACAAATAATAAACTGAAATAACTTTGAAGTTTCCTGATTTTGCTAGATTTCAAAAATAGAGTATAACAAATAATGAAAATTTAACCTTAACTTTGAGCAGTTTAGGAGAGTGTGAAATTAACAATTGTTGAAAGACATATCTTAATCCAAATTCATACTGTCAATCACCTACATATATTACCTCAAAATCATCTTATTTAGGTGATCTGAAGCTTATAGTATGTGAATATATAAAACTGTTGAACATTATCAACGATAAATGACATATTTTTAAGCAGTATGCAACCTGCATTAGAAAGAAGTTTGTACGTTTGTCTGAATTTTCCTATCTATTTTGTCTAAAATTTTACATATCATAAAATATTTAATACATACTCATTTCGTATTAATCTTTAGATAGATAGATAGCAATGTGAAGTTGTGCAGCTTGCAAGAGGTATAACTCTGGACCACTTTGTTGCAAAGTTATCTCCCCTTGTTCAATATTTTAAGTGTAAACTTTGTCCAAAGCAGAACTCATAAACTACTCGATGGAATTGATTGAAACTTGAAACATCGATAGATGGTAATGTGAAGTTGTGCACCTTGCAATAATTATAACTCTGGGCCACTTTGTTGAAAAGTTATCTCCCCTTGTTCAATATTTTAATAATTGGTTAATTTTTTGAGCTTGTATAACTCGATAACGAAAAGTGATAGTGCTTGAAACTTAGTACATGTGTTCCCAATCAAGTGATTCTACTTTCTCACGTGTATTTGTGCATGACCGAATACTCGCTTCTGATTGGTCGATTTTTCGAACTTGTATTACTCAATAACGACCAGTGATAGAGACTTGAAACCTAGTACATGTGTTCCTTATCAAGTGATACTACTTTCACAAGTGTATTCACGCATGTCTGAATCCTCGTTTCTGATTGATCGAAATTTTAGCCTTGAATAACTCAATAACGACTTGAAACTTAGGACATGTGTTCCTATTCAAGTAGTACTACTTTCTCAAGTGTATTAGCTTATGACCGAATACTCGTTTCTGATTGGTCGACTTTTCGGACTTGTATAACTCAAAAACGACAAGTGATAGAGACTTGAAACTTAGTACATCACTACATGTGTTCCGAATAGAGTGTGGGGAATCGTTTGTAACTGTTGATACAGTTACAATGTCTAGTTATATTTGTTTTATTTATTATAGCCCCGATAAACACATTTAGAGGGGGGTATATTGGAGTCGCTCTGTGGTCAGTCGGTTGGTTGGTCCGTTGCAAATTTCCTTGTCCGGAGCATAACTTTAAAACTACTGGATGGAATTTAATAAAACTTCATACGATGATACAACACAGTGAGACGAAGTGCAATGTACAGGAACCATAACTCAACTTTACCTAATTACAGGGTTATTGCCCTTTGTTACTTTTTCTTGTCCGGAGAATAACTTAATAACTACCAGGTAGAATATAATAAAACTTCATACAATGGTAGAGCACAATGAGAGGAATTGCAGTGTTCAAAAAACATAACTCTAATTTAGCTTATGACAGAGTTATTGCCCTTTTTCATTTTTTCTTGTCCGTTGAATCTTGACCGGAGAATAACTTTAAAACAACAAGATGTAATTCATTAAAAATTCTTACCATGATACAACATATAGAGAGAAAGTGCAGTGTACAGGAACCGTAACTATATTATACGAATAACAGAGTTATTGCCCTTTGTTACTTTTTCTTGTCCAGAGAATTACTTAATAACTACTAGATGGAATATAATAAAACTACATAGAATGGAAAGAGCACAATGAGAGGAAGTGCAGTATATAATAACCATTACTCTAGTTTAGCTAATTACAAAGTTATTGCCCTTTCTTACTTTTTTTCCAGAGAAAACCAAAATATGTAATTTAATAAAACTTCATACATCACATTGAGAGGAAGTGCAGTATACAGGAAGCATAACTCTTTTTTACCTAATTACAGAGTTATTGCCCTTTGTTACTTTTTCTTGTCCGGAGAATAACTTAATAACTACGAAATGGAATCTAATAAAACTTCATAAAAAGGTAGAGCACAATTAGAGGAAGTGCAGTGAACAATAACTCTAATTTAGCTAATAACAAGAGTAATTGCCCTTTGCTACTTTTTCTTGTCCGGAGAATATCTTTTAAACTTAAAGATGGAATTTTATCAAACTTCATACGATGATACATCACATTGAGAGGAAGTGCTTTGTACAGGAACCATAACTCTATTTTACCTAATTTCAGAGTTATTGCCCTTTATTACTTGTTCTTGTCCGGAGAATAACTTAATAACTATTAAGATGTAATCTGATAAAATTTCATACAATTCTAGAGCATAATGAGAGGGAGTGCAGTGTACAAGAACCATTACTTTAATTTAGCTAATTACAGAGCTAATTAATTAGCTAATTTAGCCCTTTCTTACTTTTTTATTGTGCATAGAATATGTTTAAAACTACAAAATGGAATTTAATAAAACTATATACGATGATACAACACATTGAGAAGAAGTGCCGTGTACAGGAACCGTAACTCTGTTTTAGCTAATTACAGAGTTATTGCCCTTTGTTACTTTTTCTTGTCCGTAGAATAATTTTCATTGCCCTTTCTTACTTTTTTCTTGTCCGGAAGTTATCTTTAAAATTACAAGATGTAATTCAAGGTGGTGTTTCTTAATATTGCACTACCTTTCCTATTAGGGCGGCGTTCGGGGGGTATTAATCACATTCAGTGATCGTTCTAGTTTATTTATTCTTTTTATACAATTTTGACTATTCTGAAACTGTAGAAAAATAATGAATTTTTAAAGACTTCAATTATTTTATTTTCCAACATATTTGCTTTGGCTTGTTTGTATCCACATATCCTAGCCATGATCTGTTCATACCTTGCATTCATTTCATTATCCCATCTGCACCTGGATGACATAAATCTAAAACCGCATTAAGCAGTACTTTCGGTACTTTGATATATGTTGGGTAATGTAGGGGAAAATGCATTTTGTTTTTGGGTTTTGTTACTGAATACTTTCTACAATAATTATAACTTAATAAATTTATTAAATATTACACATATTTCATAAAAAAATAAATACCTCTACACTTTGAATGTTGACTCAAAGCTAGATATAGGGGATCAAAATAAAAAGATTCATAAATTGAGTTACGGATGGTAAAATCACTTCAAAATTCACTATATATATATAACATGCCTGATACATTTACATTATTTATCTAGAATATAATAATATTATAATTATTATAGACATCACGTATTAAAGTTCCGGAAATGTTTTGGAGGAAAATGTCGTTTGAAGACGTTTATATTTGGCCATGTATATCAAGGGATAGGAATACATCCAACATTCTTGCTAAAGGGTCACCCATGCAACATTCGTGCCAATTAATTTCAAATCCAGTCTGTACTTTTGGTCAAAAAGATTGTTTAAGTTTTAACTATATAAACATATAAGGGTTATATCTTGAGAGAAGGTCATCGAGGGAACATTTGTGCAATAATTTGTCAAGTCTGGCAAGTACATTTGAAAAGATTTTCTAATGTTCTACTATACACATAAAAGTAAAACAACATTTACTCCATGGTTGCCATGATTTTTAATGGATAAGACTAATTTGAATAATCTTTCAAACTCTAGAGGTTCCACAAAGGAACGTTTGTGCGAATACAATTTTTAATCAGAACATTTGGACAAAAACAGTTTTAAAGTTATGGCACTTTTACCTCTATGATGGCCGACAACCAAGGTTCTCGATGGAATTAATTTCAGAAGCATTCCTGTGACATTACTTTGAATCTGATTCATTTGTTTAAGAGGATAAGTCGTTTATAGAAAAATGTGATTAGATGGACACACAGGCAACGTCAGCGCCGGACGGTGAATGATCACAAAAGCCCACCGCACGTTGTGAATGGTTGGCGAAACAAGAGGGCCACGAGGACCTGGATCGCTCACATGATAATGGGCTATTTAAGACTCAACTCTTTCAGCGCCAATGGCAATATGAGGTTTATGTCGGGCGGCAATGTTTGTCGACTGAAACCATTTTCTGACAAAGCTTATTGATTTTTAACGGTTTGTTACAAAGCAGTGTTAATATTTCTTAACACAACTGTAAACAAGACATGGACATTCCATGAAACCAGGTTTTCTATAATGGAAGGTGTTTGATTCAAATCTTTCTGTTAATAGTTAATCAAAGCTAGTAATTAAAGTAACAGGGAATATTTCTATTGATGAATAATCATAATTACTTTGTCAATTAAATATATCACAATTTTATCTAACAAATATCAGTTCAATACAGTCAATCGTGTGTTGATGGCCTCATTTATTAAGAACATATAATAGATAACAGATATAAACAACCTTTTGTTGTTAGCAGCCACATTTTAGGATCCCTAATGCCAGATTGATAATCAGTGATCTGCCTTAACCCTTTACTTGATAGTAACACGTTTATGCCTTTGCAAACAGACTAGATCCAGGTCCCGCGGTTATGAATCTTACTCAATTTAAAGCATGTAATAGAAATATTGTTGTTGAAGTTAGATGCTTGAGTTACAAGTTTATGAAATATGCTCATTGCAAAATAGGGTGAAATTACAAACCAAAGATGAGAATAAAATCCATGTTTGGAGTTTGTCGCCATGGTTACGAAGCATTTTTAGTTTGAGCATGATGCTAAAGTTGAGCATGATGCTCAAACTAAAAAAGCTCTGTTAGCTTGAGGACAAAGTTTGGAAAAAAAATAATTCTACTTTTAGTTTGTAACTGAAATCTACTTTGCAACAAGCCAATTTCATAGCCTTGTAATCTAAGTGTGTAACTACAATAGTAATAATTATGTTAACATGCTCAAATTGAGTAAGTTTCATGACCTCGGACCCAGATCAGACAGCTTCTGTAGGAGCTGTCTGATCAGGGTCTGCTCTGTTTGCTTATAGAATGTTATAGATTTGATTATTCACAAAAGAAATCATTTGAAAATATCTATATGCATGGTAAAGTTATGGTCTGAACAAAAAAAGTTCAAGTAAAGTATATTTTCTGTCACTGTGACCTATTTGAAAATATCTCTATGGATGAAAAAGTTATTGTCCGGGCAAGAAAAGTTCAACTGATGTCTATTTGTTGTCACTGTGACCTTGACCTTGAAGCTACAGACAAAAGTTTTGCATGTGACACATCATATTGATATAGTTCATATTTGTGCCACGTTATTTGAAAATATCTCTATGCATGACACAGTTATGGTCCGGACAAGAATAGTTCAATTAAAGTATATTTCTTATCACTGTGACCTTGACCTTGAATCTACAGGATATATTTTTGCATTTGGCACATCGACTTGATAGGGTGCATGTTTGTGCCAAGTTATTTGAAAATATCTCTATGCATGGCAAAGTTATGGTCCGGACAAGGAAAGTTGACGCCCTACCGCCCGCCCACCCAACTGCCCGCCAGTATATTTTCTGTCACTGTGACCTTGACCTGGAAGCTAAAGACCTTGACATGAAAGCTAAACACATAAATTGTGCATATGACACAGCATCTTGATATGGTATATATCTGTTCCAAGTTATTTGAAAATATTTCTATGGATGAAAAAGTTATTGTCCGGGCAAGAAAAGTTCAACTGATGTCTATTTGTTGTCACTGTGACCTTGACCTTGAAGCTACAGACAAAAGTTTTGCATGTGACACATCATATTGATATAGTTCATATTTGTGCCACGTTATTTGAAAATATCTCTATGCATGACACAGTTATGGTCCGGACAAGAAAAGTTCAATTAAAGTATATTTCTTATCCCTGTGACCTTGACCTTGAATCTACAGGATATCTTTTTGCATTTGGCACATCGACTTGATAGGGTGCATGTTTGTGCCAAGTTATTTGAAAATATCTCTATGCATGGCAATGTTATGGTCCGGACAAGGAAAGTTGACGCCCTACCGCCCGCCCACCCAACTGCCCGCCAGTATATTTTCTGTCACTGTGACCTTGACCTGGAAGCTAAAGACCTTGACATGAAAGCTAAACACATAAATTGTGCATATGACACAGCATCTTGATATGGTATATATCTGTTCCAAGTTATTTGAAAATATCTCTATGGATGAAAAAGTTATTGTCCGGACAAGAAAAGTTCAACTGATGTCTATTTGTTGTCACTGTGACCTTGACCTTGAAGCTACAGACAAAAGTTTTGCATGTGACACATCATATTGATATAGTTCATATTTGTGCCAAGTTATTTGAAAATATATCTATGCATGACACAGTTATGGTCCGGACAAGAAAAGTTCAATTAAAGTCTTTTTCTTATCACTGTGACCATGACCTTGAATCTACAGAATCTTTCTTTTTGCATTTGGCACATCATCTTGATATGGTGCATGTTTGTGCCAAGTTATTTGAAAATATCTCTATGCATGACAAAGTTATGGTCCGGACAAGAAAAGTTCAATTAAAGTATATTTCTTGTCACTGTGACCTTGACCTTGCATCTACAGAATATTTTTTTGCATTTGGCACATCGTCAGTTGACGCCCGACTGCCCGCCCACCCAACCGCCCGCTAGCCCGCCGACTTCGCCAAACTAATAACCAGATTTTTCCTTCGGAAAACCTGGTTAGTAAAAGTATGTGCGTGCTCAATACTAATTGATTTAGACTAGAGTTGAAGCCTAGTTTTTATGTTGGCATAGACATTATTTGCCAGGTTGACACGACCTGCCATACTTTTCATTTTATTTCATTTCTAGTTGTAAGATAAATATTGGCAAGATTTAAAATCACAAACAGAACAGTTTCAAAACTATATTAATAATAAACAATACCTTGTGTAATTCAAAGATGACAAAAGTAAATTTACCTATACTAGGTTATATGGTTCACACCTTGCAAAAATTAAAGTTTGGAGGTTTTGAAATAAATGTCAATAACTTTCGAATTTCTTACTAACAATAGTGATATTTCCCCCCGCTTACAGAGATTTACGCATTTGCGGCAGATGACTATTAAAACATTGTGGCGAAAAAGGATATAGCTCATAATGAGCAGTTTCCTCTTTTGCCGCAATGTTTTCAACTCTAGACAATAGTTATACTTTCAATCAGAGAAATTTTCCATATTCAATACAAACAATCTGACAAATATTCATCAAGATCAAGTAAATAATAGTGTAGTGTCCAAATGCTTTTTCTTAAATCTTATCAAATGACCTAGTTTTTGAACTGACATTTCCAATATTCAACTTGACCTAGATATCAACAAGGAAAACTTTCTGACAAAGTTTCAAACTTGCTCAAAGTAAAAGTGTGGCCTCCAGAGTTTTAACACTATTTTCATTCAATTTGGCCTAATTTTGACCCAATATGACCCATATTTGAACTTGGCCTAGATATAAAAAAAAATGCGGTTTCAAGCTGCTCATGTCAAAAACGCGATTTCTTAAATGTTATAAAATGACCTATTTTTTTTTTTAACTGACATTTCCAATATTCAACTTGACCTAGATATCAACAAGACAAACTTCTGACAAAGTTTCCAACTTGCTCAAAGTAAAAGTGTGGCCTCCAGAGTTTTAACACTATTTTCCTTCGAATTGATTGTTTTTTATTTGGCCTAGTGATCTTAAATTACCCATATTCGAACATGAACTAGATATCATCCAGACAAACATTCTGACAAATTTCCAACTTGCTCAAAGTAAAAGTGTGGCCTCCAGAGTTTCAACACTATTTTCCTTCAATTTGGCCTTATTTCCACCCAATATGACCCATGTTTGAACTTGGCCTAGATATAAAAAAGAGGGCCATGAAGCCCTGGATCGCTCACCTGAGAATGGTCAATTTAAGAATCTTTCAGCGCCAATGGCAATATCATCAAGACAACCTTCTGAGGAAATTTCAAGCTGCTCAAGTCAAAAATGTGATCTCTATAATGTTAACAAGAACTAGATATCATCCAGACAAACATTCTGACAAATTTCCAACTTGCTCAAAGTAAAAGTGTGGCCTCCAGAGTTTCAACACTATTTTCCTTCAATTTGGTTTATTTCGACCCAATATGACCCCTGTTTGAACTTGGCCTAGATATAAAAAAGAGGGCCATGAAGCCCTGGATCGCTCACCTGAGAATGGTCAATTTAAGACTCTTTCAGCGCCAATGGCAATATCATCAAGACAATTTTCTGAGAAAATTTCAAGCTGCTCAAGTCAAAAATGTGATCTCTATAATGTTAACAAGATTGTTCTAAAATTTGGCCAAGTGACCTCGTTTTAGACCTGAATCGACCCATATTTGAAATGCGGATTCCAGTGTTAACAAGATTGTTATTCAATTTGGCCGAGTGACCTATTTTTTAACAGACATGACCAATATTCGAACTTGGCCTACATATCATCAAGACAAACATTTTGATAAAGTTTCAACATGCTCAAATTAAAAATGCAGCATCCAGAGTGTTAACAAGAGTTCCCTTCCATTTGGCCTAGTGACCTAGTTTCTGAGCTAAAATGACCCATATTCGAACTTGACCTAGATACAATTCAGAGAAACATTCTGACTAAAATTTTAAGCTGCTGAAGCAAGAATCGCGGCCTCTAGAATGTTAACAAGATTGTCCTTCAATTTGACCTTGTGACCTTCTTTTTGACCCAACGTGACCCAGTTTCGAACTTGGCCTAGATTTGATGGAGATGTATGCTCTGATAAACTTTCATGATGATTGGATGCAAAATGTCGCATCTAGAGTGTTAACAAGCATATGTTAATGACGAACGACGTCGACGAACAAAAGGCGATCACAATAACTGACCATGAGCACTTCGTGCTTTGGTGAGCTAAAAATGCGACTTCTAAAGTGTTTACAAGATTTTCCTTCAATTTGGCCTAACGACCTAGTTTTTTACCTGGCATGACCCATATTTAAACTTAGCCTAAACATCAATAAGATAAAACATTCTGACCATAAGATAAGCTGCTGAAGCAAACAATTCGGCGTCTAGAGTGTTAACAAGATTTTCCTTTAATTTGGCCTAGTGACCTAGTTTTTTAACAAATATGACCAAAATTCGAACTTGGCCTGCATTTCATCAAGACAAACATTCTAAACAAGTTTCAACATGCTCAAGGTGAAAATGCAGCCTCAGGTGTTAACAAGATTTCTATTCAATTTAGCCTAGTGACCTAGTTTCTGACCCAATATTACCCATAATTAAACTTGACGTAGACAGTATTAAGACATACAGCTGACACACAAAGTTCGGCTTCCAGAGTGTTAACAAGATGTTCCTTCAATTTGGCATAGTGATAGTTATTGACCTGGCATGACCCATCTTCGAGCTCGGCCTAGATATCATTTAGATAAACATTCTGACTAAATTTTAGGCTGCCGAAGCAAACAGTGCGGCTTCTACCGTCAATTTGGCCTAGTGACTTAGTTTTTGAACAAACATGACCCAAATCTGAACTTGGACTACATATCATCAAGATCAACATTCTGATAAAGTTTCAACATGCTCAAGTTTAAAAGGCAGCCTCCAGACTGTTAACAAGATTTCCCTTCAATTTAGCCAAATGACCTAGTTTTTGACCCAATATTGCCCATATTCGAACTTGACCTAGATAATAGTAAGACAAACATTCTGACAAAATTTCAATCTGCTGAGGTAAAAATTGCTGCCTCTAGTGTTAAAGAGATTGTCCTTAAATTTAAACTAGTGACCTAGTTTTTGACCCGACATGACCCATATTCGAACTTGGCCATATCATATCATCAAGACAAACATTCTGATAAATTTCAACATGCTCAAGTAAATGCGACCTCCACAGAGTGCTAACAAAATGTTCCTTCAATTTGACATAGTGACCTAGTTTTTGACCTCATATGGCCCAGTTTCGAAATTGGCCAAGATTTGATGGAGATGATATGCAAAATGTAGCCTATAGAGTGTTAACAAAGAAATTGTTGACGATGGACGTCAGAAGGACGCAGGACAAAATGTGATCACAATAGCTCACCTTAATGACTGCTTTACAAAACAAAATTGTTCGAAGTATCACATGTGTTGCCTGCTCGGGTGAGGGTGGTCGCGGGTTTGATACCCGGCAGGTTCATACCAAAGACTTTAAAAATTTTAGTAATATCTGCCATCCTTGGGGTTCAGGGTTGCGGGGTTAGCATAACCACTGACTTAATGGTGTCAAGATAAATGGACCAGGAAACAAGTTGATATAACTGAAAAGTAGTTTGAAAGCTGCGTAAAACAAATCATTCAATCAATGTGTTGCCCTGTAACATGTCAAAAAGAGAAAATGGGACAGGCAGATGGCAGATAAGTGATTCATAAATGTCTCCCTGCCAAGTTTGGCGACAAAAAACATTATTTTCTATTTTGAAACAAATAGTTAATCATTAAGGTTATTCTGGATATTATAATACATCAACATTGGAATTATTTTAAGAGGATGAGTATAACAAAATTAAAAACAAATTAAACCCATATTTTGGGACTATTCATGATCAACCTCTGTCTTAATCAAGAATATGAGATAGTAATATACTAATGTCATATAAACACATTGTTTATAATTAATTTATGTGTGATCACATTCAAAAGGTTTTTCTTCGGTGTGTATTCTGCTGTGCACCATTAAGAAACTTTTGTGACTAAATGAATATTCACAGACAGCACATTTATAAGGTTTCTCTCCTGTATGTGTTCTCCTGTGTTTGATTAAACTTGTTTTCTGACTACCTAAGGTTTCTCTCCTGTATGTGTTCTCCCGTGTTTGATTAAACTTGTTTTCTGACTACCTAAGGTTTCTCTCCTGTATGTGTTCTCCTGTGTTTTATTAAACTTGTTTTCTGACTACATGAATATTCACAGACAGCACGTTTATAAGGTTTCTCTCCAGTATGTATTCTGCTGTGCTCTATTAAAGAACTTTTCAGAATACATGAATATCCACAGACATCACATTCATAAGGTTTCTCTCCAGAGTGTATTCTGCTGTGCACCATTAAGGAATGTTTGTGACTAAATGAATATTCACAGACAGCACATTTATAAGGTTTCTCTCCTGTATTTGTTCTGCTGTGCACCATTAAGGAACTTTTGTGACTAAATGAATATTCGCAGTCATCACATTTATAAGGTTTCTCTCCAGAGTGTATTCTGCTGTGCACCATTAAGGAATGTTTGTGACTAAATGAATATTCACAGTCATCACATGTATAAGGTGTCTATCTAGTATGTGTTCTCCTGTGTCTGATTAAACTTGCTTTCACAGAGCTCGAATAGTCACAGACAGAACATTTATAAGGTTTCTCTCCAGTATGTATTCTGCTGTGCACCACTAAAGACTTCGTGTGACTAGATGAAAATTCACAGACAGCACATTTATAAGGTTTCTCTCCAGTATGTATTCTGCTGTGCACCACTAAAGACTTTGTGTGACTAGATGAATATTCACAGACAGCACATTTATAAGGTTTCACTCCAGTCTGTATTCTGCGGTGAACCATTAAGGATTTGTTGTGACTAAATGAATATTCACAGACATCACATTTATAAGGTTTCTCTCCAGTGTGTTTTCTGCTGTGCACCATTAAACTTGCTTTCTGACTACATGAATATTCACAGTCATCACATGTATAAGGTTTCTCTCCAGTATGTATTCTGCTGTGCACCACTAAAGACTTTGTGTGACTAGATGAATATTCACAGACATCACATTTATAAGGTTTCTCTCCAGTATGTGTTCTGCTGTGCACTTTTAAGTTACTTTTCTCAATACATGAATATTCACAGTCATCACATTTATAAGGTTTCTCTCCAGTATGTGTTCTGCTGTGTCGGATTAAACTTGCTTTCACAGAACATGAATATTCACAGACAACACATTTATAAGGTTTCTCTCTGGTATGCATTACTTTGTGTTTGATTAAATTGGTTAAATTGTGTCTGATATCATATTCATAAGGTCTTAATCCGGTGTGAATTTCTTATCTGATCCAATCACTATTAATTGATAAAATGTACGCATATTCACACAGATCAAATTGATGTTCTGTAAGAAAATGAAGTTCTGTATCCTGGAAAAAAAAAACAAGACGATAAGTTCTTTTGTTGAATTCAGAACAAATGGCTCAATCTATGAAGAAGTTAAATGACACTACGGTAATATTGGTAATGGTGATTACTAAGCTAGAAAGTTATCAAAGTGTTCTACATTTGACAAAGACACCAAGATTTGTACACCATTTAGCTTAAAATCTGGATACGATCGGATTGAGATTAATGTTCTGAAAACAAGGGGGGGGGGGGGGGGGGGGGGGGGGGGGAATGCGCGCCCTAATTGCCCTTCTAAGTATCATTACACATCAGTTCAAGGCATTGAAGGTATGCTAAAAGGTTGTGTCAGGATGATTAGACGCATATTATGAAAACTTCATGAAAAACTGTACACATATTCCGAGTTTTTGTTAGGATGAAATTGGTCCTGTGGATTAGGAGATGTCATTTGAAACCAAAATGTCATTTAACTCCTTTTCTGATGCTGCCAGGTTTCTATGTCTTTCAGTCAATCAATATGGCTTGAAAGTGCTTGATTGATTTCAAAATACATTGGTAGAAAACTGTGTAAAGAGTCAATATGAGAACATTTCTACCAATGTATCTTGAAATCAAATAAGCACTTTCATAAGAATGGAATGAAAACTTATCATTTTCCCCATTTCTGATGCTGCCTGGATAACAAGAGGGCTGTGATGGCCATAGTTCGCTCACCTGAATTATGTAATGCAAGACAATTATTCTGACTAAGATTCAAAATGCAACCGACAGTGTTAATAACATTTTCCTTCATTTGGCCTAGTGATCTATATTTTTTTTTACCTGATATGACCCATATTCCAACATTGACTAGATATCATCAAGAGAAACATTCTGACAGTTTCAACTAGCTCAAAGTAATAATGCGGCCTCTGACGTTTGAACAATGATGTTCCTTGGGTGACCATTTATCAGATTCCTTCAAGCCATGTTGATAAGTCAAACAAGAACGCCAAATGTCACAAAATACGCCCATCCTGTTTTTTTGAGACCAAGTATAGTGATAATTGGTTGTACGTAAGCCAAACTAAGAGTACAGTTTTGGCCATTTCGAGGGACATAATTGTGTAGTGACTAAGATAACGTTGTAAGTTATCAAACCTGACCAAGATATTCTGCCCATCAACATATTGTCTAAATTTGGTGATGATCGGATAAAGGCTTCACAAGTTATTTAGCTAACAAAATCAATTCAGGTAATTTCTATAATTAAAGGGCAATAACCCACTGGGATCTGGTTCTGCCGTAGATCTATGATGAGAGTCATAACACATTTCCCAAACGTAACTCCCAGAGTGCTCAATAGCTATTGTGTATGATTACATCGTTTTAAGTGTTGTCGAAAAAAATAAATAAACAGAAACAAGTCTGATTGGCAAGGCAACACACTTATCAAGAAAGCAGAATGAAGGTAATTTGATGGAGTTAGTATTGATTTTAACGTTTTCCACATAAAGACGCTTTCTAACGCCTCTGCAGCATTGAAGTATGTGGAAAAGGGGGATTAAAAGAGTTAAGCTCTTTGGTGACATGAGGTGATATTTAACCATGTTGACCTGATCTCTGTTTGAAAATGTAGAGCTTCAGATTTTAAACCCTTTTTGTGTGCTAGATTTTTTTTAAATTGGACTTGTCGAGCTTTACATTTGAAAGATTCCATAGCCAAATGTAACAAGAGGGCCAAAATGGCCCTAAATCGATCTCCTGAATGATAATAAATTAGAAGCAGATATTTAACTGCAAATATCTGTGAAAATTTTATTAGGAGTGCATATGAAACTGCAAGGAGTGGACAGTGTTAAAGAAATATCTTATCAGTAAAAACCATTTGTATCTTGAAATCTAACAAGAACTTTAATAAGAATGAAATTATAAAGTTTTGTCATTTCGCATCTTTCCTGATGTCGCTTTGTCCTGTTTGTCAATGAAATCAATATGGATTGAACAGTTTTTGTAGAGAGTCACTCAAAGAACATTTCTGCCAAATTATCTTGGAATCTGACAAACAGATTATGGATTATGGAGCGAAAGGTTTTTGATTTTTTTTTTTTCTCAATTTCTGATGTCGCAGCAATCAAAGTTCTACACAGAATGTAAGTCTTTGAACAATTTTGAAAGATGACCATCAAAGGAACATTCCTGTGAAGTCAAGTTGAAACTGGTCCAACGGAATGGTAGGAGTTGTCATTTGTAGGTAAAAGTTCCATTTAACCATTTGTGATGACGGGAGGTTGCTATGATTTTATTATCAATCAATAGGGCTTGAACAAATTAAGAAGAGGATCACTGAAGAAAGTTTCTTTATATCAGACAAGGAAATTTCCAAATTTTGTCATTTTGCTCCTTTTCTGATGCCTCCTGACTGCCATGTTTTTCAACCAATCATTTTGCCCCCTTTCTGATGCCGCAGCAACCAGCAAGTTCATGATGGAATTCAAATTTTTGAACAATTTTGAAAAAGAAGGCCACCAATGGAACATTCCTGTAAAGTTTGGATGAAATTGGACCTGTGGTTTAGGAGGAGATGATGTTTAAACCTAAAGGTTAACGACGGACGACAGATGACGGACAAACATTGATCAGAATAGCTCACCTTGAGCCTTCGGTTCATGTTTATTGCAGGTTACCTTGCATAGATGGTTGCATAACAGTGTCATCGTTCATTAATGTCAATGCAGAAGTACTTTACAAATCATAATTATTCAATATTTGAAGACGAACATAACAATGCATAACAATGCATGTATGTTACATTGCCCTTTCGTACTTAACATAATTCGGGTTGTGAAGCCGGTCATTTGACTTTTTGAATATCTCAAGTAAATTGCGTTGACCCCTTTCACCAATGTATCGAAAGACAAATGAAATGAAGTTAAAACTTCTGCCTTAAATATACAGTGACATATTTTGTTTATCACATGACAATGCTTGTATCCGATATAATATACCATTACGTATTTCTTTATATGTGAAACGTGTAAAATAACAAGACCGAATCACTATTTGTGTATTCATCCGCGAATGTTTACAAAATGGCTGAGAACGTGTATCCTGTATACACAAACGTCACGATAGATGGTTTGTTTGTTTGGAGTTTAACGCCGCTTTCAATCACGATAGATGGACGAGGTAAAGGAACATTTTCAGTCATAAGAATATATTTTAGTGTGATTAGTTAACATTCTATTAAGTATTACATGTTGGGACTATTTTCTGACAGCGAAAAAACGATTGTTTTGTATTGTTTTGTCATGTGATATAAAGAATCTGACATTCATTGTCACGTGAATAACACATTTCTTGAACTCGCTTAATAAAACTTTATATAAAATGACAACTCATGTCAGAACCTATATTTACGAAACTTTTCGTAAATATCTCTTTTTCCACACCAGTGTCGCCACCTTGAAAGGTTACAAAGGTCATGTGACCTATGGAAATTCCCTAAAACCCCAACAGCTAATCAGATGCACGAAACCATTACCGCATGCATTCAACGGAATTTTCTCGGGTAATTCAGTAATCCATCAGTGGTGAAGCATTCATCACCGACGTACTCCCGATTGCATTATATACCAGTTATCTACACGATTAGATCGATAATCCTGTTTACGTCACGGTAAGTGACTCTCTCGAAGGCTTACAGATGACTCTGTTCTTGTTTACAAAGTGACATATAGCGTAGGTGTTATATAGTGAGATTATAGAAATATCTGGACGGATTTGTTTACAAGTCTTAAGATTGAAACCGGTCCGGCTAGTTAAAATACGGTCCGGACCGGCAATTGGCAGTAAGTATTTAACAAGACGATCTTCTACGTTGTTCCCTATATATCTTATTGTAAAACGGTGGCACATTAGACATTGACAATTTTGACCCCAGGGGGATAATTTTAAAAATCTTGGCAGAGGACCACTACACATTGCTTTACGACAAATGTCTAAGCTAGAGTAGGCCTTTTGGTTTTAGACAAGAATATTTTCAAAGTTTTTCCCTATATCTCTATGTAAAACAGGTGACATTGGGGCAGGGCCAATCTTGACCCGATCGGCATAATTTGAACAATCTTTGTAGAGGACCACTTGTAAGAACTACACACTAAATTTCTAAGCTCTAGGCTTTTTGGTTTCAGACAAGAAGATTTTCAAAGTTTTTCACTGTATATCTCCATGTTATACAGGTGACCCCCGGGTGGGGTCAATTTTGACTCCAGGGGCATATTTGAACAAACTTAATTGTAAAGGATCACTAGACAATGCTTCAAACCAAATATCTAAACTCTAGGCCTTTGGGTTTCAGACAAGAATAAGTTTATTAAACTTTTTTTCCTTTTGGTTGCCATGGCAACCAGAGCTCTGTATGGAATTAGTTTCTTTGAACAACTTTGAAAGAGGACCAACAAAGGAACATCCCTGTCAAGGTTGGCTGCAATTGACCCAGTGGTTTAAGAGAAGATGTTGTTTAAAGAAATTATTGATGGAGCACAGTGTATGACGGTCGATGGACAAAAGGCTATCATAATCACTCACCTTGAGCAATTTGTGCACAGGTGAACTAAATATGTAGAGGGTCATCTATGTAACATTTGTACCAAACTATCTTGGAATTCGACAAGCGGCTTCGGAGAAAAATACTGTTTTAAGTTTTGACATGTTACCCCCTTTTTGAACATATTTAGATGAGTGTCATTTAGGGAACATTCCTGTGAATTTCAGTTGAAATTGGACCAGTTGTTTTAGAGCGGAATATTTGAATAGAAGCTGCACAACATAGAGACAGAACCAATACGTTATGTCATCAGAATGGATCACTTTGACCATTTGGCTTTGGTGATCTAAAAAGTAGCCTAGATTTTTTCCTTTCATTGTTAAATTCTCCTGACAGAAACAAAATTATAACCAATTCATGCAAAGTGTTACAGACACTCAGACAGACGATAGAGAAGTGAATCCCTTTTTGTCTTCCTGTTGTACGTGCAGGCATCACAAAAAGTGTCGTTTACTGCTCTAAATTCACACATTTTATTCCCTTGTATTTCACATGAACAGTTATTTGAAGATGCTTTATATCAGAATATCAAATTCTGTTAATTTACAAATTTAAGTTCATTTTGTTTCCAATACATAATTCTAGCTATTTACAAAATCAGTTTGAAAATTGATACATTGGAAATGATTAAGAAAATAGCCAACCTAAAACAAGAGCTGTGAGAGTTAGGGTTAGGGTTAGGCATTCTCGACTATTTCACCGCTTATTAAATTTACTGAGATAATGGACTCTAATGAAGTTGCATGCAAAACATTAACCACAATTTCTTAAAGTTGGGAAGGGTTGTATAACGTTTTAATGGAATGCATCAAGTAGTTACTACTATATGGACTCTTCATGTAGTTGCATGCAAACCTTTAACCATAATTTCTAAGTAAACAAGAGGCCCATGAGGGCCTATGCTCTACTGGCATTGATCTGGCTTGTTTCAAAAGGAACCAATATGTCATCAATATTCAAATACCATCTAAGTTTGGTGAAGATCAGATAGTACATGGAAGCTCTATTTTGTTCAAAAGCTGTATTATAGCAATTTTGACAATTTCAAGGGCCATAATCAAGCCATGCATGGGTAAATCTGGCTGTTTTTTAGAAATGAACCAAATTCTCATGGATATCTAACTACTGTATAAGTTTGATTGAGATACAGTCAAAAATAAGGACTGTATCATGTTAACAAGCCCTATTATAGCACTTTTGACAGTTTCAAGGACCATAATTCAGTCATGCATGGGGCGGATCTGGTTTGTTTTCGAAAGGAATCAAGCTCTCATGGATATCTAACTACTGTATAAGTTTGATTGAGATACAATAATAAAAAAAAGAGACTGTATCGTGTTAACAAGCTCTATTATAGCAATTTTGACAATTCCAAGGGTTATAATCCAGTCATGCATGGGCGGATCTGGCTGTTTTTTGGAATCAAGCTCTCATTGATATCTAACTACTGTATAAGTTTGATTGAGATAAGATCAAAAGTGAAGACTGTATTTGTTAACAAGCTCTTTTATAGCAATTTTGACAATTCCAAGGGTTATAATCCAGTCATGCATGGGCGGATCTGGTTTTGGAAAGAAACTGAGCTCTCATGGATATCTAATTATTGTATAAGTTTGATTGAGATACAATAAACAAGAGGCCCATGAGGGCCTATGCTCTACTGGTATGGTTCTTTGGTCATTTTCAATCCAGAGCATGTAAGTATGGTGAAGATCGGATAGTAAATGGAGGCTCTTTTGTTTTCACAAGCTGGATTATAGTAATTTTAACAATTTCATGGGCCATAATCCAGTCTTGCATGGGCGGATCTGGCTGGTTTTCAAAAGGAACCAAGCTCTAATCAGTATTTAACTACTATCTAAGTTTGGTGAAGATCAGATAGTAAATGGAGCCTCTATTGTGTTCACATGCTCAATTATAGCAATTTTGACAATTCCAAGGGTTATAATCCAGTCATGCATGGGCGGATCTGGTTTTGGAAAGGAACTGAGCTCTCATGGATATCTAATTATTGTATAAGTTTGATTGAGATACAATAAACAAGAGGCCCATGAGGGCCTATGCTCTACTGGTATGGTTCTTTGGTCATTTTCAATCCAGAGCATGTAAGTATGGTGAAGATCGGATAGTAAATGGAGGCTCTTTTGTTTTCACAAGCTGGATTATAGTAATTTTAACAATTTCATGGGCCATAATCCAGTCTTGCATGGGCAGATCTGGCTGGTTTTCAAAAGGAACCAAGCTCTAATCAGTATTTAACTACTATCTAAGTTTGGTGAAGATCAGATAGTAAATGGAGCCTCTATTCTGTTCACATGCTCAATTATAGCAATTTTGACAATTCCAAGGGTTATAATCCAGTCATGCATGGGCGGATCTGGTTTTGGAAAGGAACTGAGCTCTCATGGATATCTAAGTATTGTATAAGTTTGATTGAGATACAATAAACAAGAGGCCCATGAGGGCCTATGCTCTACTGGTATGGTTCTTTGGTCATTTTCAATCCAGAGCATGTAAGTATGGTGAAGATCGGATAGTAAATGGAGGCTCTTTTGTTTTCACAAGCTGGATTATAGTAATTTTAACAATTTCATAGGCCATAATCCAGTCTTGCATGGGCGGATCTGGCTGGTTTTCAAAAGGAACCAAGCTCTAATCAGTATTTAACTACTATCTAAGTTTGGTGAAGATCAGATAGTAAATGGAGCCTCTATTGTGTTCACATGCTCAATTATAGCAATTTGGACAATTTCAAGGGCCATAATCCAGTCTTGCATGGGCGGATCTGGCTGGTTTATGAAAGGAACCGTGCTCTCATGGATATCTAACTACTGTATAAGTTTGGTTGAGATACAATCAAAAGTGAAGACTGTATCGTGTTAACAAGCTCTTTTATAGCAATTTTGAACATTTCAAGGGCCATAATCCAGTCATGCATGGGCGGATCTGTGGCTGGTTTTATAAAGGAACCGAGCTCTCATGGATATCTAACTACTGTATAAGTTTGGTTGAGATACAATCAAAAGTGAAGACTGTATCTTGTTATCAAGCTCTTTTATAGCAATTTTGACCATTTCAAGGGCCATAATCGGATAGTAAATCGAAGCTCTATTGTGTTCAGAAGCTGTTTTATAGCAATTTTGACAATTTCAAGGGCCATAATCCAGTCATGCAAGGGCACATCTGGCTGGTTTTCGAAAGGAACCCAGCTCTCATGGATATCTAACTACTGTATAAGTTTGGTTGAGATACAATCAAAAGTGAAGACTGTATCGTGTTAACAAGAAATTGTTTACGGACGGATGCACGCACGCACGACGGACAAATTGCCACGACATAAGCCCTTCTGGCCTTTGGCCAGTAGAGCTAAAAATGAGCAACAATTTGCACAATATGCAGGAAAGAGTCATCTTAATTGGTTGTATATATAGTTGTGAAATTGGGAAAGGTTGTATAAAGTTTCAATTCAATGCTTCAAGTTCTTACTGAGATTACACTCTAAATGTAGTTACAAAACTTAAACAAGAATTGTTAATGCCAAAAAGGGCCATACCTTGCATAAAATGCTGGATAGATTTTTCGTACTTGATTTGGTCCCTTAATGTAGTTGCATGCAAAACTTTAACCATAATTTATGAGTTCAAAAAGGGCCATAACTTGCATAAAATGCAGGGTAGAGTTATATAACACGATAATCTACATAAGTGTGATAGCTGGGAAGGGTTGTATAAAGTGTTAATGCAATGCATCAAGTATAAAGTAAATACTGAGATATGGACTCTTAATTTAGTTGCACACAAAACCTTAACCAGAATTTCTAAGTAAAAAAAGAGCTGTCGGAGGACAGTGCGCTCGACTATTTCAGCGCTTATTTAAGTTACTGAGATAATGGACTATAATGTAGTTACATGCAAAACATTAACCACAATTTCTTAAAGGGTAATAATTTGCATTATATACAGGATAAAGTTATTTAACTTGATTATTTTCATAGGTGTGATGGTTGCGAAGGGTTCTATAATGTTTCAATGGAATGCATCAAGTAGTTACTAAGATATTGACTCTTAATGTAGTTGGACGCAAACCTTTAACCATAATTTTAAGCTAAACAAGAGATGTCGGAGGACAGCGCGCCCGACTATTTCACCGCTTATTTCAGTTACTGAGATAATGGACTCTAATGTAGTTGCAGGCAAAACATTAACCACAATTTCTTAAAGGGTGAAATTTGCATTATATGCAGGATAAAGTTATTTAACTTGATTATTTTCATAGGTATGATGGTTGGGAAGAGTTGTATAACGTTTTAATGGAATACATCACGTAGTTACTAAGATATGTACTCTAAATGTAGTTGCACGCAAATCTTTAACCATAATTTCTAAGTAAAAAAAGGGCAACAGTTTGTACCATATGCAGAATAGAGTTATCTTAATTGGTTGTGTATATAGTTGTGAAATTGGGAAAGGTTGTATAAAGTTTCTATATAATGCTTCATGTTCTTACTGAGATTACACTCTAAATGTAGTTGCAAAACTTTAACCAGAATTTTTAAGTAAAACAAGAGAGCCATGATTGCCCTGGATCGCTCACCTTAATTATACAATGTACTGCAATTCAAAACACATCAAGACAATTATTCTGAATGCAACCTCCACAGTGTTAACACGATTTTCCTTCATTTGGCCTAGTGATATATATTTTTTTACCTGATATGACCCATATTCGAACATGGACTATATATATATAGATATCATCAAGACAACATTCTGACAAAGTTTCAACTTGCTCAAAGTAAAAATGCAGCCTCTGGAGTTTGAACAATATTTTCCGTTATTGACCTAGTTTCTGATATAATATGACCCATATTCGAACTTGACCTAGATATAATTCAGACAAACATTCTGACCAAATTTCAAGCTGTTGAAGCAAAAAAATATGGCATCCAAAGTGTTCACAAGAATTTCCTTCAATTTGATCTAGTGACCTAGTTTTTGACCCAGCATGACCCATATTCGATCTTGGCCTACATATCATCAAGAAAAACATTCTGATAAAGTTTCATCATGCTGAAATTAAAAATGCAGTATCCAGAGTGTTAACAAGATTACCCTTCAATTTGGCCTAGTGACCTAGTGTTTAACCCGGCATGACCCATATTCGACCTTGGCCTAGATATCATTTAGACAAACATTCTGACCAAATTTCAAGCTGCTGAAGCAAAAAATGCGGCATCGAAAGTGTTAACAAGATTTTCCTTCAATTTGACCTAGTGACATAGTTTTTGACCCGGCATGACCCATATTCGAACTTGGCCTAAATATCATTCAACATAACATTCTAACCAAATTTCCAGCCGCTGAAGCAAAACATGCGGCTTCTATAGTAAATGGAGGCTCTTTTGTGTTCACAAGCTGTATTATAGCAATTTTGACAATTTCAAGGGCCATAATCCAGTCTTGCATTGGCGGATCTGGCTGGTTTACAAAAGGAAACTAGCTCTCATCACTATTGAACTACTATCTAAGTTTGATGAAGATCGGATAGTAAATCGAGGCTCTATTGTGTTCAGATGCTGTATTATAGCAATTTTGACAATTTCAAGGGCCATAATCCAGTCATGCAAGGGCACATCTGGCTGATTTTCAAGAGGAACCAAGCTCTCATCAATATTTAACTACTATCTAAGTTTGGTGAAGATCAGAAAGTAAATGGAGCCTCTAATGTGTTCACAAGCTCTATTATAGCAATTTTGACAATTTCAAGGGCCAAAATCCAGTCTTGCATGGGCTGATCTGGCTCATTTGCAAAAGGAACCGAACTTTCATCAATATTTAACTACCATCTAAGTTTGGTGAAGATCAGATAGTAAATGGAGCCTCTATTGTGTTCACAAGCTCTATTATAGCAATTTTTACAATTCCAAGGGCCATAAAGGCATAATCCAGTCTTGCATGGGCGGATCTGGCTGGTTTGCGAAAGGAACCAAGCTCTCATCAATATTTAACTACTATCTAAGTTTGGTGAAGATCAGAAAGTAAATGGAGCCTCTATTGTGTTCACAAGCTCTATTATAGCAATTTTGACAATTTCAAGGGCCAAAATCCAGTCTTGCATGGGCTGATCTGGCTCATTTGCAAAAGGAACCGAACTTTCATCAATATTTAACTACCATCTAAGTTTGGTGAAGATCAGATAGTAAATGGAGCCTCTATTGTGTTCACAAGCTCTATTATAGCAATTTTTACAATTCCAAGGGCCATAAAGGCATAATCCAGTCTTGCATGGGCGGATCTGGCTGGTTTGCGAAAGGAACGGAGCTCTCATAAATATCTAACTACTGTATAAGTTTGATTGAAATCCAATCAAAACTGAAGACTGTATCGCGTTCACAAACAATTGTTTACGGACGGACACCACACCACTGCATAAGCTCTTCTGGCCTTTGGCCAGTATAGCTAAAAATGAAGGATAGAGTTATTTAACTTGAAAATCAACATTGGTGTGATAGTTTGTAAGGGTTGTATAAAGTTTCAAAGCAATGCATCAAGTAAATACTAGGATATCGATTCTTAATGTAGTTGCATGCAAAACTTTAACCAAATTTCTAGTTAAAAAAAGGGCCATAACTTTCATAAAATGCAGGATAGAGTTATCTAACTTGATAGTATACATAGATGTGATAGTTGGGTAGGGTTTAATATAAAGTTTCAATGCAATGCATCAAGTAAATACTGAGATATGGACTCTTAATTTAGTTGCACTCAAAACTTTAACCAAAATTTCTAAGTCCAAAAAGGGCCATAACCTGCATAAAATGCAGGGTAGAGTTTTCTTACATGATAATTTACATAGGTGTGATAGTTTGGTGGGCTTGTATAGAGTTTTAATGCAATGCATAAAGTATAAAGTAAATACTAAGATATGGACTCCTAATTTAGTTGCACGCAAAACTTTAACCAGAATTTCTAAGTAAAAAAAGAGCCATAGCTTGCATAAAATGCAGGATAGAGTTATCTAACTTCATAATCTACATAGGTGTGACAGTTGGGTCGGGTTGTAGAAAGTTTCAATGCAATACATGTAGTATTTAAGTACTTTCATGCAAAACCTTAGCCAATGTGTGACACGGACACAGACGCTGACACAAGGGTAAGTAATATAGCTCTCATATTCTTCGAATAGTCAAGCTAAAAATCATAGAACATTTGTTGTCCGGTGCGATCAAGCAACAGGCTATATGATGTTACTTGAACCTTTTACCATGATTGACTATAAGGGGAGAAGTTATTATTACAACAAACTAAATGTAAATGCCTGGGTCAATTTATTGTAAATTTTTCCAATATTTTAAGTATTTGTTCGATTAATTCTCGTAATTGCGATGATATTATAAACACCTACTGGTCCTTAATATTATATAATAGCCGATTTATGGCATTCGGAACAAGTGGGCCAACTACATTTAAGTTGTAGGTTACCGAAATCGACAGAGGAGTGCCGAATCAATGCGGTTTATGGATCGTTCCAATCTATTTATAAATATGTTAATCGCTTGATCGTTGTACGATATTTCATTCTATAAATTAAATAGATGTTTTAAAAAAACCATGTGAAAAAGCTGGGGGGTTTTCGAAAAAATGATAATACTATATTTTTATTAAATGTGTAGAAGGTCTTTAAACGTTATTTAATGTTTAATTCATAAAATGTTATAAAAGATAATAATTCAATCCCTCTGTCCCACATGTAGACGCTTTTGCAGCAGATGAGTATTTAATACATTGAGGCAAAAGAAGAAATGGCTCTTGATGAGCAATTTCTCCAGTTATCACAATGTTTTGAAAATTACACTTTCACTACATACACTGTTCATGGTGTATTCTTCAGGGTTGGAATATCATATAAATCACCTGACCGGTAGGCTCAGGGTAATATATTCTGAGGAATTCTGCCTGTCTGTCGGTCTCCTATTGGGGAGTATTCACAACTTTGTAGAAAATAGTATATAATGTATGATATATGGTTTACTTGGCTCCCATTTCCTTAAATGATTCACAGTTGTTTACTAGCTCATCAACTTCAATAATTTAAGTACTTCATGTAAATGTATACAAACACGACAACAGACGGAAGTATAAAAATCAAATAGAGTTGAAACCATTGCAGCAAAAGAGGCCCAAGAGGGCCAGTATCGCTCCACGGCCATAAGGCAAAAATCAAATCTCAAAACAGCCCTGCCCCCTGGTGGCAATTTTTTTTACCAACCACCATGGGTTAAAGGAATCTTGTAGAGTGTCATCCAAGGAATGTTTCTGCAAAATTATTTGAAAATTGGCCCGACACTTTCGGAGGAGAGGATATTTTAAGTTTTCACTATGGTCGTATGAGGCAAAATAGCCCCGCCCTCTGGCGGCCATGTTTTTCGACCAATCAACATGGCTTGAAGGAATCTGATAGAGGGTCACCCGATGAACATTTCTACAAAATTATTTGAAAGTCGGCTGAACACTTTCGGAGAAGAAGATTTTTTAAGTTTTCACTATAGCTATATAAGGCAAAATAGCCCCGCCCCCTGGCGGCCATGTTTTTCAACCAATCAATATTTCTTGAAGGAATCTAATAAAGGGTCACCCGATGAACATTTCTACAAAAAATTTTGAAAATCGGCTGAACACTTTCGGAGAAGAAGATTTTTTAAGTTTTCACTTTGGTCGTATAAGGCAAAATAGCCCTGCCCTCTGGCGGCCATGTTTTTCGACCAATCAACATTTCTTGAAGGAATCTAATAAAGGGTCACCAAAGGAACATTTCTACAAAATTATTTGAAAATCGGCCTGACACTTTTGGAGGAGAAGATTTTTTAAGTTTTCTCTTTAGCCATAAAGCAAAATAGCCCCGCCCTGTGACGGCCATGTTTTTTTACCAATCAACATGGCTTGAAGGAATCTGATAGAGGGTCACCCATGGAACATTTCTACAAAATATTTGAAAAACTGCTGAACACTTTTGGAGAAGAAGATTTTTTAAGTTTTCACTATAGCTATATAAGGCAAAATAGCCCGCACCCCTGGCGGCCATGTTTTTCGCCCACTCAACATTTCTTGAAGGAATCTAATAAAGAGTCACCCAAGGAACATTTCTACAAAATGATGGATGGATCAAAAAAAATTGAAGGAATTTAAGAGAGGACATTGAGAGGATGCTTCCCATGAAGTTTCAACCAAATTGGCCAAGTGGTTAGGGAGAAGAAGTCGCTTCTAGTACACATGTGTCAATGTGGGTCAGTATATGGAATAAGCGAATTGAGTCTAAAGACTGATTAGCTCCACCACGCAACATTTTTTTTTGGTGCAGTTTGCAGCAATTTCTGTACTTATTAGTTAGTATTATTTACAGATGTAAAAGTTAATAAAACAAAAACCTGACAAATATTCATAAGTTGAAAAATGCACATTATTCTATCAAACCTCACGTTAGAAAAGCCTGAGAATGTTTTAGCCAAAATTGTGACATTGACATTGAGACTAGTTTTTTGGTTGTTGTGCATGACATATTATCTTTTATGGAGAATAATATCAAAATCGATTCAAGCATGTGTAAGATACAGCCCGGACAAGAAAGTGTGACCTTGACCTTGAGAGTAAGTGGCTGGTTGATATGCATGACACATCATCTTGTTATGGAGAATAAATGTGTGAAGTAATCCATTCAAGAATGTGGTAGATACAATATGGACACGAAAATGCGGACAGACAATGTTTGAGCCCTAACTGTGACCTTGACATTGCAGGGGTGTAGAAATGAATTTAAGTAGCAGGGTATATCCCTAAAGTAAGCGGGTCCTCCCCCAATTAGGGTAAACGGGGCAAAGCCCTCCCGACCGAAAATGAATTTCAGCCTTTTTAAACACAAAAATCTTATGTCTTCTGGTGCATATTTTCATGTTTATTTTCATACAGAAACACATTAATCATGATTATTATAGGAAGTAGGAAATTTGGAAAATACCACATGCGAGATAGCAATATGTTCTGCAAAGTTTTGGTCAATAAGGGGCTTTACGTGGTTTCAAATTGTGCACACATATTTCATAAATAATATACTTCAACATGTCAAATGGGTTTATGGGTCAAACATTTGGATTTTTTGCTTTTTCATTTCTTGTATTTTTTAACTTAGCACAACGTTACAGTTTCTTTTTTTTTCTTTCTTTTTCTCAATAAGTACTGGTACTAGGGCTTTCATATTTGGAATATAGTTATATCTAATACCCTTCTGCACATTGAATGCTGAAGATGCCGAGTGTGACCTTTTTTGGGGAGTAAAACACTTCGATTTTTGGTGGATTTTGTGAATTGGACTGCTTCTTTATATTTTGTTGGAATAATTTCAAATTTCATAATAAAGTACTTCAACATATCAAACAGGTTTCAGGGAAAAAAAATTTTTTTTTTTTTATTGAATTTCTTGTATTTTGGACATTTGCGTTTAGCTCAAATATTTTTTCTTTGAATTTTGCGTTAAGCTCAAAAAATAAAATATTTTAATTTTTTAACTTTGTGCTTGTATATTTTTTTTTTAATTACTTGTATTTTTGAGTATTGCGTTAAGCTCTTTTTTTTCTTATTTTTTTTTTAATTTCTTGTATTTTTGAACTTTGTGTTTAGCTCAAAGTTAAAGTTTTGTTATTTTACTTTTTGACTTTTACTCTTGCATGGATAGTCAAAGCAGGGGACAGCAACACATTTAATTACGCGTAATGTCACTATTTCTTTTCTCCTTTTTATTTCTTGCAGATTTCATTTTACTATTTTCTGGAGAATGCCGAAGAGATTAAACAAAGATTGATTCATTTGGATTTCATCTGAATTCAAAAGGTACGTTATATTGGTTCCTCAATTTTCACATTTTTTTATATTTCGTAAACATGTAGGCCACCATGTTTTTAGCTCACCTAAGCACGATGTGCAAGGTGAGCTTTTGTGATCACTCACCGTCCGGCGTCCGGCGTCGTCGTCGACATCTGTTAACAATTTTCTACAAATGACTTCTCCTACTAAACCAATGGACAGATTTCAAAATAACTTCACAGGAATGGTCCTTAGGTGGTCCTCTTTCAAAGTTGTTCAAAGAATTTAATTCCAAGTAGAACTTTGGTTGCTGCGGCATCAGAAAAGGGGAAAATTGCCGAATCTTAGAAAATCTTCTTGTCCAAAAGTACTGGCCTGATTTGAAAATTATTTTGCACAAATGTTCCTTGGGGTACCTTGGCCGCCAGGGGGCGGAGCTTTTGTAATCGCTCACCGTCCGTCGTCGTCGTCGTCCATCCGTTCACATTTTCCTACAAACGACTTCTCCTAAACCAATTAACCAAATTTAAAATAATTTTACAGGAATGTTTCTTTGGTTGATCTCTTTCAATCTTGTTCAAAGAATTCTATTCCATGCAGAACTTTAGCTGCCAGGGCAACAAAAAAGGGGAAATTAACCAAAACTTAAAAAATCTTCTTGTCCAAAAGTACTGGCCCGATTTGAAAAATATTGTGCACAAATGTTCCTTGGGGTACCTTCTACCAAGATTGTTCAAATATTTCCGATCCGTTGAAAAACATGGCCGCCAGGGGGCGGAGCTTATTTCCCTTATATGTGCATTGTTAAAACTTTAAAAATCTTCTCGTCCAAAAGCACTGGCCTGATTTAAAAAATATTTTGAACAAATGTTCCTTGGGGCACCCTTTACCAAGATTGTTCAAATATTTCCAATCCGTTGAAAAACATGGCTGCCAGGGGGCGGAGCTTGTTTTCCTTATATGTGCATTGTTAAAACTTTAAAAATATTCTTGTCCAAAAGTACTTGCCCGATTTGAAAATTATTTTACACAAATGTTCCTTGGGGCACCCTTTGACAAGATTGTTCAAATATTTCCGATCCGTTGAAAAACATGGCCGCCAGGGGGCAGAGCTTGTTCATAGACTCATATAGGGAAAAACCTTTAAAAATCTTCTTGTCTAATAGTAGAGGTCCCAGGCTTTTAATATTTGGTATGTAGCATCATCTAGTAGACCTCTACCAGGATTGTTTAAATGATAGCCCTGGGGTCAAAAAATGACCCCTTCCTTGGGGGTCTATTGTTTTACATAGACTCATATAGATAAAATTAAAAAAAAAAAAAAGTTCTGGAAGTAGAGGGCGCCTTTGATATTTGGTATGTAGCATCGTCTAGTGGACCTCTACCATGATTGTTCAAATTATAGCCCTCGGGTAAAATATGACCCCATCCTGGGGGTCACTTGTTTTACATGTACTCATATAGGGGAAAAACTTAAAAAATCTTCTTGTTAAAAAGTAGAGGGCCCAGGCCTTTGATATTGGGTATGTAGCATCACCTAGTGGACCTCTACCAAGATTGTTCAAATGATAGCCATGGGGTCAAAAATGACCCCTCCCCTGGGGGTCACTTGTTTCACATAGACTTGTATAGGGGAAAAACTTAAACAAATCTTCTTGTCTAAAAGTAGAGAGCCCAGGCCTTTGATATTGGGTATGTAGCATCATCTAGTGGACCTCTACCAAGATCTTGTCTAAAAGTTTAATATTTGAAATCTATATTCATCAAGTGGTCTTCTACCAAGATTGGTCAAATTATTATAGCCCTGGTGTCAAACATGGCTGGGGATCACTTGTTTTACATAGACTTGTTAAGGTAAACACTTTAAAAATATTCTTGTCCATTTGCCATGAATGGTGCCCCTCTACTAAGACTTCAAATTATTTTGATAGGATGATAAAGATGGCCACCAGGGGGTTTTGCTTGTTTTCCGTATATATGTATAGACAAAGAACAATGAAAACTTTTTAAGTTTGATTAAATCAGGTGAGCGATATAGGACCATCATGGTCCTCTTGTTTTCCTTATATGTGCATTGTTAAAACTTTGAAAAAGCTTCTTGTCCAAAAGTACTGGCCCGATTTGAAAATAATTTTGCACACATGTTACTTGGGGCATCCTTTACCAAGATTGTTCAAATATTTCTGATCCGTTGAAAAACATGGCCGCCAGGGGTCGGAGCTTGTTTTCCTTATATGTGCATGGTCAAAACTTTGAAAAATCTTCTTGTCCAAAAGTACTGGCCTGATTTGAAAATTAGTTTGCACAAATGTTCCTTAAGGGCACCCTTTATCAAGATTATTCAAATATTTCCCATCTGTTGAAAAACATGGCCGCCAGGAGGCGGGGCTTGTTTTCCTTATATGTGCATTGTTAAAACTTTAAAAATCTTCTTGTCCAAAAGTACTAACCCGATTTGAAAATTATTTTCCACAAATGTTCCTTTGGGCACCATTTACAAAGATTGTTCAAATATTTCCGATCCGTTGAAAAACATGGCCGCCAGGAGGCGGAGTTTGTTTTCCTTATATGTGCATTGTTTAAACTTGGCGCTCTGGTGTGTGTGTGGGGGGGGGGGGGGGGGGGGGGGTTGAATTACGACTGACTGGCTGGTGTCAGGATAGATTGACCAGTAGAACTGGTATCTTACCCAGGAAACGCTGTGATATAACTAAAACAAAATTGAAAGCGGCGTTAACCCTTTCCCACAAACAGCAAATCTGCAGCAGACTACTTGAAAGTGTCTACTAAAAGATACGGAATATCTCTAGAATTGTAGGTTTAATTTCGGGAAAAATTTGGAAACAATGTGGCAAAAGGAGAAATTGCTTGTTTTTTAGCAATTTGTCCTTTTGTTACAATGTTTTCAAAAGTCGTCTGTTGCAGAGGCATCAGACAGCTTCTATATGTGGTCGAGTGGTTTGCTTAGAGGATTTAAAACCAGGGTCCTCTATTAGATCCCCAGTCACGGCACTACGATCATGGTGGAGTGCCCATGGGCAAGACACATTTCCTAGCCTAGTACTGTTTTGTTTAATAGCCAGGGATTGTGAACTGTTGCAGTGATACAACTGAAATAATGTTGAAAGTTGCATAAAACACCAATAAAACGAATCATGCGCTTATGATTTTAATCCCTTTTCCATATGCAGAGTTTTCACTAATTGTATACAAATTTATGTGAATGTAATGCTACTTTTCCAATACTGTATTTACAGGAGGAGAATTACAGATGAGAGAGTTGTCACAGACCAGACCACCAAACGGTCGACCAACAATGGCTTTTCCACATAGACTGTTAGCCAATTGAGTGAAGACGAATGACGCTGCTCACAGTGACTTTTGTCAAACATCAGAAAGAATGTTGGCCGAGCTGGGATTCAAACTCACAACCCCTGAATTGACATCCCATATAAATCTGCAAATAGTATTCAAACCAGAAACTTGAAAAGAAATAAACTCCAACAGTATTGAATTATGTAGGACAGGTTTTAAGAATTTTAATAATTCATTGTTTAGTACATTTTAACAATTCTTCAACATGTATGTCACTATTCCTTTTCTCCTTTTCATTTCTTGCAGCTTTCCTTTTACTATTTTCTGGAGAATGGCGAAGAGATTAAACAAAGATTGATTAATTTGGATTTTATCTGAATTCAAAAGGTACTTTATATTGATTTCTCAATTTTCACATTTTTTATATTTCTTAAACATGTAGGCCACCGTGTATTTTCTCTTTTTTTCTTTTGTGCAGCTTTCATTTTACCTGTAATTGTCATGAGGGCTATAATATCAATCAAGGGGTCGTGTGTTCAAACAACAGCTCCGCCATTAATTCTTTCCGATGATTGACAAGTCATTGCGACTAGCGTCATTCGTCTTGAAAAGAATTGATTGGGATTTAGCGAGGTTTTCAACAATAAGATTGTTGGCCGAGCTGGGGTTCAAACTCATCCCCTGGAATGAAAAGAAATTAACTCCATCTGCATTGATTTAAGTCGGACAAGGTTTAATTATTCTGTTTATTTTTTAGATTTCAGATTACGGTCTGGAGAATGGCAAAGAGATGGTTCATACAGTTGCTTCTTTGCATTTCATCTGAATTCAAATGGTACGTTGAATAGATTCGTCAGTTAGATATATATATTTCTTAAATCTCGGTTATTTACGTAAGTTGTATAATCAAAGAAATATGTTGTTTTGGTGCATAATTTGCTTAATACCTTGTGGGAAAAGGTGAACATATGCACAGTAGTTTTTCCTTTCCACAAAATATGTTCTAATCTATCCTAAATATGTTACCTTATATTTACATTATGTTGAAGACAGCGAAAACCTGAATAAAACAGACAAATGAGTTACCCAAATTTGTTTGGAAACTCCCTTTAAATGAAAGTACAATAGTTGAATTGACGGTTGAAAACATGGTGATAAAAGGAGAAATTGATCTCTTTGAGCAATTTCTTCTTTTGTCGCCATGTTTTCAAAAAGCTGTCTGCTTCAGAGAGCGTCTATATGCGGGAAAGGGTTAATAACTATCAATAACAGCCTTTGCCTTCATGCTGTCTGATCAGGATCTTCCCTTGTTCTCCAAGCATCCTTGATGTCTCTGGCAAACTATTGTGAGCAAAAGCCGTCTACATAGATACGCAATATCATTGATGTTGCTATTTGCTCATAATCTTACATACAATGACTCAGCACCAGATGACTTAAAAAAAAAATATCAAATATTGTGGCAAACAGACATTTCCCTTTTGCCACCTTTTTTCAAAAGTTTTCTGCTGGAGTTGCTTTAAAAAAATTCAAGATGTCTAAAGGTTGATATCCATGCAACATGATTCATTTATGACATATTTTCCCAGCTGATGGCCTTGCCAATCCCAACAGGGAACTGTACTTGAGGCTGGCTTTGTACAGTCAACTGAAGCCATGTTGGTGCCTTATTACAATGCCACGGACCTGTCAAACTGTTCATATCCTGCTACAAACAAATTATACGGGCAGAGAATGCTGGCTAGGTACCTACCATCCTGTGGGTACAAACTATCCGATCGCCTGTGATGGCTGTTACTACTGCAGTCGGTGAGGATTGGCTACTCCAGAGGGACAATGTAACTCAGGTAAGTCTGTCTGCTGTTTACCTCATAATTGTTTGCTTTCAAAAACATCTGAAGAAATAAAGACAAGTACTTAATGTATTTCTCATTCTAAATGGTATATGTATGGGCTTAATCCTTTTCCACATACAACGAATTTGCAACAAAAAACTTTGAAAACATCTGGTTCAAAATATTTAATCATTGAATAGAATTGAAAACTTTGTGGCAAAAGGAATTTCTATAGTAAATGTAACATGAGAAATGAAGTACAAAGTGGAAAATATTTGGCCAACTACTCGTGTCCAGCCTGTCATTTCTGTCCTGGAGGAACTGGAACACCGTCACAGTGTCCAGCTGGGGGTCTATCAAGTCAACATGGGACAAACAGACTGCTTGGCTTGTCTTGCTGGAAATTAAGGAGAATATGGATTAACAGTAGTTTACTTGATCGGTTATCTTTAAACCTTTCACACAAATTTGAAAACATTTGGGCAAAGACATGGAAAATCTCAATAATTGGAAGCATGATCACTAAATGGAGTTGAAATCTTTGTGGCAAAATGGAGAAATTGGTTATTATGAGCAATTTTTCCTTTTGCCATAATGATTATAAAAGTGGTCTGCTGCAGAGGCGTCAGCAAGCGTCTATATTTGGGAAAGGGTTAAAGTCCTCTGCTTTGAAAGAATCTGATGATAAAAAACTATAAAATCGTGATAATTGGGAATACAATTCAGAAACAAGAGTCATTATGAGCAACTTCTCCTTTTCACTCAATGTTTAAAATTTCTCCTGCTGCAAAGACATCAAATACTGTCTGTATTAAGTAAAGGGTAAATAATTGAGTTGCATTGTCTTTAGAAACAATATTGTGAGAAAGCAAAGAAACATTCATAATTAGTGTTCCTCCTTTCACCATGATGTTTCTTCTCTGTCACATTACTGAATTAACATATTACTTAACACTTTCAGAGATACTGACAATTTTGACATACTTCCAGCAGGCAATTTCTGT
The DNA here is from genome assembly GCA_031761405.1 of Serripes groenlandicus. Taxonomy (NCBI): domain Eukaryota; kingdom Metazoa; phylum Mollusca; class Bivalvia; order Cardiida; family Cardiidae; genus Serripes; species Serripes groenlandicus. The sequence continues at coordinate 53,597,432 of JASEVX010000007.1, read as the reverse complement.
TTTCAACGTTGTTTTCAAAACTAGAAAATTTCCCAATTTTCAAGACATTAGAATTCTCGCTTAAAAAAAGTTTAAAATATTGTTTCAGTTAAACAGTTATAAATCAGAAAAAATAAGGCTGCTTATTGTTAAAGCACCATGACTCTGAAAAAAGCAAGCAATTTCTCCTTTTGCCACAATGTTTTCAACTTTTTCAATAATGATACCTTCATTTAAGATTGTCCATGTTTTTTGCCAACATGTTTTCAAAGTCATCAGCTGCAGATTTGTTTTATGGGGGAAAGGGTTAATATTGTAGAGCACTACTATTTTGGTTTCCAGTCTCACTCTCAAAACTTTGTTTCAATCCGAAAAACAAAACTTTGAAAAATGGCGTCACGTCAACGGTTTGCATGACGCTATATATCCTAAGACACTTTAGCGCAAAAAACGGCAAATTTCATGTTCATCTTTTGGAAAAACGCAACATAAATCACTTCATATGATAAATAGAATATCAAATTCTTGTTTATTTATTATCACTTTTAATAAACTCGTTCACGAAGCTGAATATGACGCTCGCAAAGGTGCATGGCATTTCATCTTAGTAAGCTTGTTTTATCCTCTATGTTAAAACTTGTCAAAAATCAGGAGTGTTGATTCTGGCTGTTGCATTTCAGCGTGATAAAGACAATATGATTATGAGGTAGAGGGTTTTAATTGAATATTGTTCCTATATGTTATGTCCAGTGCTCTAGCCAATTTCCTTCTCATGTATCCCATCCCAATCACAACTTGTCTCAATCTTGTAAAATCAACTAAAGACATTGATGGAAGATGTTTCCACTTTTGTATCGATATGATTCTTTTAAATATTGCGCACAATTTGTTTCAAATAGACTTAAAGCAGCTGACTCCGAATAACCATTTCCCCTGGTTTAGATATTTTTTCCTTTGAACAGATTATTGGATAACATGAAATTGCTTTCAACTCTATATCAAATAAGTTTTAACAACATCTTATGATTTTGGGGTCTTTTGGCGTATTTACATTCACAAAGTGGGACTACACATGTAGTGTTTTTGTCAGCAGAAGATGTATCAGTTCTACATAAACGGTCAAGACTTTGATTAGACTGTGCAAATATACATGATCACATGAGGCTACATTTTTTGGAATTGTAACACAACCTCTAATCAGCAGATGCAGTTCATTTGTTTCTAGAAGTTTCAATATTTCCCTTAACCTTTTCCCTCATACGACAATTCTGCAGCAGACGACTTTGAACATATTTTGTCAAAAAATTTAAAATCTCTATAATTGAATGGATAACCTATGACTAAAAGTGGAAAACATTGTGGCAAAAGGAGAAATTGCTTGTTTTGAGCAATTTCTTCTTTTGTCACTATGTTTTCAATAAGCTGTCTTCTGCAGAGGCGTCAGAAAGCGTCTATAATTATGAGGGTCTGCCAAATTTTGAAAAAATATATTTTTTCACAAAATGTCTACTGAAATAGAATCTGAGTGTCCAAACTGTTTGCAAATGTCATCAACGGTTTGCAAAACCCGCCACAAGCGTGTCTATAGAGTTAAGGTTTTCTAAAAAGTCAACTAGGACATAAAAATTATAAAATAATTAGAATGATTTAGTAATATTTTTTAATTTGTGGTATACAGGAATCCGCTGTGGTTGAGTGGTTAGCGTCAGTGATTTCGAAACTGGGTGATCCCCAGTCACGGCACTACGGTCATGGTGGAGTGCCCTTGGGCAAGGCACATTTTCTAGCCTAGTACTGGTTTGTTTACCCAGGGATCATGAATAAGTGAACTGTTGCCGTGATATAACTGAAATAATGTTGAAAGCGGCGTAAAACCCCAATAAATAAATAAATTTGTGGTATTACTTATAAGTACAACATTTTCAGCAAATTAATGGTTTAATTATGAAAGTATATTTATGTCTTTTTTTATCATTTAGTATATTGTACAGTTTACATGCCATGTAGATTGAAAAGGTTTCCTTTTATCTTAAAGGTAATTGCCAGGCTGGTTACTTCTGTTCAGCCAATGCAAGTACGAGCACACCCACCAACGGTTTTTACAGGGACCAGTGTCCTGCAGGCCATTATTGTCTGACTGGAAGTATTGCACCGGTACCTTGTGCTGATCCCTATCCCGCTGGCTCTTACTGTCCAGGAAACAATGGCCGTACTCACAATACTCACCGTGTCCGGCTGGAACTTATAACCCAACTACATTGTTAAAAGTAAGTGTGGGGGTCATGTATCTTCTAACATACAGAGGAGGTATGGTGCCTCTGCAGCAGAAAGGTTCTCCTTTTGCTTTTGTTTTAACTATATTCAATAATGATTCTTTTATTTATCACTTTTTGTCCGTCGTCCGTCGTCGTTAACTTTTAGCTTTAAACATCATCTCCTCCTGAACCACAGAACCAATTGCATCCAAACTTCATAGGAATGTTTCTTTGGTGGCCCTCTTTCAAAATTGTTCAAAGATTTAAATTCCATTGAGAACTTTGGTTGCTGCGGCATCAGAAAGGGGGCATAATGTCCGAACTTTAAAAATCTTCTCCTCTGAATCTGCATGTCAGATTCCAATATAGTTTAGTAGAAATGTTCCTTGGGTGACCCTCTACAAAGATTGTTCAAGGCATACTGTTTGGTTGAAAAACATGTCAGTCAGGAAGCATCAGAAAAGGGGCAAAATCATCTCTTTAACTTTTAGCTTTAAACATCATCTCCTCCTAAACCACAGGACCAATTTCATCTAAACTTCACAGGAATGTTCCTTTGGTGGCCCTCTTTCAAAATTGTTCTAAGATTTAAATTCCATTGAGAACTTTGGTTGCTGCGGCATCAGAAAGGGGGCAAAATGTCCAAACTTTAAAAATCTTCTCCTCTGAATCTGCATGTCAGATTCCAATATAGTTTAGTAGAAATGTTCCTTGGGTGACCCTCTACAAAGATTGTTCAAGGCATACTGTTTGGTTGAAAACATGGCAGTCAGGAAAGGGGCAAAATGACAACATTTAGAAATTCCATTTTTTAGCTCCACTGGCTGAAAGCCAGTCGAGCTTATGTCATGGCGAATTGTCCGTCGTGCGTCCGTGCGTGCGTGCGTGCGTGCGTGCGTGCGTGCGTGCGTGCGCGCGTGCGTTAACTTTTTCCTTTAAACGACTTCTTCTCCCTAACCACTTGGCCAATTTGGTTGAAACGTCATGGTAAGCATCCTATAAATGTCCTCTACTAAATTCCTTCAATTTTTTTTGATCCATTCAAAATTCTGGTTTCCATGGCAACCGAAAGAAAAAAATAGTGAGAACTTAAAAAATCTTCTTCTCCGAAAGTGTCAGGCCGATTTTCAAATAATTTTGTAGAAATGTTCCTTGGGTGACCCTTTATTAGATTCCTTCAAGAAATTTTGATTGGGCGAAAAACATGGCCGCCAGGGGGCGGGGCTTTTTTGCCTTATATAGCTATAGTGAAAACTTAAATAATCTTCTTCTCAAAAAGTGTTCAGCAGATTTTCAAATAATTATGTAGAAATGTTCCGTGGGTGACCCTCTATCAGATTCCTTCAAGCCATGTTGATTGGTAAAAAATCATGGCCGTCACAGGGCGGGGCTATTTTGCCTATATGGCTAAAGAGCAAACTTAAAAAATCTTCTCCTCCAAAAGTGTCAGGCCGATTTTCAAATAATTTTGTAGAAATGTTCCTTGTGTGAACCTTAATTAGATTCCTTCAAGAAATGTTTATTGGGCGAAAAACATGGCCGCCAGGGGACGGGGCTTTTTTGCGTTATATAGCTATAGTGAAAACTTAAAACATCTTCTTCTCCGAAAGTGTTCAGCCGATTTTCAAATAATTTTGTAGAAATGTTCATTGGGTGACCCTCTATCAGATTCCTTCAAGCCATGTTGATTGGTCGAAAAACATGGCCGCCAGAGGGCGGGGCTATTTTGACTTATATGACCATAGTGAAAACTTAAAAAATCTTCTCCTCCGAAAGTGTCAGGCATATTTTCAAATAATTTTGCAGAAACATTCCTTTGGTGACACTCTACAAGATTCCTTTAAGCCATGGTGGTTGGTAAAAAAAATAGCCACCACGGGGCAGGGCTGTTTGGAGATTTTATTTTTGCCTTATAGCCGTGGAGCGATACTGGCCCTCTTGGGCCTCTTGTTTTAAGTCCTTGTCTGATATTAAGAAAATTGAATAGGAATCTTACTTCAGCGTTCCTCTACTTGATTTTTACAAGCCGTATTGATTGATTACAAAATCATAGCAACCTCGCGTCATCACAAAAGGGATAAATTGAACTTTTAGCTACAAATGACAACTCCTACCATTCCACTCCACCAATTTCAACGTTACTTCACAGGAATGTTCCTTTGATGGTTCTCTTTCAAAATTGTTCAAAGACTTACATTCTATGTAGAACTTTTGTTGCTGCGGCATCAGAAATTGAGAAAAATACCCAAACTTTAAAAACCTCCATCTCCATAATCCATTTGTCAGATTCCAAGATAATTTGGCAGAAATGTTCTTTGAGTGACTCTCTACAAAAACTGTTCAAGCCATATTGATTTCGTTGACAAACAGGGCAGCAAAGCCGCATCAGGAAATGTGCAAAATGACAAAACTTTATAATTCCATTCTTATTCAATTTCTTGTTAGATTTCAAGATGCAAATGGCTTTTACTGATAAACTATTTCTTTTACTGAGTGTCCACTCCTTGCAGTTTTATTTGAACTCCTGATTAAATTTTCACAGATATTTGCAGTTAAATATTTGCTTCTAATTTACTATCATTCAGGTGATCAATTTAGGGCCATCTTGGCCCTCTTGTTTAAATTGATTTTCCATATTTCGGTCTAGACATTTTTAAAGTTGTTTCCTGCAGATTTGTTGTGTGTGATAAAGCTCTAATTTTGAATTAACTTATTAATGGCAATCAGCTAAAGACAAACACTTTTTTTAAGTCAAAAACAGGTTTTTCTTTTGAACTATTTTACAGTAGATCTATTCAACTGTGGATATAAAAATGATTAAGTATTGTTTTGTCCTAACAGACTGAGACCAAATGCTTTGCTTGTGATCCAGGCTAGTATTGTGATTTGTTGGGTTATCTGCCCCTACAGGAAACTGTAGTGCTAGGTACTACTGCACTTCTGGAGTAGGAAATAATACCTTAACCGGAAGAATAATTTTTAACCCTGATACAATATTTTCAGCTATGCAGAAAACATGTACAATCAGCTTAATTGGAGGTATAATTCTATAATACTGATGAAAAAGTTGTGGAAAAAAGAGAAATTGGTGCTATTTCTGATTTTTCCACAATGTTATTTTCTGTCATATTTCTGTTTGATAGTATTTTGTTTTTATGAGATGATACTTAACTACCTTGATACTCACCTAGCTTTTATAACTTTGGTTATGAATGTTTTGTGAAAAGAATAACTAAATTGTAGTGTTACCTGGAAGGAATATCCTGTACAGTACTGGTGCAAAAAAAGTCAGGAATAATATAGTTATGTGAACTACATGTAGCTGCTATAATGTAATTGTAATACTGCTAAAAATAGCCTTAAACCAAACAATTAATCAATCTAATCAATGTTTGCTTGTTTCTACTTTAGGTCCCTGTCCAATAGCATCCTACTGTCCTAAGGGCTCGGGAACCACGGCATACGGAAATGTGCTGAGACTGGCCGCGTGTACTACATGTCCATGTTATGGAGGGACTCGGGTCTACACTAGCTCCACCTGTCCTAAAGGTATGCTTACTTAACATGTGGGATACGGTCACATAAACCCTTTCCCACTTGCAGACAAATTATGTTGCATCTGCATTAGAACATTTTGAAAACATTGTGGCAAAAGGCGAAATTGCTCAAAATGAGTAATCTCTTCTTTTGTCAAAATGTTTTCAATGCCATACAATAAAAAGACTTTCAATTAAAGAGTTTCCATATTGATGCATTAATGTTTTCAAAGTGGTCTGCTGCAGATTTGTCATATGTTGGAAAGGGTTTAAACTTGACTTTTAGGACTTTGTAACCAATAATTGTGATCAAAGCTTGTCTGTTCAAGTATTCAATTTGATCATAAATGTCATTAACCCTTTCCCACAAACAGGTGCTTTCTGACATCTCTGCAGCAGAAGGATTTTAGAACATTGTGACTAAAGGAGTGATCTTCAATATTGTCTGTTGCAAATATGTTGGTATGTGGAAGAATGTTATTTTCAAAAAATCGAATATTTATGACTGTGTTATTTGGTTAATTTTATTATTTTGCTATATCATAGCTCTTAAAAAAGAAAGAAAGAATTAAGAGAAAAGTTTAACGCTGCATTGAATGCTGGCCAATTCTGCGGCTGCAGCATTTTACAAATTCCCAGAAATAGATACGTTAGATGCTTACTTAGCCAATTGGTTTTTACTGCAAAGTTTTTGCCTAGTATATATTTTGTTTAATGAAATTAACCTTTAGCCCTTTTCCACATACAGAGCCTTTACAACACACAACTTTTCATAATGATATATTTCTTTTTTATACACCCGTTTTATAGTTTTACCGGAAACGGGCAGCGTCCAGCATGTTGTCAGCTGAATACCTTAAGAAGTCTTTGTCCAATCATCACCAAATTTGGTCAGAATGTGTATTGGCATAATATCTCGGACAAGTTCAATAACTAGCCATATCGCTTTAGTCAATCGAGAGTTATCGACCTTTAATTATAGAAATCACCTCAAATTGGTCTTGTCAGCTCTATATCTTTAGAAGCCTTTGTCCAATCATCACCAAATTTGTTCAGAATATGTAGTCATAATTTTCCAGACAACTTTGATAACTAGCCATATCACTTTAGTCAATCGAGAGTTATCGCCCTTTAATTATAGAAATTACCTATAATTGGTCTTGTCAGCTCAATAACTTAAAAAGCCTCTGTCCAATCACCACCAAATTTAGTCAGAATGTGTATTGGCATAATGTCTCGTACAAGTTTGATAACTAGCCATATCGCTTTAGTCAATCGAGAGTTATCGCTCTTGAATTATAGAAATTACCTCAAATTAGTCTTGTCAGCTCAATAACTTTAGAAGCCTTTGTCTAATCATCACCAAATTTGGTCAGAATGTGTATTGGCATAATATCTCGGACAAGTTTGATAAACAGCTATATCTCTGTAGTCAATCGAGAATTATCCCCCTTTAATTATAGAAATTACCTAAAAGTAGTCTTGTCAGCTAAATAACTTGTGAAGCCTTTATCCAATCATCACCAAATTTAGACAATATGTTGATGGGCAGAATATCTTGGTCATGTTTGATAACTTACCACGTTATCTTAGTCACTACACACGTATGTCCCTCGAAATGGCCAAAACTGTACTTTTGAAAGCAACGTGCTTTGACATATGAGGATTCTACTGATGCATTTTAATAGAGCGATAATTCGTAACGGTACTGACATAAGTCTTGAAACAATTATGGGTCATCAGTGCTATTAGTGCTCAATTATTTTATGTATTCACAAAATGAAACCTGTATAACCCAATTGTCTGTGCAAATTGAGTGGAGTGTATAAGTACAATAATATAATATGAAATAACCACATGTTTGAACGAATCATATTTATACAGGTAGTATTACCATTCACTACTTATGAAAATTAAAGGTCACATTAACATACAGCCTTCAAATAAAACTGGCAGACGGCATCATATCAACATAAACAGAATAAAGAAACAGCGAGCAAATCAACCAATTTTAAGTCAAAGCAACAGTTTTTCTCGCATACACTATAATCAAGTTGATAAACCTGTTTGATCTGTTTTCGTCAATCAATATTAGTCCGTTCCCAAATCGGATAATTGTCAACCACTGTCTAAACATGCTCGGTAGCCATCCCGTGTCACCAGTTAATGCTGCTACTGAAGGGAATCTATAAAGACCTAGGTAATATCTCATACAGCGATTCTGGATATTATCTATACACTTAAACGCTTTAAATGCCCATGTTGAGGACCCATAATCTAGTATGGGAACTACACAATTATAGAAACCAAAATCGTTCAGTTTGTATACTTTCGAGATTATTCCACCCAATGCTTTTCCTGCACCTTTTGATATTGCCTTGCAATGTGCTGTATAATCCAAGTATTCATCGAAAATAACCCTGAGATATTTGTATGAGTTTACAATTTCTAGCACAGTTCCACCACCATTTATCTGATATTCTGTTCTTCTATGCAACTTTGGTCGAAAATGCATAATCTTCGATTTTGATGTGTTAATTAAAACTCGACATTTCATGCACCAATCAGTGAGAGTATTAAGCATTGAAAACAATCTACAATGTCGTCGGCATATGTTAATAAAGACACCCTTTGTTCACCTACTGATATTCAGAGGTCAAGGCTATTTATCTAAGTTATGAGGTCATTTATAAAGATAGCCAATATTGTTAGAGAAATAATGTCACCCTGCTTTACACCCATCTTTCACGGAAACCAGTCTGTATATTTATCATTCACCTTTAAACACAAATTAGAACTAGCATACATTAATTTATAGAGTTGTACACTTCACCGTCTTTTCCATTTAGGATCAGTTTGTATAGTAACATGTCTCTGTCTACGAAGTCAAATGCCTTCTTAAGACCTATAAACGCTGCATAAACATTCGCATTATTCCTTATTAAAGAGATTAAGGTAAACATATGCTCTTCACATGATCTGTTTGCCCGAAAGCCATTTTGTTCATCTGCTAGAAAATTATTGCTTTCCGAATGTTTCATGATTCGATGATTCGCTTATTTAAAATAGAGCTATATAATTTACTAACACACAGTAAAAGACTAATATATACCTCTGTATACGGAATGTTGTCGATGCCCGAGGCCAAAAGCAAATTTGCTGCCATAATAACCTTAGTGACTTCTTCTAGTCCAATTCATATATACACTGGTAACTTTGATAACTTCCATGGGTATAGATGTCGATTTTCATGGACCCAGTTTGTTAATTTGTGAATACTCCCGTTCTGCTTTGTGTAACTGTCAAATATGCCTTTAGCACAGCTGTAATAGTGACGCTCATTTGCTTGGATGCTGCTATGACCCATACATTTAAGAAATTTCTTTTCTTTGGTTTGTTACCACTACTTCTGATCCATTTATCCAGAGTGAGTCAGTCGTAATGCTAACCCCACAACCCTGAGCGCCAAGGTTTGTTACCACTACTTCTGATTCATTTATCCAGAGTGAGTCAGTCGTAATGCTAACCCCACAACCCTGAGCGCCAAGGTTTGTTACCACTACTTCTGATTCATTTATCCAGAGTGAGTCAGTCTGAATGGTAACCCCACAACCTTGAGCGCCAAGATTTGTTACCACTACTTCTGGTCCATTTATACAGATTGAGTCAGTCGTAATGCTAACCCCACAACCCTTAGCGCCGAGGTTTGTTACCACTACTTCTGATCCATTTATCCAGAGTGAGTCAGTCGTAATGCTAACCCCACAACCCTGAGCGCCAAGGTTTGTTACCACTACTTCTGATTCATTTACCCAGAGTGAGTCAGTCGTAATGCTAACCCCACAACCCTGAGCGCCAAGGTTTGTTACCACTACTTCTGATCCATTTATCCAGAGTGAGTCAGTCGTAATGCTAACCCCACAACCCTGAGCGCCATGGTTTGTTACCACTACTTCTGATCCATTTATCCAGAGTGAGTCAGTCGTAATGCTAACCCCACAACCCTGAACGCCAAGGTTTGTTACCACTACTTCTGATTCATTTACCCAGAGTGAGTCAGTCGTAATGCTAACCCCACAACCATGAGCGCCAAGGTTTGTTACCACTACTTCTGATTCATTTATCCAGAGTGAGTCAGTCTGAATGGTAACCCCACAACCCTGAGCGCCAAGGTTTGTTACCACTACTTCTAATCCATTTATCCAGAGTGAGTCAGTCGTAATGCTAACCCCACAACCCTGAGCGCCAAGGTTTGTTACCACTACTTCTAATCCATTTATCCAGAGTGAGTCAGTCGTAATGCTAACCCCACAACCCTGAACGCCAAGATGTGTTACCACTAATTCTGATCCATTTATCCAGAGTGAGTCAGTCGTAATGCTAACCCCACAACCCTGAGCGCCAAGGTTTATTACCACTACTTCTAATCCATTTATCTAGAGTGAGTCAGTCGTAATGCTAACCCCACAACCCTGAGCGCCAAGGTTTGTTACCACTAATTCTGATCCATTTATCCAGAGTGAGTCAGTCGTAATGCTAACCCCACAACCCTCAGCGCCAAGGTTTGTTACCACTAATTCTGATTCATTTATCCAGAGTGAGTCAGTCTTAATGCTAACTCCACAACCCTGAGCGCCAAGGTTTGTTACCACTACTTCTGATTCATTTATCCAGAGTGAGTCAGTCGTAATGCTAACCCCACAACCCTGAGCGCCAAGGTTTGTTACCACTACTTCTGATCCATTTATCCAGAGTGAGTCAGTCGTAATGCTAACCCCACAACCCTGAGCGCCAAGGTGTGTTACCACTACTTCTAGTTCATTTATCCAGAGTGAGTCAGTCGTAATGCTAACCCCACAACCCTGAGCGCCAAGGTTTGTTACCACTACTTCTGATTCATTTATCCAGAGTGAGTCATTCGTAATGCTAACCCCACAACCCTGAGCGCCAAGGTTTGTTACCACTACTTCTGGTCCATTTATCCAGAGTGAGTCAGTCGTAATGCTAACCCCACAACCCTGAGCGCCAAGGTTTGTTACCACTACTTCTGATTAATTTATCCAGAGTGAGTCAGTCGTAATACTAACCCCACAACCCTGAGCGCCAAGGTGTGTTACCACTACTTCTGATTCATTTATCCAGAGTGAGTCAGTCTGAATGGTAACCCCACAACCTTAAACTCCAAGGTTTGTTACCACTACTTCTGGTCCATTCATCCAGAGTGAGTCAGTCGTAATGCTAACCCCACAACCCTGAGCGCCAAGGTTTGTTACCACTACTTCTGGTCCATTTAATCAGAGTGAGTCAGTCGTAATGCTAACCCCACAACCCTGAGCGCCAAGGTTTGGTACCACTAATTATGATTCATTAATTCAGAGTGAGTCAGTTGTAATGCTAACCCCACAACCCTGAGCGCCAAGGTTTGTTACCCCAATTTCTGATTCATGTATTCAGAGTGAGTCAGTCGTAATATTAACCCCACAACCATGAGCGCCAAGGTTTGTTACCACTAATTCTGATTCATTTATTCAGAGTGAGTCAGTCGTAATGCTTGCCCCACAACCCTGAGCGCCAAGGTTTGTTACCACTACTTCTGATTCATTTACCCAGAGTGAGTCAGTCGTAATGCTAACCCCACAACCCTGAGCGCCAAGATGTGTTACCACTACTTCTAATCCATCTATCCAGAGTGAGTCAGTTGTAATGCTAACCCCACAACCCGGAGCGCCAAGGTTTGTTACCACTACTTCTGATCCATTTATCCATAGTGAGTCAGTCGTAATGCTAACCCCACAACCCTGAGCGCCAAGATGTGTTACCACTACTTCTAATCCATCTATCCAGAGTGAGTCAGTTGTAATGCTAACCCCACAACCCGGAGCGCCAAGGTTTGTTACCACTACTTCTGATCCATTTATCCATAGTGAGTCAGTCGTAATGCTAACCCCACAACCCTGAGCGCCAAGATTTATTACTACTACTTCTGATTCATTTATCCAGAGTGAGTCAGTCGTAATGCTAACCCCACAACCCTGAGCGCCAAGGTTTGTTACCACTACTTCTGATTCATTTATCCAGAGTGAGTCATTTGTAATGCTAACCCCACAACCCTGAGCGCCAAGGTTTGTTACCACTACTTCTGATCCATTTATCCAGAGTGAGTCAGTCGTAATGCTAACCCCACAACCCTGAGCGCCAAGGTTTGTTACCACTACTTCTGATCCATTTATCCAGAGTGAGTCAGTCGTAATGCTAACCCCACAACCCTGAGCGCCAAGGTTTGTTTCCACTACTTCTGATTCATTTACCCAGAGTGAGTCAGTCGTAATGCTAACCCCACAACCCTGAGCGCCAAGGTTTGTTACCACTACTTCTGATCCATTTATCCAGAGTGAGTCAGTCGTAATGCTAACCCCACAACCCTGAGCGCCAAGGTGTGTTACCACTAATTCTGATCCATCTATCCAGAGTAAGTCAGTCGTAATGCTAACCCCACAACCCTGAGCGCCAAGGTTTGTTACCACTACTTCTGATCCATCTATCCAGAGTAAGTCAGTCGTAATGCTAACCCCACAACCATGAGCGCCAAGGTTTGTTACCACTACTTCTGATTCATTTATCCAGAGTGAGTCAGTCGTAATGCTAACCCCACAACCCTGAGCGCCAAGGTTTGTTACCACTACTTCTGATCCATTTATCCAGAGTGAGTCAGTCGTAATGCTAACCCCACAACCCTGAGCGCCAAGGTGTGTTACCACTACTTCTGATCCATTTATCCAGAGTGAGTCAGTCGTAATGCTAACCCCACAACCATGAGCGCCAAGGTTTGTTACCACTACTTCTGATCCATTTATCCAGAGTGAGTCAGTCGTAATGCTTACCCCACAACCATAAGCGCCAAGGTTTGTTACCACTTCTTCTGATCCATTTATCCAGAGTGAGTCAGTCGTAATGCTAACCCCACAACCATGAGCGCCAAGGTGTGTTACCACTAATTCTGATCCATTTATCCAGAGTGAGTCAGTCGTAATGCTAACCCCACAACCATGAGCGCCAAGGTTTGTTACCACTACTTCTGATCCATCTATCCAGAGTAAGTCAGTCGTAATGCTAACCCCACAACCATGAGCGCCAAGGTTTGTTACCACTACTTCTAATCCATCTATCCAGAGTAAGTCAGTCGTAATGCTAACCCCACAACCCTGAGCGCCAAGATTTATTACTACTACTTCTGATCCATTTATCCAGAGTGAGTCAGTCGTAATGCTAACCCCACAACCCTGAGCGCCAAGGTTTGTTACCACTACTTCTGATCCATTTATCCAGAGTGAGTCAGTCGTAATGCTAACCCCACAACCCTGAGCGCCAAGGTTTGTTTCCACTACTTCTGATTCATTTACCCAGAGTGAGTCAGTCGTAATGCTAACCCCACAACCCTGAGCGCCAAGGTTTGTTACCACTACTTCTGATCCATTTATCCAGAGTGAGTCAGTCGTAATGCTAACCCCACAACCATGAGCGCCAAGGTGTGTTACCACTACTTCTGATTCATTTATCCAGACGCTAGTGAGTCAGTCAGAATGGTAACCTAACACTCCTGAGAGAAACCAAATAGTTCCTTCTTTTATTCCGCAGTATAAGGTATATACATCTTAAAGATAACTTGGGGGGGGGGGGGGGGGGGGGGGGGATAACAGTGGGTGCATCCGTCAGATAATTCTCTGTGCTATATCAAACTATGATTACTAGGCCTGGTCACGCGACAATTGACATCGAGGAGTAGGCGACCAGCGAAAATCAAAGGTCTGTTTTCACAAACGATTCTATATCCGTTTGTATTCTAATTGAGATGAAACTATTCTAAATGTAAAGATACTCAATTTGTGAAAGAGTGGCAAGTTGTATAGATTACATTAAGACGGAGCAAATGTAAATGTTGATCCGAACGTACATTGTTAAGAAATGCCAACATGTACTTTTCACCCATGATATAAAGGACTTTTATCGAAACAGAGCTGAACTGTTGTCGGAACGGTAAAAAGTGCTCAAAACATGTAGCTTCTCCTTTTAACATTAGGATATTACAATTTGCTCCCTGGGGCTGTTCAATGTAATAAAGTCTACGGGGGTGGAACGAGGAAGCTTTTTATATTTACCTTTTAATTAGTACTACTTATTAAATATAGGCGGTTTTAAGCCAGTACCTTCCTCCGGCAGAAATGATCAACAATATCGGGGTACAGTAGATATATATTTTTGACTTTACTCGCCTTAAATATAAACAACCTTTATAGGTCGGGTTCCTTTAACGCTCTTTTTCAACGCTGCGTTAATTATTATTTGTGTATATTTATTATACTTTACTCAGTTTTCAACACTTGTTCATCTATATCACGGCAACAGAGCAATCCTTCATGATATCTTGATAATCACACCTGTACTAGCTAGTCTCGAAAATATGCAAATTCCCGAGGGCATTCACACATGACAACGCGAGCAGAGATCGAACTCGGGATACCCGGTTTCAAATTTACAACGCTAACCACTAACTAGGCCACAGTGGAATGCTTGTATTTCTATATACCACGACGTGCGTTTCCTGGCTTTCTACCACCAGTGCTAAAAAAAGAATTATTTCAAGGTAGCCGGCCACCCTCCCACATATACTATTGATTTAACCATTTCCCACGTGCATACGCTTTCTGACGCCCGTGCAGTGGACGACTTTTGAAAGCAATGTAACAAAATGATATCATTTTTATTTTTTATTATTTTTATTACGATACATTCATTTATTGAGATGGTCCATATTCCTACCATGACTTTTTCGAAGTCGTTTGTTACCAAATTGTTGCATATGGGAAAGGGTTAAGCAAATTGGTAGACTACGAATGGCGCCAATCACAATGACATTCATCAGTCGGAAGGAATGAATGGCTGATTTATAAATTAAGGCAGTAATAACGATTAAATTACATACTTGTATTATCTGATATTGGTCACAATCGGTCTCCAGGATTCCCGTACGACTAGATTCTGGACAGATCTTGGCATTCTCAGTTGCTGGATGCAGATTTACGTAGGCCGTATTTCGTTTGATGTGAACAGAGATGACGCTGATCGGATAGCACGTATACTAACCTCGATTTTCGCTGATTGCTGATTGCAAATGCCCGTATATTTTAACAAGAGTTACGCGGAGCGAACGCCAATACTCGGCTGTTTCTTTCTACTTCGAAAAAGGGGCATTTCTGAATACTTATTAAGGTCAGAGTTATGTGACTTAATATGGACATTCGTATTGTTCCTAAAAACATGTGCACCAAGTTTCATTTAAGAATAATGAACGATTTTTGAGTTATGAGGTAACATGAACGTGTTGTGACGACGCAGACGCCAAGGGTATTACAATAGTCCCACTTGTTCCCCCTCGAAAACCCGACGAGCTAAATTGTTAGTATTGTCTGTCTCTCCTTGACACTTAGGATTGTTTGGTTATTAATACGACTGACTCGCTGGTGTCAGGATTAACGGACCTGAAGAACTGATAACTTACCCAGGAAATATTCTTGTTTAACTTAAAAACGGTTTAAAAAACGGCGTAAAACACACACCGTACACTCCAAAACAAAAAAAAGCTAACTCTCTTAGGTAGGTTTTTGTTTGGCACAGCCCGTATTGCGAATGTGGGTTTTGAAGAGATTCGCAGGTAGGAATGTCGGAAATCAGAATGAAATATCTTACTTATCGGCTATATGTCTAAATAAAAAGCACAGATCGCGAATTTTAATGCAACATAAAAAACAAATTAAGATAATAGAGATTTACGTTTTAAAAAGAAATGTTTTAAATCTTTCTTGCTGAATGACAAATTGTCTTTTTGTTTCACTGTGGTGAAGTATGTTGCTTGGATTGCATTATTATATTAAGCTGAAAATGTGCGAACATAAAACAGTAAAGGGTTTATCTATTAGGCAACATAACTATTACCATAAACTAATGATAAAGGGGTAAAACTCATCAATAGACAACATTTCAAAATAAACGAACATTTGTTCATATTCGAACGTCATAATTGGCTTATACATGTATAATTACCTTTAGTATGATTATAAGTACTTTTAGCATATATATTTACATGTTTCTACAAATTGAAATTAGTTTTTTATCTATTTTTTCTGGTGACATAGTTCCATAAATCAATAGTTAATTTATATGAGACATTATTTCCCAATACACTGGTATATTATCATATTGAAATAAGTATACTGTTTTTATCTATTTTATCAGGTGACATAGTTCCATAAATCCATAGTTAATTTATATGAGACATTATTTCCCAATACACTGGTATATTATCATATTGAAATAAGTATACTGTTTTTATCTATTTTATCAGGTGACACAGTCCCATAAATCAATAGTTTATTTATATGAGACATTATTTCCCAATACACTGGTATATTGTATATTATTTCCCAATACACTGGTATATGATCATATTGAAGCATTGAAACGTAGCGATTGGCTCATAGAATCGTCTTATTTTACCTGTAGCATAATAACTTTAGAAGCCTCTGTCCAATCACCACCAAATTTAGTCAGAATGTGTATTGGCATAATGTCTCGTACAAGTTTGATAACTAGCCATATCGCTTTAGTCAATCAAGAGTTATCGCTCTTGAATTATAGAAATTACCTCAAATTAGTCTTGTCAGCTCAATAACTTTAGAAGCCTTTGTCTAATCATCACCAAATTTGGTCAGAATGTGTATTGGCATAATATCTCGGACAAGTTTGATAAACAGCTATATCTCTGTAGTCAATCGAGAATTATCCCCCTTTAATTATAGAAATTACCTAAAAGTAGTCTTGTCAGCTAAATAACTTGTGAAGCCTTTATCCAATCATCACCAAATTTAGACAATATGTTGATGGGCAGAATATCTTGGTCATGTTTGATAACTTACCACGTTATCTTAGTCACTACACACGTATGTCCCTCGAAATGGCCAAAACTGTACTTTTGAAATCAACGTGCTTTGACATATGAGGATTCTACTGATGCATTTTAATAGAGCGATAATTCGTAACGGTACTGACATAAGTCTTGAAACAATTATGGGTCATCAGTGCTATTAGTGCTCAATTATTTTATGTATTCACAAAATGAAACCTGTATAACCCAATTGTCTGTGCAAATTGAGTGGAGTTTATAAGTACAATAATATAATATGAAATAACCACATGTTTGAACGAATCATATTTATACAGGTAGTATTACCATTCACTACTTATGAAAATTAAAGGTCACATTAACATACAGCCTTCAAATAAAACTGGCAGACGGCATCATATCAACATAAACAGAGTAAAGAAACAGCGAGCAAATCAACCAATTTTAAGTCAAAGCAACAGTTTTTCTCGCATACACTATAATCAAGTTGATAAACCTGTTTGATCTGTTTTCGTCAATCAATATTAGTCCGTTCCCAAATCGGATAATTGTCAACCACTGTCTAAACATGCTCGGTAGCCATCCCGTGTCACCAGTTAATGCTGCTACTGAAGGGAATCTATAAAGACCTAGGTAATATCTCATACAGCGATTCTGGATATTATCTATACACTTAAACGCTTTAAATGCCCATGTTGAGGACCCATAATCTAGTATGGGAACTACACACTTATAGAAACCAAAATCGTTCAGTTTGTATACTTTCGAGATTATTCCACCCAATGCTTTTCCTGCACCTTTTGATATTGCCTTGCAATGTGCTGTATAATCCAAGTATTCATCGAAAATAACCCTGAGATATTTGTATGAGTTTACAATTTCTAGCACAGTTCCACCACCATTTATCTGATATTCTGTTCTTCTATGCAACTTTGGTCGAAAATGCATAATCTTCGATTTTGATGTGTTAATTAAAACTCGACATTTCATGCACCAATCAGTGAGAGTATTAAGCATTGAAAACAATCTACAATGTCGTCGGCATATGTTAATAAAGACACCCTTTGTTCACCTACTGATATTCAGAGGTCAAGGCTATTTATCTAAGTTATGAGGTCATTTATAAAGATAGCCAATATTGTTAGAGAAATAATGTCACCCTGCTTTACACCCATCTTTCACGGAAACCAGTCTGTATATTTATCATTCACCTTTAAACACAAATTAGAACTAGCATACATTAATTTATAGAGTTGTACACTTCACCGTCTTTTCCATTTAGGATCAGTTTGTATAGTAACATGTCTCTGTCTACGAAGTCAAATGCCTTCTTAAGACCTATAAACGCTGCATAAACATTCGCATTATTCCTTATTAAAGAGATTAAGGTAAACATATGCTCTTCACATGATCTGTTTGCCCGAAAGCCATTTTGTTCATCTGCTAGAAAATTATTGCTTTCCGAATGTTTCATGATTCGATGATTCGCTTATTTAAAATAGAGCTATATAATTTACTAACACACAGTAAAAGACTAATATATACCTCTGTATACGGAATGTTGTCGATGCCCGAGGCCAAAAGCAAATTTGCTGCCATAATAACCTTAGTGACTTCTTCTAGTCCAATTCATATATACACTGGTAACTTTGATAACTTCCATGGGTATAGATGTCGATTTTCATGGACCCAGTTTGTTAATTTGTGAATACTCCCGTTCTGCTTTGTGTAACTGTCAAATATGTCTTTAGCACAGCTGTAATAGTGACGCTCATTTGCTTGGATGCTGCTATGACCCATACATTTAAGAAATTCCTTTTCTTTGGTTTGTTACCACTACTTCTGATCCATTTATCCAGAGTGAGTCAGTCGTAATGCTAACCCCACAACCCTGAGCGCCAAGGTTTGTTACCACTACTTCTGATTCATTTATCCAGAGTGAGTCAGTCGTAATGCTAACCCCACAACCCTGAGCGCCAAGGTTTGTTACCACTACTTCTGATTCATTTATCCAGAGTGAGTCAGTCTGAATGGTAACCCCACAACATTGAGCGCCAAGATTTGTTACCACTACTTCTGGTCCATTTATACAGATTGAGTCAGTCGTAATGCTAACCCCACAACCCTTAGCGCCGAGGTTTGTTACCACTACTTCTGATCCATTTATCCAGAGTGAGTCAGTCGTAATGCTAACCCCACAACCCTGAGCGCCAAGGTTTGTTACCACTACTTCTGATTCATTTACCCAGAGTGAGTCAGTCGTAATGCTAACCCCACAACCCTGAGCGCCAAGGTTTGTTACCACTACTTCTGATCCATTTATCCAGAGTGAGTCAGTCGTAATGCTAACCCCACAACCCTGAGCGCCATGGTTTGTTACCACTACTTCTGATCCATTTATCCAGAGTGAGTCAGTCGTAATGCTAGCCCCACAACCCTGAACGCCAAGGTTTGTTACCACTACTTCTGATTCATTTACCCAGAGTGAGTCAGTCGTAATGCTAACCCCACAACCATGAGCGCCAAGGTTTGTTACCACTACTTCTGATTCATTTATCCAGAGTGAGTCAGTCTGAATGGTAACCCCACAACCCTGAGCGCCAAGGTGTGTTACCACTACTTCTAATCCATTTATCCAGAGTGAGTCAGTCGTAATGTTAACCCCACAACCCTGAGCGCCAAGGTTTGTTACCACTACTTCTAATCCATTTATCCAGAGTGAGTCAGTCGTAATGCTAACCCCACAACCCTGAGCGCCAAGGTTTGTTACCACTACTTCTAATCCATTTATCCAGAGTGAGTCAGTCGTAATGCTAACCCCACAACCCTGAACGCCAAGATGTGTTACCACTAATTCTGATCCATTTATCCAGAGTGAGTCAGTCGTAATGCTAACCCCACAACCCTGAGCGCCAAGGTTTATTACCACTACTTCTAATCCATTTATCTAGAGTGAGTCAGTCGTAATGCTAACCCCACAACCCTGAGCGCCAAGGTTTGTTACCACTAATTCTGATCCATTTATCCAGAGTGAGTCAGTCGTAATGCTAACCCCACAACCCTCAGCGCCAAGGTTTGTTACCACTAATTCTGATTCATTTATCCAGAGTGAGTCAGTCTTAATGCTAACTCCACAACCCTGAGCGCCAAGGTTTGTTACCACTACTTCTGATTCATTTATCCAGAGTGAGTCAGTCGTAATGCTAACCCCACAACCCTGAGCGCCAAGGTTTGTTACCACTACTTCTGATCCATTTATCCAGAGTGAGTCAGTCGTAATGCTAACCCCACAACCCTGAGCGCCAAGGTGTGTTACCACTACTTCTAGTTCATTTATCCAGAGTGAGTCAGTCGTAATGCTAACCCCACAACCCTGAGCGCCAAGGTTTGTTACCACTACTTCTGGTCCATTTATCCAGTGTGAGTCAGTCGTAATGCTAACCCCACAACCCTGAGCGCCAAGGTTTATTACCACTACTTCTGATTAATTTATCCAGAGTGAGTCAGTCGTAATACTAACCCCACAACCCTGAGCGCCAAGGTTTGTTACCACTACTTCTGGTCCATTTATCCAGTGTGAGTCAGTCGTAATGCTAACCCCACAACCCTGAGCGCCAAGGTTTGTTACCACTACTTCTGATTAATTTATCCAGAGTGAGTCAGTCGTAATACTAACCCCACAACCCTGAGCGCCAAGGTTTGTTACCACTACTTCTGATTCATTTATCCAGAGTGAGTCAGTCTGAATGGTAACCCCACAACCTTAAACGCCAAGGTTTGTTACCACTACTTCTGGTCCATTCATCCAGAGTGAGTCAGTCGTAATGCTAACCCCACAACCCTGAGCGCCAAGGTTTGTTACCACTACTTCTGGTCCATTTAATCAGAGTGAGTCAGTCGTAATGCTAACCCCACAACCCTGAGCGCCAAGGTTTGTTACCACTAATTATGATTCATTAATTCAGAGTGAGTCAGTTGTAATGCTAACCCCACAACCCTGAGCGCCAAGGTTTGTTACCACTACTTCTGATTCATTTACCCAGAGTGAGTCAGTCGTAATGCTAACCCCACAACCCTGAGCGCCAAGGTTTGTTACCACTACTTCTGATTCATTTACCCAGAGTGAGTCAGTTGTAATGCTAACCCCACAACCCTGAGCGCCAAGGTTTGTTACCACAATTACTGATTCATGTATTCAGAGTGAGTCAGTCGTAATGCTAACCCCACAACCATGAGCGCCAAGGTTTGTTACCACTAATTCTGATTCATTTATTCAGAGTGAGTCAGTCGTAATGCTTACCCCACAACCCTGAGCGCCAAGGTTTGTTACCACTACTTCTGATTCATTTACCCAGAGTGAGTCAGTCGTAATGCTAACCCCACAACCCTGAGCGCCAAGATGTGTTACCACTACTTCTAATCCATCTATCCAGAGTGAGTCAGTTGTAATGCTAACCCCACAACCCGGAGCGCCAAGGTTTGTTACCACTACTTCTGATCCATTTATCCATAGTGAGTCAGTCGTAATGCTAACCCCACAACCCTGAGCGCCAAGGTTTATTGCCACTACTTCTGATTCATTTATCCAGAGTGAGTCAGTCGTAATGCTAACCCCACAACCCTGAGCGCCAAGGTTTGTTACCACTACTTCTGGTCCATTTATCCAGAGTGAGTCAGTCGTAATGCTAACCCCACAACCCTGAGCGCCAAGGTTTGTTACCACTACTTCTGATTCATTTATCCAGAGTGAGTCAGTCGTAATGCTAACCCCACAACCCTGAGCGCCAAGGTTTGTTACCACTACTTCTGATCCATTTATCCAGAGTGAGTCAGTCGTAATGTTAACCCCACAACCCTGAGCGCCAAGGTTTGTTACCACTACTTCTGATTCATTTATCCAGAGTGAGTCAGTCGTAATGCTAACCCCACAACCATAAGCGCCAAGGTTTGTTACCACTACTTCTGATCCATTTATCCAGAGTGAGTCAGTCGTAATGCTTACCCCACAACCATGAGCGCCAAGGTTTGTTACCACTAATTCTGATCCATCTATCCAGAGTGAGTCAGTTGTAATGCTAACCCCACAACCCTGAGCGCCAAGGTTTGTTACCACTACTTCTGATTCATTTACCCAGAGTGAGTCAGTCGTAATGCTAACCCCACAACCCTGAGCGCCAAGGTTTGTTACCACTGCTTCTGATCCATTTATCCAGAGTGAGTCAGTCGTAATGCTAACCCCACAACCCTTAGCGCCAAGGTTTGTTACCACTACTTCTGGTCCATTTATCCAGAGTGAGTCAGTCGTAATGCTAACCCCACAACCCTGAGCGCCAAGGTTTATTGCCACTACTTCTGATTCATTTATCCAGAGTGAGTCAGTCGTAATGCTAACCCCACAACCCTGAGCGCCAAGGTTTGTTACCACTACTTCTGGTCCATTTATCCAGAGTGAGTCAGTCGTAATGCTAACCCCACAACCCTGAGCGCCAAGGTTTGTTACCACTACTTCTGATTCATTTATCCAGAGTGAGTCAGTCGTAATGCTAACCCCACAACCCTGAGCGCCAAGATTTGTTACCACTACTTCTGATCCATTTATCCAGAGTGAGTCAGTCGTAATGCTAACCCCACAACCCTGAGCGCCAAGGTTTGTTACCACTACTTCTGATTCATTTATCCAGAGTGAGTCAGTCGTAATGCTAACCCCACAACCATAAGCGCCAAGGTTTGTTACCACTACTTCTGATCCATTTATCCAGAGTGAGTCAGTCGTAATGCTTACCCCACAACCATGAGCGCCAAGGTTTGTTACCACTAATTCTGATCCATCTATCCAGAGTGAGTCAGTTGTAATGCTAACCCCACAACCCTGAGCGCCAAGGTTTGTTACCACTACTTCTGATTCATTTACCCAGAGTGAGTCAGTCGTAATGCTAACCCCACAACCCTGAGCGCCAAGGTTTGTTACCACTGCTTCTGATCCATTTATCCAGAGTGAGTCAGTCGTAATGCTAACCCCACAACCCTTAGCGCCAAGGTTTGTTACCACTACTTCTGATTCATGTATTCAGAGTGAGTCAGTCGTAATGCTAACCCCACAACCATGAGCGCCAAGGTTTGTTACCACTAATTCTGATTCATTTATCCAGAGTGAGTCATTTGTAATGCTAACCCCACAACCCTGAGCGCCAAGGTTTGTTACCACTACTTCTGATCCATTTATCCAGAGTGAGTCAGTCGTAATGCTAACCCCACAACCCTGAGCGCCAAGGTTTGTTACCACTACTTCTGATCCATTTATCCAGAGTGAGTCAGTCGTAATGCTAACCCCACAACCCTGAGCGCCAAGGTTTGTTTCCACTACTTCTGATTCATTTACCCAGAGTGAGTCAGTCGTAATGCTAACCCCACAACCCTGAGCGCCAAGGTTTGTTACCACTACTTCTGATCCATTTATCCAGAGTGAGTCAGTCGTAATGCTAACCCCACAACCCTGAGCGCCAAGGTGTGTTACCACTAATTCTGATCCATCTATCCAGAGTAAGTCAGTCGTAATGCTAACCCCACAACCCTGAGCGCCAAGGTTTGTTACCACTACTTCTGATCCATCTATCCAGAGTAAGTCAGTCGTAATGCTAACCCCACAACCATGAGCGCCAAGGTTTGTTACCACTACTTCTGATCCATTTATCCAGAGTGAGTCAGTCGTAATGCTTACCCCACAACCATGAGCGCCAAGGTTTGTTACCACTACTTCTGATCCATCTATCCAGAGTAAGTCAGTCGTAATGCTAACCCCACAACCATGAGCGCCAAGGTTTGTTACCACTACTTCTGATCCATTTATCCAGAGTGAGTCAGTCGTAATGCTAACCCCACAACCATGAGCGCCAAGGTGTGTTACCACTACTTCTAATCCATTTATCCAGAGTGAGTCAGTCGTAATGCTTACCCCACAACCATGAGCGCCAAGGTTTGTTACCACTACTTCTGATTCATTTATCCAGAGTGAGTCAGTCGTAATGCTTACCCCACAACCATGAGCGCCAAGGTGTGTTACCACTACTTCTGATTCATTTATCCAGAGTGAGTCAGTCGTAATGCTTACCCCACAACCATGAGCGCCAAGGTGTGTTACCACTACTTCTGATTCATTTATCCAGACGCTAGTGAGTCAGTCAGAATGGTAACCTAACACTCCTGAGAGAAACCAAATAGTTCCTTCTTTTATTCCGCAGTATAAGGTATATACATCTTAAAGATAACTTGGGGGGGGGGGGGGGGGGGGGGGGGGGGATAACAGTGGGTGCATCCGTCAGACAATTCTCTGTGCTATATCAAACTATGATTACTAGGCCTGGTCACGCGAAAATTGACATCGAGGAGTAGGCGACCAGCGAAAATCAAAGGTCTGTTTTCACAAACGATTCTATATCCGTTTGTATTCTAATTGAGATGAAACTATTCTAAATGTAAAGATACTCAATTTGTGAAAGAGTGGCAAGTTGTATAGATTACATTAAGACGGAGCAAATGTAAATGTTGATCCGAACGTACATTGTTAAGAAATGCCAACATGTACTTTTCACCCATGATATAAAGGACTTTTATCGAAACAGAGCTGAACTGTTGTCGGAACGGTAAAAAGTGCTCAAAACATGTAGCTTCTCCTTTTAACATTAGGATATTACAATTTGCTCCCTGGGGCTGTTCAATGTAATAAAGTCTACGGGGGTGGAACGAGGAAGCTTTTTATATTTACCTTTTAATTAGTACTACTTATTAAATATAGGCGGTTTTAAGCCAGTACCTTCCTCCGGCAGAAATGATCAACAATATTGGGGTACAGTAGATATATATTTTTGACTTTACTCGCCTTAAATATAAACAACCTCTATAGGTCGGGTTCCTTTAACGCTCTTTTTCAACGCTGCGTTAATTATTATTTGTGTATATTTATTATACTTTACTCAGTTTTCAACACTTGTTCATCTATATCACGGCAACAGAGCAATCCTTCATGATATCTTGATAATCACACCTGTACTAGCTAGTCTCGAAAATATGCAAATTCCCGAGGGCATTCACACATGACAACGCGAGCAGAGATCGAACTCGGGATACCCGGTTTCAAATTTACAACGCTAACCACTAACTAGGCCACAGTGGAATGCTTGTATTTCTATATACCACGACGTGCGTTTCCTGGCTTTCTACCACCAGTGCTAAAAAAAGAATTATTTCAAGGTAGCCGGCCACCCTCCCACATATACTATTGATTTAACCATTTCCCACGTGCAGACGCTTTCTGACGCCCGTGCAGTGGACGACTTTTGAAAGCAATGTAACAAAATGATATCATTTTTATTTTTTATTATTTTTATTACGATACATTCATTTATTGAGATGGTCCATATTCCTACCATGACTTTTTCGAAGTCGTTTGTTACCAAATTGTTGCATATGGGAAAGGGTTAAGCAAATTGGTAGACTACGAATGGCGCCAATCACAATGACATTCATCAGTCGGAAGGAATGAATGGCTGATTTAGAAATTAAGGCAGTAATAACGATTAAATTACATACTTGTATTATCTGATATTGGTCACAATCGGTCTCCAGGATTCCCGTACGACTAGATTCTGGACAGAGAAGATCGTGGTAGGAATGCATTACTGTGCAATCTGATCTTGGCATTCTCAGTTGCTGGATGCAGATTTACGTAGGCCGTATTTCGTTTGATGTGAACAGAGATGACGCTGATCAGATAGCACGTATACTAACCTCGATTTTCGCTGATTGCTGATTGCAAATGCCCGTATATTTTAACAAGAGTTACGCGGAGCGAACGCCAATACTCGGCTGTTTCTTTCTACTTCGAAAAAGGGGCATTTCTGAATACTTATTAAGGTCAGAGTTATGTGACTTAATATGGACATTCGTATTGTTCCTAAAAACATGTGCACCAAGTTTCATTTAAGAATAATGAACGATTGTTGAGTTATGAGGTAACATGAACGTGTTGTGACGACGCAGACGCCAAGGGTATTACAATAGTCCCACTTGTTCCCCCTCGAAAACCCGACGAGCTAAATTGTTAGTATTGTCTGTCTCTCCTTGACACTTAGGATTGTTTGGTTATTAATACGACTGACTCGCTGGTGTCAGGATTAACGGACCTGAAGAACTGATAACTTACCCAGGAAATATTCTTGTTTAACTTAAAAACGGTTTAAAAAACGGCGTAAAACACACACCGTACACTCCAAAACAAAAAAAAGCTAACTCTCTTAGGTAGGTTTTTGTTTGGCACAGCCCGTATTGCGAATGTGGGTTTTGAAGAGATTCGCAGGTAGGAATGTCGGAAATCAGAATGAAATATCTTACTTATCGGCTATATGTCTAAATAAAAAGCACAGATCGCGAATTTTAATGCAACATAAAAAACAAATTAAGATAATAGAGATTTACGTTTTAAAAAGAAATGTTTTAAATCTTTCTTGCTGAATGACAAATTGTCTTTTTGTTTCACTGTGGTGAAGTATGTTGCTTGGATTGCATTATTATATTAAGCTGAAAATGTGCGAACATAAAACAGTAAAGGGTTTATCTATTAGGCAACATAACTATTACCATAAACTAATGATAAAGGGGTAAAACTCATCAATAGACAACATTTCAAAATAAACGAACATTTGTTCATATTCGAACGTCATAATTGGCTTATACATGTATAATTACCTTTAGTATGATTATAAGTACTTTTAGCATATATATTTACATGTTTCTACAAATTGAAATTAGTTTTTTATCTATTTTTTCTGGTGACATAGTTCCATAAATCAATAGTTAATTTATATGAGACATTATTTCCCAATACACTGGTATATTATCATATTGAAATAAGTATACTGTTTTTATCTATTTTATCAGGTGACATAGTTCCATAAATCCATAGTTAATTTATATGAGACATTATTTCCCAATACACTGGTATATTATCATATTGAAATAAGTATACTGTTTTTATCTATTTTATCAGGTGACACAGTCCCATAAATCAATAGTTTATTTATATGAGACATTATTTCCCAATACACTGGTATATTGTATATTATTTCCCAATACACTGGTATATTATCATATTGAAGCATTGAAACGTAGCGATTGGCTCATAGAATCGTCTTATTTTACCTGTAGCATATGAATACACAGATGAAACACTTCACACAAACCGACTACAAAGGCTTATCTGGATCTACAATGTTAACACAGTTCAAGTTGCATATTTTCGCAAGGACTGAATGATATCATATATTCACAGAAAGGTCTTGACCCGAAATAACCAAATAAAGCATATATCAGTCTAACGTTTAAAGTAAAAGAGAATCACTGCTTTTAAATTATTACATTGACAGTCATAATATTCTTCAAAGCAGTTTCGAGTATAACGTTGTTATGCTTATCATTGTGTTCTTATATTAATAGCATCACAGCAGGGAAAATTCAGAGTTGACTAAAAGTCGTATCTTGAATAAATGGCTGGTCCAAAGGTCTTGTCAAAAAAAGTTCTTTGTCAAAAGGTCCGGGTCAAAACGTCCGTTGGCTGAATCGACAGTCCACCATTACGAGGATCTACACCATTTTGCCATGCAGGGACATCAATACGAGGAAGATCTCACTGTTTCACTGCGCGTATCCGAATCATGTAGAATATAATGGCCATAATGTAATCAGAACACAATAAGATTAGAATTGAGAAGTCTTGGTGAATAGGGGCAGGGGGGGGGGGGGGGGGGGGGTGGGGGGGGGGGTGTGGGGGGGGGTGGGGGGGGGGGCAGTTAAATATTGCCGATACATACATAACATAATGATCTTTTCCTACACTTACAGAAATAAAGTTTGCTTGTTCGGTAAAGTATCATGTAGCGCTGTAGGTAACAGTGTACACAACCGGTTTTTTTAAATGTGGAACACAATTCTCTAATAATTACAATGAGGGAGAACTTGTTTTAAAAAACTGTCAGTCAGTGGTATCGGAACATATGCTCTAAAAATCAATTAACAGATGATCTGTATTTTTGTGTGGGGATCAATGAAAGATATATCTTTTTTCTAGTCGAGTTCTGATTGAAAAGCCAGGAATAGATGGTTTTTCTATACACTATTTCGATTTGTTCTTTCATCACATAACTCTTGAGAGACTTATATATATCTTGTATTATGCATTTATAGAATTAACTAACATGGCATATTAACTTCATAAAGCCGACTGATTTGCTTCACTTATAAAAGAAATAAAAATTGATAAGGATAAAAAAGAATGCTTATGTTTATTTTTCTTCTTTTTTATTTCCAATTAATACAATAATAGAATTAGAATAAAATCCCCTATGTTTCATTTCATATTGTCAATGCGGGCTTAATTGTTGTTATTCTAATATTTAAATGAAACGCAATATAATTATATAACAGAAAAGTACTTTATTTGTTTTGGATCAAAATGGAATTACAAGCCCTGAGTTGGAACTGGATTGTTTATGCACCATTCCTTTTTGAAAGTCAAACATTGCGAGCATATATACATACACTCGCGATTTCGTTTTACTTCATTTATTAGAGTTTGATTAACGCTGTTTTCAACAGTATTTCATTTCTAGTCATTCGGTCTACTGCACTTACACAATTTGTAGACACTGTTTTTCGCAAGAGGGTGGGCGTTTGTTTACAAAGAGACACTGTGTGATAAGAACATTCCCGACTGAAGCGTGTTTACCCATTTTACCAGAACTGTGGTTCGAATGATGCATTTCAAGTCCGGGGTCAATTAAAATTAACAATATTCCGAAATGGTTGAATATTGTACTTCTTAATAATGGGGCACATCCGCACTCAGAATAACATAGGTGGCATATCGACATATAATCAGAATGTAATAATGTTCACATCTTAACTTTAAATGCATCATAAAACAAGTTCCAGATAACACAGATCTATACTGACATATAGATAGCTAACCTATAACATTCATAAGAATATATTTTGTTGTTCAGCAATATTTCATTGCATTGTTAGTTTGTACCAATGTTATTGATTTGTGGGGAAGACAGATGTACAGTGAAAGAGCGTCAGTCTCTCGTACCAAAGGTCCCGGATTATCATCCCCCGAACCCCGCTATGAGCGGGTTTTGACTTTTGTATTTTTCCACACAAACGCAGGAGCGGGTACTGGTTTAGTCTCCAGGAAATAGACATCGAGAGTAATTAATATAAGCTGAAAGTTTGTTTCGCAATCGATGTAACATAGATAAGTTTAAACTAAACTATTGATTTGGTCTAACCTAGCCAACTACAGTGTACACTCTCTGATCGGTACCTCCACAGAGCGGCAACCTCTTTATAACGTAAAGTTAATACTTCCAACATCTGACAAATATCAACTCGAACAACCTCTTTAGAACGACAAGTTAATACTTCGAACATCTGACAAATATCGATGGAAAAACCTTGAATCTACGCCCCCGAACAACCTTTTGATAAGGTTGAAATCATAGAAGGGTGAGGCAGAAATTGCTCATTAACTCTTCAGAGTGGCAACCTTTCTAGAACGACAGGTTACACTTTCCCGCATCTATCGAACAGTATTGAAACAAACCCAACGACAATACTCTATCTTGGTATGAAGTAACTTCTCCTTTTCTACAATGATTTCCATCGCTATCTGCTTTCTGATGTGTCAAAAAATGTTTCTGCCCTTAGAAAAGCTTAATCTTTTAAATCATCACCTCTTTAAGACGACTGACTAAGCGTTCCCACACCTGCCGTAATTTAATCGAAATACCTAGAATAAGCAACAACAATGGTATACCTTTGGATGGAGTAACTTCATCCTTTTCTGCTTAATTCCAAACGTCATATGCATGCATACATGACACAGAATGTTTCTACTCAGAGCAAATGATAAACTCTAAAATCATCACTTCTTACAATGGAAATTTAGTTGTCATTGCTCAAAAATCTATCTTTCCTATATCTGCCGAAAATCAATGGGAAACCTTTCACAAAATATCAATATTATATCATGGGTTGTAGTAACTTCTACTTTTCCACCAATGATTTCTAACGTTTTCTGCATGCAGATATGTTAAACTTTGTTTGTATCAGATAACATTCTAAGAAGTGTCACCTCTATAGAACGGCTGCATGATTTGACCTCCTCCAGATGCTGTTCTGGAGTCATTACATTGGAATAACAAAAACCCTTCTTCATTTCAAAATCAACAAATGAGCCGTCCCAAAAAAAAGACAACATTGTGACTCTGCGTAAAGAATCGAGCCGGATCAGCCTAAGAATGCCGCGTATGCTAACTCGGATAGACAATTTTCGCCTCCTGTGGATTTTCTGTTACAGGAATCATTACTCTATACCTCTATCCCCCCTGAGACGGAATGTGTCAGTCCGGATTAGCCTGCGAAGGCGGATATTGGTCGATACATTACGAAGAGTCCACAATGAGGTTTTCTTTTGTGGAACGGCTCAAATATCAGTCCTCAATTGCCTGACATCAATTGTGTTTCCAATGTGACAAACAAATATTACCGAAGCGCATTACGAACATCTCAATGGTTCATAAACTTCCAACAAATAAATGTCTGCTAAAAATTGAATAACCAATGTAAGAAACACGTTAAAAATCGGCCAAGTTTGGTATCCCGTTTCCTTAACCCTTTCCCTCATACGGCAATTCTGCAGCAGACGACTTTGAACGTATTTTGACAAAAAATAGAAAATCTCCACAATTGAATGGAAACCCTATGACAAAAAGTGGAAAAAATTGTGGCAAAAGGAGAAATTGCACGTTTTGTGCAATTTCTTCTTTTGTCACTATGTTTTCAAAAAGCCGTCTGCTGCAGGGGGCGTCAGAAAGCGTCTATATGAGTAAATTGCACTGTAGGATACAAGCGAGTAGAAACTGATATTAAACCAGTAAAGCAATGTCAAGCATTTAAATGACCAGTCATTACTGTTTGTGTGTACGGTTTACAGTTATATCACAGTTCATTTACCCTGAAACTAGCGAGTCAGTTGTACATGTTATACTAACACAACAATTCAGTTGTACATGTTATACTAAAACAACAATCACTAGCGATAAATAAATAAATGGACACGGGACGTTCATTTATTACGATTTGCCTTTGTTTTGCCTTCACGTTTTCAAAGTCGCTGCAGATTTGTTGTATTTCAGAAAGGGATAACTTTCCTTGCCGACTTTCGTTTAACATGGCAACATGTCGTGATGAGCAGTTTATCTTTTTCTCACAATATTATCACAATGTTATCAAAAACCATCTGCTGGAGATGGATCCGCATGTTAGAAAAGGATAAACAGTTAATCAGTTAATCAGATCTTCAGCAGATGAAATTGATACACTGTTTGAAAACAATGTGAGAATAGAAAAGAATGCTCTTCATGTGCAATTCCAATTTTGCCACATGTTTTTCATAGATTTTCCTGGAAATGTTCAAAGTCGTCGGCAACCGATAACTGTATGTAGTATGTGGGAAAGGGGATAACCCTTTTCCGAGCATATTTATTTTGAAATTGACCAACTTACAGCATGGGTTTTGAAAGCATTGCATGGTAAATAAATTGCTAAATTTTCAACTCTTTTCAATAATTAAAAAAAATATCTCCTATTTTCAAAATGTTTCAAAAAGTTGTATCTTAAAGAGAACATTAAATGTTGTGCTCATGCAACATGTGTTACACCTAGATAATCTTCAATACGAAACACATGTATATTTATAAAAACAATTCTTAAGAAATGTCTCTGGAACAAAGATGAGAAAATTTGCGTTATTTTAAACGGGAACCAATAAAACCTAAACGAGTTCACCATGTTACGAAACTGCTGTCTTCCGAATGAAGTTCAATTTTATGACGTGTAGATGTGAGCCCCAAATGATGACGTTATTATGAAACACGTGATTTTTCATCCGGGTTCTTTCGTTGGTGCCACGTGGACGTGAGTTTTTGAAGAGTAAGTACATTTTTTGATAAACTATTTGTCATTTACACTGCACCGTTTTACTCCAAGAAAACCTCTCAATATTGAGAATACTGTTACAGTTATACGAATGATGTCTGTTAAATTATCAAGTAATTACTAGATGCCACAGGTCAATTAGGACCACTAAGGCACAGCAAGGGAGCCATAAATTACATAAACACTGACCACCAGACTTTGCAGACTCTGTAGTGCAAAAATAAATACATGATGTACATACCAGTAGTGAATACAGTTTTTGTGATTGCAATAAAACAAAATTAATTTTAAAAAGTTACATGTACAAACGTTGAAGAAAGGAAAGATAACTTTTATTTTTGTTAATAATTTGTTTCTTTTCTTTATGGATGAATTTAATCTTTGACAATATAAAAGTTGAATGTAATCTATAATGACCATTATTGTTTTTATTAAATGTTATTCGGTACCATGAAGTGGTGACTTTTCAAAATATCAATTTAATATTTCTATATCAATATTGCATACACTGCTCCCTATATATTAACCTTTTTTTTTTACTGTAAATGTATTTCTTACTCTGGAATGTTACAAGGAATTGTTTGTTAATCTTATTCAAGTTAATTTTTGTGTCACCTGCGTAGCATGGTTGGCACTTAGGGATTACTGGTTTTTTTTGTCCGCCGTCTGTCCGTCCGTCTGTCTGTCCGACACACTTTTTCGTCACGTTTTCAAATAACTTTTGTTCTACTCAAAGGATTGGATTGAAACCTCTGACAAATGTTTATATCAATCTTTGTGATGGGTTCACAAAAGGGGGATAATCCAAATATTTTTTATATCAGAGTTATTGCCCCTTTTCTGTCAAAAATTAAAATTTTCTGACAAGGCGTCGGCAGGTGACACACGTGCTCCGGGGAGCACTCCATTCTAGTATATCCTACTTATTATGGTACGGATTTAATCAAAATTTGAGTGAAAATATGTAAGCGGCCGGTTAGCTCAGTTGGGAGGGCATTCTCCCCTACATTTCTGTACTCGCAGGGCCATGAGTTTGTGTCCCGGTCAGGGGGCACATTGAGTGCACATTTTTTCTTACTCTGTGACATTTAGCGCCTTCGGACTTTATTACTATAAAATGTAGCTACCAATCGCTTTCATATACTCAAAATTGCGCCAACAATCTTTTTGAAAGATAGTTCTTGTTTAAAATATTATCTTAGTTAATATCAGGTATTTCCATAATACAAAAAGTATTTCCCGGGAGTTATTGAAAATGCATAAAGTTATAAGCTATAGTGCAGAAGGACAACCACCACTTTCATATAAGTTGTACGATTACAGCCGGAGGTTGTTTAAAGGATGATAATATAAATAAATGTGTACTTTTCAGTTTCAGAATGTAGCTACTGAAAAGAGCTATGTAGTTTTCCAAATTATTCAAAATATGCAAAGATGATGGAGACGTATATAATTTGTTTTTGATATTTTGAAGAAATAAAATGATAAAGCACATAAATATAACTTGAAAAGATCTTTACAAAAGTTTCAAGGTGGCTCAAAGAAAACATGTGGAAAGGACAGTGCTACCGTTTTTTCTGTGCTTAAGTATCTGTTTGTGAACGCAAGTTTGAAGTCGTGTGAAACGATTGTAAAAAATGTAATAAATCATATTATCTATTGGTGGGAATGACTTCATACCAAAATATTTTGCAGTGTCACATGATACTATTTGCAAGTTTGTGTTACAGAACAGTGACTTAAGAAATATGTAGTTTGTCTTTAAAGATGAACGGTACTACCTAAACAAACAAATGTATGAGGACCTTATCAAACATGTATACACACCCAAAAGACTTAGGGGTTCTAATATTTCTTATGAGGATGTCCGTGACTTAAGTATAGCCAAAAAAGAAGCTACTAACACAAAGTCAGGTTTAAGACGGCAGATCCGAGAAAATGGCTACCACCCAAATCAGCAATTGAGAGAATCTCTGACTTAATTCAATTTCAGAGTGATTACTTACAAACAGCAGGGAAGCATGAAAGCAAACTTTTAAATTTCCTTGACTGTAAGTGCTTACATAAAACTATTAATGGAGAAATTGAATACAATTTTGGTACGGAGGCACAGTTTCTGTGCATTGCTGATTTGCCATCACCTAACACAAAAATACCAAAACGGCATCATATAGATACACCACAACAAGGTGCAAGGAGAAAGAGACCAAATACCCTGGTGAATATAAAGTTTTGTTCAACCTGTACATGTACAGTGCTTCCTTGTGTGTTGTTTGTACAAAACCCTTAGAAATCTGGATCCGTAAAAATGGATGAAAATTGATGAAATAGAGAAAGAAAAGACATCAAGATGTATTCAATATGAGTTTATTCCTTTCTTTAGGTTTAACCCTTTCCCATATACTAGAAATATACAGAAGACGACTTTGAAAACCTCAAGGCAAAAATATGGAAACTCCCTATAAATGATAGTAATATTATTGAAAAGAGTTGAGAATACTGTAGCAAATAGGGGAATTGCTCAATAGGAGAATATCCCCTTTTGCCACAATGTTTTCAAAAGCTGTCTGCTGCAGAGAGGTTAAAATGCGTATGTATGTGGGAAAGGGTTAAACTCCTTTGCTA
Organism: Serripes groenlandicus; assembly: GCA_031761405.1. NCBI lineage: Eukaryota > Metazoa > Mollusca > Bivalvia > Cardiida > Cardiidae > Serripes > Serripes groenlandicus. Next base: position 53,563,029 of record JASEVX010000007.1, on the reverse strand, counting down.
TAAACATTGTGAGAAAAGTAAGACTTGCTGGTTACAACACTTACTTAACCCTTTCCCTCATATAGACGCTTTTTGACGCCTCTGCAGCAGACGGCGTTTTGAAAACATAGTGACAAAAGAAGAAATTGCACAAAACATGCTGCTGCAGAATTGTCGTATGAGGGAAAGGGTTAAGTTACTACATGTATATGAATGATTCAATAAGAAAGAATATTGAATTGTGTAAGTGAATATTTAAGGCAGGTCTGGTGTTTTGGGGTTCTTTTTACATCTGTGTACAGTCAATATTGAAGTTAGCCTTTGCTGCCACACAGTCTCATCAGAATCTTCACTGACCCCTAATTTTCTCCTTTATTAAGGAGTTAATAAGGGGAAGATAACCACATTATTAATACCTATATATATGCTATATAGACTAAACCCTATCCCTCATACAGATGCATTTTTTTGCCTCTGCAGCAGACGATTTTGAAAGCATTGTGACAAAACGAGAAATTTTTCAACTCTATTCCATTATAATACTTTCATTTACAAAGATTTTTTATATTATCGTCAAAATCATCTGCAGATAAGGGGGGTTAAATGCATCATCATTATGTGCTTTTATGTTATTTGAAACGATACAATGCTTTCTCCTTAACACTTTTTTTCTGCTATTTTGACGCAATTTAATTTCCACTTGACGCAAAAAATAAATGGTCACAAATTTAGTCAGTCGTATTTAGACTGAGGGAAGATTCAGCTCAATATCGATAGATGCTTTGGAGCATCACATGATCAAATCAGATACTCGTTTTTTAGCTCAACTATTCAAAGAATGTGCGTTGGCATTGCAACTTTGGTTAAAGTTTTGCATGCAAGGCTTTTTTTTCACAAACCGCAGATGCTATTGCTTTGAAACTTCACAAACTTATTGGACATCATCAAATGACCTTGCAGGACAAGTCCCAAAACTTGTATGAGTTCAGTACAAATTATGGCCCTTTTTTTACTTTGACTATGTGGTTGAAGTTTTGCATGCTAAGTACTATCATGCACCTATCTCATTAACCACTGTTTACTATAGAATCAAATGGCAAGTAGTCGTGCATGCTGTCTTATGGACAGCACTAAAAAAGTCTTGTTCATTGTTTATCTTATGGTAACCGCGTATATGAATGGGTGGTGTGACCCCCAAGGTTCCAAGTAGGGGGTCAGTCATATATGACCCTCAAAAATATTGGGCTTTAGAAAACACTGATGACGTCGGACTGAAGAGAGTCAATAAGACCCCAAATAACCAGATGTGGCTCTTTATGTATTGCTTCAATATTAGACTTCCAAATTTGAAAACACATGAAAAAATATAGAGGGGAAAAAAGAAGAAAAAATTATAACAATTTAGTTTAATTTTAATCATGAGGATAGTACATGTACCAGGGCCTGCGCTTGCTAAAAAAATCTGTTTGCAATTGTTTTTGCCAAATTCGCCACTTTTTGGCCATGAAAGCCAAATAATTCGCCATTTTAAGTGAAATGTTTCGCAAATTGCTATAATTTGTTTCCTTTGTTTTACGAATACGAAAGGGGTACAGGTAGATTAAAGTCGGACATTAATTATCCAATTTCATTATAAACAACGTCAATAATCAAGTTTATAATAGTTAGGAAATTATAACCATAATTTTTAAAACTTGTGCATCAGAGTATGTGTTATGGGGCTCCCGTGTTATAGCATTCCCATATCGATGTTCAGAACTCTTTTTTTTATTCCCTAATTTAGATGTGAAATTAATGTTGTGTAACTAATTAAATGGTTTAACTGTTGGTCTTCATTCATATTAATCGAAATGCAACATTTCAACTATCGGATTACCCACCGACAAAAAAAAAATGACTCCTTGTTTGAAATTTTCGCTGGACCCGGTAGATACATGTATATTATTCAGTAATAAAAAATATCTCTTATTCGATCATTTCTTCACAACAGTCAGTTCTATAATAGAAAAGGGATTATAAAGCATGCATATATAGTTTGTTTGTTTTCTGTAGGCCTCTGGATGTTCATTCCTCATTAAGATATTGTGTGTCCCTCCTTCCTCTTAGCTGGCCTTTTGTTTTTAATTCTATTCACTGATTAACCATTCATTTTTAAAGATATTTCATATTTTTCAAAAATTTGTCTAGATGTATTCAAAGACGTCTATTGCAGAATTGTTGTATATGGAATAGGGTTAACTGCTTTCCTGGTATTGTTTTTAGAGTTGTCTGCTTTGAAAGCATTTTTGTAAAAGAATGAGATTGTACATACTTAAAAGTTGAACTCTTTCCCAAATTTGCAGCATATGACTTGAAAAATATTTAGTCAAAAGCATTGAAACTCTCAATAAATGAAATAAAAATTTTATAATAAAGTTGAAAACATTGTGGCAATAGGAGAATTTGCTCGTCATGGGCATTTTCTCCATTTGTAAAGACATTTTCAAGAGTTGTCTGCTACAGAGGCGCTAGAAAGCGTCTGCTTGTGGGAAAGGGTTAATTTTAACACAGAGTTTAAAATCATTTTAGATAATTTATTTTATGTATTTTGCATTGCTTTCAAAATCATTTTGCTGTAAAGGTATCAAATGTTTTCCTAAGGTTCCTACTTTGCATGTGCCCGATGCTGATTACAGGGGTATTATAGGATTCATTTTTCAATGAATCACTTTGTGTGTGTCTGTCTGTCTGTCTGTCTGTCTGCCTGCTTGTCCTTTTTCTTGAAAGGTTGATCTTTCTTGCAGTCCTTAATTGATTTACATCTGCGACACATAATCACTATGATTATATTAATAAAGGGGCAAATTTAATATGGAAAGTCTATTAAAGAAAGTATGATTATTGAAAAGTTGTAAACATTGTGTCAAAAGGATAAATGGCTTAGTATGATGAATTCAGTTTTGCCACAATGTATTCAAAAGTATTTTCGCTGCAGATGCAGTAGAACGCAACTACATGAGGGAAACTCATATGCTGCATGCTAGACCTAGTATTTCTGTTCAAAGGTTATGGTTAAAAGTTAAAAAGAACCTTAATTGGCCAGTTGCATCTAAGGCCAATTTAGCCCCCTTTTATACTTATGATCTTGACATTTAAAATTGTTATGGGTTAATTACATGCTTAAGGATTTGGCTGCCAGCATTAAAGGACCACCATGGCCCTCTTGTTCTCATTGTTACTATTATTGCCACATTGTATTTTTTTAGCTCGCCTGAGCTGAGATATTGTGATTGCCCTATGTCCATCATCCACCGTCAACATCTTCTCCTCAGTAACCAGTGGGTCAATAGGGGTGAAACTTCACAAAAAGCCTTACCAGAATTTCTTGCAAGTTTTTGGGATCCATGCAGAATTCTGGTTTTCATGGCAACCAAACGAAAAAAGTCATTTTCAAATAATTTTGTAGAAATGGTCCTTGGGTGGCCCTTTATCAGATTCCTTCAAGCCATAATGATTGGTAAAACAACATGGCCACCAGGTGCCAGGGCTTTTTTGCCTTATATGGCTACATTGTATAGTGGAAACTTAAAACATCTTCTCCGAAAGTGTAAAGGCGATTTTCAAATAATTTTGTAGATATGATCCTTGGGTGACCCTCTATCAGATTCCTTCAAGCCATGTTGATCTGTAAACAAACCAGGGGGCGGGGCTTTCTTGCCTTATATGGCTATAATTATTTTTTTCCGAAGACGTAATTCCGATTTTTAAATAATTTTGTAGAAATGTTCCTTTTTTGACCTTCTATCAGATTCCTCCAAGCCATGTCATCAAAAAACATGGCTGCCAGGGGGCTGGGCTTTTTTGCATTTTATGGCAAAACATGGCCATCATGGCAGGGCTGTTTTGTCTTATATGGTTATAGTGGAAACTTTAAAAATCTTCTCCGACGAAAGTGTCTGTCCGATTTCCAAATAATTTTGTAGAAATGATTCTTGGGTGACTCTCTTTTAGATTCCTACAAACCATGTTGATTCGTCAAAAAACATGTCCTCCAGGGGACAAGGCTATTTTGTTTAATATGGCTATAGTGCAGGGAGTAAAATTAGCGGTCGCCCAGTCGCCCATGGCGACTAAATCTTCGGCTGGACCACCTAAGATTTCAAAATCGTCGTCCAGCCGGCGACCTTAAATATTGCATTTTCTATACTCCAAACCCCATGTTATTTTTTTTGTCGATGGAATCATCAAAAACTGATGAAGTTTATCAACTGTTAGAGAAATTGTCTTTTTTCTCATTACCAGATCCAAAATAGCCCCTTTTGTGTTTAACTTGTTTCATCGGCGAACAAAACATGGAAGATCGAGAGATTCCAAATACAATTGTAAATATTAGGACCCCTCTAGGCGATAAATGAGCGACGGTTATCGGATTTATTCTACCGCGTAAACAAAATTGGGTACCTGTAATCTATAAATAGATATGGAAAATATCCCAAACAGACTTATAAGTATTACGTCAGCTTTTTCAAAATGTCTGCGCAGTCAAATTTAACAAAAATTACAATGCGGCGTTTTCTCGACTGGGTTAGCGGACCCAAAAAGAAAAGTTTATTTTACAGGGTTCGAATTTAAGCTTGCAAACTCGCGAGTGCAAATTTCAAATTGCAAGGTGAGATTTCAGGAACCAGCATATTTTTGCGAGTGAAAATTTTGGGCCGAATAATACGCATTTCTATTTGTCGATCTTTTACAGGGTTGTTTCTTTGACAAATCGCTGTTATTGCAGTGATTTTTCGAGATTTACCAAGTGGCTGGGAGTATATATATACTTTCAGTTTTGCAATATTAGCGGAAGTTTACAATCGACTCATGTGCATGCATATTCAACGGCCCCAATATTGATGACGTTTACTGTATACATTTGGGCATCGGAATTCTAAAATTAGTTTTAATTTATATATCGCAAATACGATGGTATATTTTGGGTTTCCCAAGTTGCACTTAATCTATTTATTTATTGGGGTTTTACGCTGCTTTCAACAATATTTCAGTTATATCACGGCGACAGTTCACTTATTCATGATCCCTGGGTAAACAAACCAGTACTAGGCTAGAAAATGAAAAATAACAAGGTCACCGATTTAGGTCATTCACTGAAACAGGGCAGTGTACGATTTATATGTCAACATTACATCCGATCCTAGCAGGAACATAATTTAAAATGATTTCAAGCAGGAATTGAGATTGACACTCTAGATTTCTGTTTCCAATTTAAAAACAATAGTTCATCAGTTTTCATGAATGACTTTTCTTCATTTGGTTTTGCATTGAATAAATTTAAATAAAACTAGAACTATCACTGAAGATGATAAATACCCCCTAAACAGCACCTTGACTACACCAAAACTTAATAAGTAAAAGGGCCCTTACTCTGTAAAATAACATGCAATTGTAACCCCTTTAGGATATGCACATCTCCTCTTGGGATAGAAGTTTCAAGTAAAATGTTATTGAATTCCTATTTTGTAAGAAATAGGCCGGACAAAATATGGCTTACGACCAACAGACAGACAGACAGACAGCCCACCACAGTGACTCCTATATACCCCCTCTTCTTCGAAGGGGGGTATTAAAATACATGTTTGCTTGTTGTAATAGGCTACATATAATATGAATAAAAAAAAATCATATATGAATTTGCGTAATTGTATTATTGAAAAGGTTGGGCCACCAAATTTTTCTCTGGGCCACCATTATTCTATAGTAAGTGGTCCAGTTGGCCACCAAGCTCAAAATGTTAGTCTTTATCCCTGTAGTGAAAGCTTGAAAAATCTTCTCCTACCAAAGTGTCTGGCAGATTTTTGAATAAAAAAATCATGGCCCTCAGGGCAAATCACTTATCAAATATCTTTTACTTCACTTTGAAATCGCCATACAACGTATCTTGGAAAAATAGCATCTGAATATACGTCCACATTTTGTACAAGTTTTATCCAATGATCTTTCGATATATAATGGTAATTGGACTATAATGACTACAGGCTTCTAAGTGGACATAAACTTTCATTTCAATATCTAATATTACTGTCTAGTGGTCTAAAACGCTCATAAAACTCTTTTTCAATTTGACAATTTTGTTCAACGACATAAATAGAAAATAAACCAAAATCTCAACTTTTTGTTGAGGAATCATGCAACAATTATTCGGCACACGTCGGCTGTTTTCGGTACCCTACATCTAACGTGTAAACAGCTATTAGGCGTATAATAAAAAACCCGATAATGTGTGTTTGTTACATTATGCTTTATTACCTGTATGTATTAATCACCGATAATTTGTCCAAGTCGCGTGTTGATTGACCGTTGTACCCAATAGGATTACTGTTAATCTCGACCAATAAGTGTGGCCGTTGGCCGCGTTTCAAAGGGGACTGCTGATCAATGCAGTTTATAGTGTATAATTGTTTTGGAGAGATTTAAAGTGACTGTTTAAAGCCAGTGATTCCTGATCGCATGTGACAGCTCACACAAGTTTGACTGTAGTTAGCAAAATGATTTAGTCCTTCCCACTTGTAGACACATTATGACAACTCTACAGCAGACTACATTTGAAACATTGACAAAAATAGAAATTGCTCAAAATGAATAAATTCTACTTTAGCCACAATGTTTTCAACTCGATGCAATAATGTAACTTTGATATACAGAGGTTTCCATATTTTGGCATAGATCTTTTCAGTCTTCTGTTGTGGATCAATTAACCCTTTCCCACATAAAATTTCATAGCAACTTTTGAAAGCATTATATATGGCAAGAGGGGAAATTGCTCACTATCATTATAGCCACATTGTTTTCAACTCAATTCTATAATTGTACATTCAGTTTTAAGGATTTTTCAACTTTTTGACTTGATACTTTTAAATTTGTTGTATTAAATAAAGTGCCAAATATTATTTTTTTTAAATGTATACCGGTACATCTGTTCTTAAATAATTATTCTTTTCAACCTGTAGATGCTTGTCGACACATTGTCAGCAGATGACTTTTGAAAACATAATGGCAGAAATGGCTTGTTATGAGCTATCTCTCTTTTTGGCCAAATGTTTTCAACTTGACTCAATCAATAATTAAAATATCATTTATAGGGAAATTCAATATATTACCTCAATGTTTTCAAAGTTGTCTGATGCATTTTTTGTTAGCTCACCTGAGCTTTGCTCAAGGTGAGTTATTGTGATCGCCTTTTGTCCGGCGTGCGTCGTCCGGCGTGCATCAACTTCTTCTCCTCAGTAACCAGTGGGTCAATTAGGATGAAACTTCACAGAGAGCATCCTCTCAATGACCGAGCGATACTATTTTGCATTATATGGCTATAGTGAAAACTTAAAAATCTTCTCCTCCAAAAGTATCTGGCCGATTTTCAAATAATTTTGTAGAAATGTTTCTAGGGTGACCCTCTATCAGATTCCTTCAAGCCAAGTTGATTGGTCGGAAACTATGGCTGCCAGGGGGCGAGGCTTATATAGCTAAAGTGAAAATAAAATAAAAAATCAGGTGAGCGATTCAAGGGCCATCATGGCCCTCTTGTTTGTTAGTGGGATATGGTTATTCTTCCAGAGTTATACCCTGTTCCAGAAACTAAATTGGTTTTGAAAAATTAAAATTGGTTCAAGAATACAATTTCAAAATAAGAGTAAGATTAAGAAATATTTTGAGAGAAAAAGAAATTGCTAATCCTATTTATGATTATTTTCTTCTTTTCTCACACATACCATTTTATTAGAGTTAACCCTTTCCCTCATATAGACGCTTTCTGACGCCTCTGCAGCAGACGGCTTTTTGAAAACATAGTGACAAAAGAAGAAATTGCTCAAAACGAGCAATTTCTCCTTTTGACACAATGTTTTCCACTTTTAGTCATAGGTTATCCATTCAATTATAGAGATATTCTATGTTTTGACAAAATATGTTCAAAGTCGTCTGCTGCAGACTTGTTGTATGAGGGAAAGGGTTAAAAACATTGTTGCGATAGAGGAAATTGCTATTGCTGAGCAATATCTCCTTACCACAATGTTTTCATAAGTCATCTGCTGCAGATGCGCCAACATTGGTCATCAAGAAGAAATTGCACAAAACGTGCAATTTCTCCTTTTGCCACAATGTTTTCCACTTTTAGTCATAGGCTATCCAATTTCTTCTTTTGTCACCATGTTTTCAAAAAGCTGTCTGCTGCAGAGGCGTCAAAAAGCATTTAAATGAGGGAAAGGGTTAATTCATGATTTATTTCAAACTAATTCAAATTGAGATTGATTTGAAAAACTTTTGTAAATTTCATATTTAATTCCATAATTTCAAAATGGTTCCTTTGCTTATTTGAATTGTAGGTTTGGCCTGAGTCGCAAGAGTTCATCCGAATTATCACCTGGATCTCGTAAAGCCATGACAACGGCAGGCTTGCCCAGCACTCCTGGTCAGAGTTTGCAACCGCTCCCACCTCCACAGGGCCAGCAGGCTTTTAGTATTCAGCCTGGAAATATACAGCAGCCCAGAAAACCAGTTAGTCTAAACATTGACCTATCTTTAACCCTTTCCCACATACAACAAATCTGCAGCAGACAACTTTGAAAACATCTGGAAAAATTATGTAAAAACTCGGTAAATAAAGGTATCAATATTATAAAAGGTTGAAAACATTGTGGCCAAAGGAGCAATTGCGAATTGTCCGTTGTGCGTCCCTGCGTCAACTTTTTGCTTCAAACAACTTCTCCTCCCTAACCACTTGGCTAATTGGGATGAAACTTCATAGAAAGCATCCTCTCAATGTCCTCTCCTAAATTCCTTGAAATTTTTTGGATCCATGAAGAATTCTGGTTTCCATGGCAACCAAACGAAAAAAGCTTTAAAATTCTTCTTCTCCGAAAGTGTTTGGCCGATTTTCAAATAATTTTGTAGAAATGTTCCTTGGGTGACCCTTCTATCAGCCTTCATTCAAACTTGTTGATTGGTTGAAAAACATGCCCGCCAGGGGGCAGGACTCGATCAGCTTCCTTCAAGCTTGTTGATTGGTTGAAAAACATGACCGCCAGGGGGCAGGACTTTTTTGCCTTATATGGCTATAGTGAAAACTTAAAATATCCTCTCCTCCGAAAGTGCCAGGCCGATTTTCAAATAATTTTACAGAAACATACCTTCAATGAAATGGGTGACACTCTACAAGATTCCTTTAAGCCATGGTGGTTGGTAAAAAACATGGCCACCAGGGGGCAGGGCTGTTTGGAGATTTTATTTTTGCCTTATGGCCGTCGAGCGATACTGGCCCTCTTGGGCCTCTTGTTCTTGGTAAACAATGGAAATTTAGGTGCCATTGCTCGTTCTGAGCAATGGCACCTAAATTAGCATTGTTTACAAAGGGGTCAAAATTGCCCCTAAACCAGGGTTTTCAAAATAGGTTTTTAGTTACAACCGTTTCACGCCATGCCCTCGATAATCAACTGAGCTACTGAGCTTGGCTCATCTGTATATGGGAAAGGTTAAATATTTAATTTATTGAATGACTTTCTTTATTTTCAAGGGTGGAGGATTTTTTGGTGAGGAAGATGACGAGACAAGCATGTATCTTCCAGGCTCTTCTAACCTATTCCGACCTGATAAAGATGTAAGACACAACAATTTTATCTTAAATGCATCAAACTTGTTTTTGTCTTGCCTGCCTTGGCAAGGTGACAATTTGGAATTACTTCTTCATCATCTGCCCGTTCTTCTGTCTGTCACACTTTCATTTGGTGGCTTACGGCAGGTGACACATGTTTTAACTCTAACAAACTGATGGTATTTTACTTTAACCTTCTCCCACATACAACAAATCTGCAGCAGATGACATAAATGCATTTTTTTGTTTGAAAAAAAAGAAAGTTTTATTATTGAATAGAGTTGAAAAGATTGTGACAAAGAGAGAAATTGCTCAATATGAGCAATTTCTTCTTATACATCAACTTTTAGAGGCTAAAGGCAATCTATTCTGATCATTCTCTGTCCGTTGTCATCGTCGTCGTCGATAACTTATATTTTTAAACAACTTCTTATCCTAAACCACTGGACCAATTTTAACCAAACTTCACAGGAATTTGTCAAAATTGTTCAAAGATTTAAATTCTTTGAAGGGTTTTGGTTGGTCCTGTAACACTGGCAGCCAAATCCTTAACCTTTTCCCTCATATAGACGCTTTCTGACGCCTCTGCTGCAGAATTGTCATATGAGGGAAAGGGTTAAGGGTTGTGGGGCGCATTATGACTAACTCGCTGGTGTCCGCATAAATGGACCAATAGTACTGGTAACTTATGCTTTGATATAACTGACAAGTGGTTGAAAGTAGCCTAAAACATTATATAAAACAAATATTATTTCTGTTCCATTACAGATGTTGAATCAGTCCCAATCTCCTTCACAACCAGCAGGTTTTGGAAATAACTTTTATACACAAGGTAAACAAACCTCTATATATGCATGAATCCCTTTAGACAATGTTTATTTCAGATGGATTTAGAAAACATTGTTGTTTCTCGCTTTTCCACACTGCTTTCTGTTGTTGTAAGAAAAAATGCATTCTTCTTCCTGTAATGGACTCATTTCTTCTTCTTCTTTGGTCATAATGTTTTCAACTTTGTTAAATAATTATGTTTTCTGCAGATTTGTTGTATGTGGGAAAGGGTTAATTATGGGAGGACAGTGAACGCCTTTTAGATTGCAGATATACATATACTTCCCTGTTCATGCTGCTTATAAGATTTTATGAATGTTTCTTAACCCTTTCCCACATAAATGAATCCGCAGCAAACGAATTTGGAAACGTCTGCATAAGAATATGGAAATTCTCCACAAATCAAAGTGTAATTATTGAACAAGGTTGAAGTCGTCTGTTGCAGATGCATTTAATGCGTCTACAGGTGGGAAAGGGTTAAATAACTCGGCCCCAAAGTTGTTCAAACGGTTCCCCTTCCTCCACTGCACAAGATGGCTGCTAGAGCTGAAAATAGAAAAATCTTTAAAAAGCATTATTTCCTTCTTTCTCAAATAAAGCTCAACTGAGCTAAATAGGACTATGATAGTCCTCTTGCTCGGAAAATGTTTTTGATGCATAAGAGTAGTAAGATCTCGTAGAAGGTAAGGACTAGCTTGTGGTTTATATTGCAGGTGGTTTGAATAGCTTTTCTCATCCACAACAGCGAGGACCTGTGTCAGGGCCTCAATTCCAGAGGACTGGTATACCACAGAACTCACCAAACAGGTTAACTAACTTTTAAAATCATCTTTACTCTTTCCCTAATATAGACGCTTTCTGACGCCTCTTCAGCAGACAGCTTTTTGAAAACATGGCGACAAAAGAAGAAATTGCCCAAAATGAGTTTCTTAACCCTTTCCCTCATACGACAATTCTGCAGCAGACGACTTTGAACATATTTTGTCAAAAGATAGCAAATCTCCATAATTGAATGGATAACCCTATATGACAAAAAGTGTTTTGTGCAATTTCCTCTTTTGTCACAATGTTTTCAAAAAGCCGTCTGCTGCAGAGGCGTCAGAAAGCGTCTATATTGAGGGAAAGGGTTAAAGTCAATTGAATATTTACTTATTTACTGTATATGCGAAAGCGATCTATAAGGGACCAATCTAGATCTAATGTTGGTTCATGCTTGACATTCTAACTTACTACAGTATGCCAGGTACCAGACTATATTTGCCCTTATCACTTGTTATAAGAGATCACCCATGGGAAAAGGTACTGGTTCACTTTTCAGTTTTTAGCTGTACTGGCCAAAGGCATACGTCCGTAAACAATTAATTGTGAACGCGATAAAGTCTTCAGTTTTGATTGTATCTCAATCAAACTTATACAGTAGTTAGATATCCATGAGAGCTTGATTCCTTTCGAAAACCAGATGGTAGTTAAATATTGATGACAGCTGGGTTCCTTTCGAAAACCAGCCAGATCCGCCTATGCATGACTGGTTTACGGCCCTTGAAATTGTCAAAATTGCTATAATACAGCTTGTGAAAACAATAGAGCCTCCATTTACTATCTGACCTTCACCAAGCTAAGATAGTAGTTAAATATGGATGAGAACTTGATTTCTTTCAAAAACGAGCCAGATCCGCCCATGCATAACTGGATTATGGTCCTTGAAATACAGCTTGTGAACACAATAGACCCTCCATTTACTATCTGATCTTCACCAAACTTAGATGGTAGTTAAATATTGATGAGAGCTCGGTTCCAGATGCATGACTGGATTACGACTTCGAAATTATGAAAATTACCAAAGAACCATGCTAGTAGAGCATAGGCCCTCATGGGCCTCTTGTTGAACATTATAGACCCAGATTAGCCTGTTAACCACATTCTAATCAAGATCTACCATTTTCACATATTACTTACATGCGCTTGGTCATAGCTTCTGTCAACTTGAGTAGATTCTGATAAGACTAAGAAGATGAACACATTGATCACTGTTCAGAAATACCATCTTTACCTTTTCTCATGCAATTGCTCATATATACACTAATAGAAATTAATTTTGTTCATTGAATAATTCCATTACCCATTGTGAATACATGATGATGTTTTGTAGCTATGCTCTTTAAGAAAGTTTGATGAATTTTGTTGTTGAATAGGTCATACATACATCCCCGTCCAGGTCAAACCAAAGACTATAAAATCGGTAGTAATGGCTGCCCTCCTTGACGCTCAGGGTTGCGCGGATAGTATTACGACTGACTGGCTGGTGTCAGGATAAATGGACCAGTAGTACTGGTAACTTACCCATGAAATGCTGTAATATAACTGAAAAATTGTTGAAAGCGGCATAAAACACAAAACAATCAATCAATCAATTAATAGGCCCTACAAGAAATTTAACAGTTTTTAATTTCCAAGTATATTTCAGGGTTATATCTTGGTTACTATTTGCCATATAATCATGATATAATAAGTAGTATTGATTCATTTTGTTACCTATTCTTATATATATTTCACGTTGATTTACTTTGGTTAAGGTTGTCCTTCATGTCAAAAACTAATTATCATAGGACAATGGCATTACATTATTAATTGACAAAACCTCCTATGAAAGAGGTCATTTCAGTTCTTGATAAAGATAGAGTAACAAAAGTCCTAACGTCTTCTCCTTTATTACCCTTCCATATTTTATGCTGTGGGTACTCCAAAGAATTGTCTCAGTAAGACAATTATTTTGGTAACCAACATTACAGGGTTGCATCTAGAGCGCGGGATTGCGGGATTCCCGCGAAAAATCAATTCATCCCGCAAAAATTAGAAGACTGTGCAGGCTCTATCCCGCAATAATATAAAATTGCCCGCAAATTTTCAACGGCTGTGCGTACTTTTCAAATAAATATTGTGTAAGAAACATTGTTAAAATGCCGGTTGTGTCTAGATTCAGCATCAAAAGCTGTTCATTTCATTTGAAAACGAAAGAAGATCGAGATCCTGTTAATAAAACTGAAAACGTATGTTGCTAAGTGTTTGTAAACAGTAGACCGGTTTCCTGCTTTAATTCATACCACTAATGATCGACAGACAGGCCGGTTTCCAGGCGAAGAATTTCATTGGTCCTTAGACCGGAAGTCAACATAAACGTTTGATTCCGAATCAAAACGTTTTTGAAACCTTGACTGACAGTAAAGCCAGGCAAACATTTCAATGGAAAAACAAACCAAAATTTCGACTTTCTTTAGAAAGCGACGTAGAGAAGAGGAGAGTAAGTTCTTCAAATGAACATTCGTCAGAATTAATGGAAGTTAGTGTTACAGAGGCGAACGAGTCTGAGGACAATGCATGTGATAGTAAGGCTGACGATGCACAGACCGCTGATACGCAAACCGCATCGAAGAAGAAGAAATCGCATGTGTTTAATGAATCTTGGAAACAACATCGTCCGTGGCTTTTCCTAAACGAAAAGAATGAAATGAAGTGTAAATGGTGCATTGATACGGGGAAAAACAATTCTTTTACAACTGGGAATAAAAACTACCGCACTTCGACTCTTGAAAGACACGTTGATTTGCCTGCACATAAACAGGCAATTTTAGACTTGAAACACAGTTCAGACTTCAAGATGTCGTCACTTAATGCTTTACATAAAAAACAAGACGCTTTAGAGCGAGCCATGAGTGTTGTTTACTGGCTCGCAAAGGAGAACATTGCTAGTTTGAAATATGGTTCAATGCTGGAATTCCTAGAATTTCAAGGGGTAAAGCTTGACAGCATGAATGTGGGGAATAATGCAACATATTCTTCAAGAACTTCAGTGGATGAATTCCAGGTAAGTTTCTCATGAAAGTTTACATTTCAATGGTTTTTGGCCGGATTGCTCAAGCAATTCCGGTCTATAGATTGGTGATGTCCGTCTGTCCGTCTGTCTGTCTGTCTGTCCGTCAACATTTTGGTTAAAGTTTCTGGTTAAGCAAAATCTCAGACATGGAAAGAGCTACAAACTTGAAAATTGGTCTGTGTGTAGCCACTAACATGTTCTTTTGACTTCCATGATAACTCTTCACCTTCACCTTGCTATTGCCCGTCTGTCTGTCTGTCTGTCCGTCAACATTTTGGTTAAAGTTTCTGGTTGAAGCAAAATCTCGGACATGGAAAGAGCTACAAACTTGAAAATTGGGCTGTGTGTAGCCACTAACATGTTCTTTTGATTTCCATGATAACTCTTCACCTTGCTATTGCCCGTCTGTCTGTCTGTCTGTCCGTCAACATTTTGGTTAAAGTTTTTGGTTGAAGCAAAATCTCGGACATGGAAAGAGCTACAAACTTGAAAATTGGTCTGTGTGTAGCCACTAACATGTTCTTTTGATTTCCATGATAACTCTTGACCTTCATGTTGCTATTGCCCGTCTGTCTGTCTGTCTGTCTGTCTGTCCGTCAACATTTTGGTTAAAGTTACATCACAGCAACTTGCGTTTTAATTTGCTTTCTACAGTTTTATAGTTATATCACGGCAACTTGCGTTTTAATTTGCTTTCAACAGTTTTATAGTTATATCACGGCAACTCGCATTTTAATTGGCTTTCAACAGTTATATAGTTATATCACAGCAAATTGCATTTTACTCCCCTTTCAACAGTTTTAACAGTTATATCACGGCAACTTGCGTTTTAATTTGCTTTCAACAGTTTTATAGTTATATCAACTTGTGTTTTAATTTACTTTCAAAAGTTTTAAAGTTTTATCATGGCAACTTGCGTTTTTATTTGCTTTCAAAAGTTTTATAGTTATATCATGGCAACTTTTGTTTTAATTTGATTTCAACAGTTTTATAGTTATATCACGACAACTTGCGTATTAATTTGCTTTCAACAGTTTTATAGTGATATCACTGCAAATTGCGTTTTAATTTGCTTTCAACAGTTATATAGTTATATCACAGCAAATTGCGTTTTACTCCGCTTTCAACAGTTTTATAGTTATATCACATCAACTTGCGTTTTAATTTGCTTTCAATATTTTAATAGTTATATCACAGCAAATTGTGTTTTAATTTGCTTTCAACAGTTTTTGGCTGGATTGCTCTAGCAATTACGGTCTATAGATTGGCGATGTCTGTCTGTCCGTCAACATTTTGGTTAAGTTTCAGGTTGAGGCAATCTCAGCACTGGAAAGGGTTACAAACTTGAAACTTTGCCTGAAGGTAACCAGTAACAAGTTCTATTGATTTCTATGGTTACTTTGACCTTGACCTTGGTTTGTCGATTTTCAAGGTCAAATTGCCGACAATCCGGCCTTACCGTCTTCAGCGGTTTCTTGTTTAAAAATGTTTTGGCTTATACAGATACCCTTTTTTGCCTCCTTAGCAGTCTTCCCTGCAAAACATTGTGAGAAAAGGAGTTATTGTGAAAATATGCAATATTGTTCAATATCTGTCATTGTGTAAGATTACCTCCCTTTAATAACTTAAATATATCAATGCACTTAGTGACCACTTATGAAACAAATTTCTGTCTGGATTCATGTCAAAATGGATTAAACCAACAATTTGTATTGAAACTTTTAAGTCTGAATGGCCTCATAGTCTGATTTGTAGTGTAAACCCATATCAATACTTTCTTAGTTTGTCTATATAATCAGATGATGTGTAGGAAGTATACACAGCCTGTGCTTTGAACATGTACTTGGTTGATTACACTCATATGTTATTTACACACAAACAATGTCTCACTTTATACATCTATTGGACTGGTGCTTGTTTCTACCCTCCTGCATACATTCAACTGACACTTGAAAACAATGTGGTGAATGTAGAAATTCCTAATTAATACAGTCAAAGTCAAATTTTTGTCTCCTGTTAATTTAATACTTTCTGATGCCTCTGCAGCAGACAGTATTTTGAAAACAATAGTAACAAAAGAAGAAATTGCACAAATCGTGCAATTTTTCCTTTTGTCACAATGTTTTCCACTTTGAGTCATAGGTTATCCATTCAATTATAGAGATTTTCCATTATTTGACAAAATATGCTCAAAGTCATCTGCTGCAGAATTTTCGTATGAGGGTAAGGTAAGAACAGAACAATTAATTAATATTTAATCTCTTTTTAGGAAAGTATGGCTGAAGTTATTGAGACAGAACTGCTAAAGAAAGTACATGCCAGCCCATATTTTAGCATCTTGACAGATGAGAGTACCGATATCTCTAATACAAAGAAAATGGTTGTTTACACTCGTATCATTGATCCAGTTTCCTATGTTGCTTCAACTCATTTTTTGGGTAATATAACTGTGGAGGGGTCCTCAGCTACAGCGGAGGTGCTGTTTGGTCTTATTGTCAAATTCCTGAAGGACAAAGAACTACCTGTGGAAAAACTTGTAGGTTTCGGTAGTGACGGGGCCTCTGTGATGGTCGGGAGAAAAAGTGGAGTGGCAACAAGATTGAAAGAGCTGAGCCCACATTTAATAAACATTCATTGCATGGCACATAGATTTAATCTTTGTCAATAGAACAGCAGAACTGAAAGAAATTCAGAAAGTTCTTGAAAGTCCACAGTTAAAAGTAAGAGAAAATCATGAGATCAGATGGTTAGCATTCTATGATGCCCTGTATGCTGCCTATCATAGTTGGAAAGCACAAGTAAATTACTTCACCAAAAACAGTAAGACAATTGTATGCAAGGATTTACTTGATAAG
This sequence comes from Serripes groenlandicus, assembly GCA_031761405.1. Lineage (NCBI taxonomy): Eukaryota > Metazoa > Mollusca > Bivalvia > Cardiida > Cardiidae > Serripes > Serripes groenlandicus. The sequence continues at coordinate 53,545,868 of JASEVX010000007.1, read as the reverse complement.
ATAACAGACTACAGATTTGTCACTTTCCTCCATGTTATGATGGATATTATTCCACATCTGGCACAGTTTAGTTTACTTCTCCAAAAATCTGATTTGGATATAGCCAGTGTATCACCAGCACTTGAAAACATATATAACATTCTTAAAAGGGTTGATACAAAGAAATCTCATTACCAAACTTTGATGAGTGAGCAGCTGGCAAGTTTGATGGACAAAGACAAGGAGGGAGTCACTTTCAAGGGAGTTTCTCTTAGAATCCATAGGAGTACCATTAGGAAAGCTTCAGAGGATATTTCAAGTATTAGACATGACTTTGTTACAGCTCTAACAGAGCAGATTGAGCTAAGATTCCCTAAACATAGTGCAGATATAGCAACTTCATTTGGTGTTCTTGGGTTGCGAAACTTAACTTTTCTTTCTCTGGAGGAGCAAGAAGGTCATGGAGATGACAAGATCCAAATACTTGCGGATTTCTACGGAAAGGAGCAACGATCTAAAGAAGTGACATCCCAACCATTACTTCAACATGGAAGTATCTTCCCTGAATGGTCTCTGGCCAAGACAGTTATAAAGAAAGAGATGTACCCAATGGACAATATGTTATTGCTGTGGCAGGTAGTAAAGAAACACCATGGCGAAACATTTCCAAATTTGTTGAAGTTAGTGGCTATTGCCTTGGTAATGCCATACCAGACAGCAGATTGTGAGAGAGGTTTTAGTAAACAAAACATCACTAAAACTCCTGCTAGAAACCGCATTGAAGGGCCAGCTTTGAACAGACTTCTGATGATAAGTATTGAAGGACCCCCTCTAAAAGAATTCAATTTTAAAAGTGCTGTTGGTGTATGGAAAGCTAAAAAGGAAAGGAGACTATTCAAAAATTAACCTCTTTATAAACAATATAGTTTACTTTAAAAGTTTAAAGGTACTTAATATTTTTATTTAAGTTATCATTATGTGTTAATCAGGTAGTTGACATGATGATGGTTGAAATACTAATTACTAGTCTATGGGATCAGTGTTTGACAGTGAAGTGAACTTTTAAGATTTAATGTCAGAAGTGGGAAAAAAAACTTACGTTTAAGGGTATATCTAGAAGAACAATGTGCATGATAAAGTGTTTGGATTTGTAAGTAGACTTTATGTTTGAGTGGAAATTAAGTTAAAAATGTATCCCCCCTTTTAAATATTTAAGAATAAGGCATGCCCCCCATTTTCTGAAAATTAGGGGGGATATTTCCCCTTTTTTTCAATTTCTAGATGCAACCCTGCAACAACATAGGGTTCAGATCTCAAATTTGGATATTATTTTTAAATTTTGATAACTTGATATTGAGCTCTAATTTCAAAATGTATTTTGTGAATTCAAGGGGAGTGATATCAGCCATAGGGCAACATAGAATGATCAACACATCTCAGCCCAGCCAGGCAGCTATGTCAGGGTTACAAAAGAGACCAATTGGTTCAGGGGCACCAAGGTAGTATATTTCTGTTTATTAATGTGTTATCGCATTTTGATGCCTTTGCTGCAGGTGTCGTTTGAAAACATTGTGAGAACAATAGGAGCAATTTCCGTTTTTTCCACTGGTTTAACTCTTTTCAATTATTGCACTTTCATTTTTAGCTCCACTGGCTGAAAGCCTGAAAGCCAGTCGAGCTTATGTCATGGCGAATTGTCCGTCGTGCGTGCGTGCGTAAACTTTTCCTTTAAACAACTTCTTCTCCCTAACCACTTGGCCAATTTGGTTGAAACTTCATGGGAAGTATCCTCTCAATGTCCTCTACTAAATTCCTTCAAATTTTTTTGATCCATTCGAAATTCTGGTTTCCATGGCAACCGAAAGAAAAAAATAGTGAGAACTTAGAAAATCTTCTTCTCCAAAAGTGTCAGGCCGATTTTCAAATAATTTTGTAGAAATGTTCCTTGGGTGACTCTTTATTAGATTCCTTCAAGAAATGTCGATTGGTTGAAAAACATGGCCGCCAGGGGGGCGGGGCTATTTTGCCTTATATAGCTATAGTGAAAACTTAAAAAATCTTCTTCTCCAAAAGTGTTCAGCAGATTTTCAAATAATTTCGTAAAAATGTTCCTTGGGTGACCCTTTATCAGATTCCTTCAAGAAATGTTGATTCGGCGAAAAACATGGCCGCCAGGGGGGCGGGGCTATTTTGCCTTATATAGCTATAGTGAAAACTTAAAAAATCTTCTTCTCCAAAAGTGTTCAGCCGATTTTCAAATAATGTTGTAGAAATGTTCATTGGGTGACCCTCTATCAGATTCCTTCAAGCCATGTTGATTGGTCGAAAAACATGGCCGCCAGAGGGCGGGGCTATTTTGCTTTATATGACCATAGTGAAAACTTAAAAAATCTTCTTCTCCGAAAGTGTTCAGCCGATTTTCAAATAATTTTGTAGAAATGTTCATTGGGTGACCCTCTATCAGATTCCTTCAAGCCATGTTGATTGGTCGAAAAACATGGCAGCCAGAGGTACGGGGCTATTTTGCCTTATATGACCATAGTGAAAACTTAAAAAATCTTCTCCTCCGAAAGTGTTTGGCTGATAATATTCAAATAATTTTGTAGAAATGTTCCTAGGCTTACCCTCTATCAGATTCCTTCAAGCCATGTTGATTGGTCGAAAAACATGGCTACCAGGGGGGCGGGGCTATTTCGCCTTATATGGCTATAGTGAAAACTTAAAAAATCTTCTCCTCCGAAAGTGTCGGACCGATTTTCAAATAATTTTGTAGAAATGTTCCTTAAGTGACACTCTACAAGATTCCTTTAAGCCATGGTGGTTGGTAAAAAAATAGCCACCAGGGGGCAGGGCTGTTTGGAGATTTTATTTTTGCCTTATGGCCGTGGAGCGATACTGGCCCTCTTGGGCCTCTTGTTATTGATCTTTTGACATATTTGTCTACATGTTTTCAAAGTCGTCTTCTGCAGTTTAATTGTTTGTGGGAAGGGTTAAGCCTTTGCTTACTTAGAACCAACTTACAGCAGACGACTTTCAAAAACAAAGTTTAAAAGAGATGTTGCTTAGAGCCAGCAATTTTTTTCCCCCTCACATTGTTTGTTTTTTCATTTTATAATGCTACTATCAGTCATAGAGATTTTCCAGAGATACATTTAAAAGTCGTCTGCTGCAGAATTGTTGTACTTGAGAAGGGGTTAATAAACCAAACTTGATATTTGTGAACTCTTCAAAATTAAAATAATCTAATGAAATAATAATAAAAAAAATAGATACAAGATAAAATTTTAAACAGTCTGGGAAATTCTGAAATTGCTGTATTTTTAGTAAGCTGTCCATTTAGCACAAACTGTTCAATAGAAAGGGGTAGCTCAGTCAGTAACGACGCGGGCTGTCAATCCAGAGGTTGTGAGTTTGAATCCCGGCTCGGCCAACTTTCTTTCTGACGATTGACAAAAGTCATTGCGTCATTCGTCTTCCACCAATGGGCTAAGTCTATGTGGAAAAGCAGCCAGTTGCTTGGGAAGATTGTTGTGTGGAGTACTGGTGTGCGAAAACCAGGAAACATATGAGTAGGTGAACTGGCCGCCGTGATATGACTGAGAAATTGTTAAAGACGGCGTTAAACCCCAATCAATCAATAGAAAGGGTTAGTCTCTGCTTCCACATGCTGACTATATGAACCCTTTCCAAAATACAACAAGTCTGCAGCACACAACTTTTGCCCCAAAATATTGACTTACAACATCGTAACAAAAGGGTTTACTCTTGTCAGAGACGTTTAAATAAAGAGATTCGAATCACCGTGAAATCTCACATTCTACCTGGGGTACAGTCTTAATCACCTGAATCATAATCCTTGTCCTGCATATTCTCATAGCAAGCATCTGATGACCCCATTCATTCAATCTGAACACATCAGTTAGCTTAGTTGATAATAGAATGACGACCATTATATAAACAAAATAAATGAAGTCTTGTAAGCTCACCTGTGCACGAAGGTGAGCTATTGTGATCACATTTTGTCCGGTGTCTGTGCGTCGTCAACAATTGCCTCGTTAACACTACACTTTCGCCAAATGCGAAGATTATTTTAAAGTGGCGAATGTAAGTGGCGAAAGGTTTTTATCATCAACATTTACCTGTTTTGGATATCAGTTTACGACATACAGTGACTGTTTCCCGAAAAAACTTCAAAATTCTTCTCCTCCCAAATTGGTTGGCAGATTTTCAAATAATTTTGTAGAAATGTTTCTTGGATGACCCTCTATCAGATTCCTTCAAGCCGTGTTGATTGGTCGAAAAACATGGCCGCCAGGGGGGGGCGGGGCTATTTTGCCTTATATGGCTTTAGTGCAAACTTAAAAAATCTCCTCCTCCAAAAGTGTCAGGCTGATTTTCAAATAATTTTGTAGAAATGTTCTTTGGGTGATCCTCTATCAGATTCCTTCAAGCCATGTTGATTGGTCAAAAAACATGGCCGCCAGGGGGCGGGGCTATTTTGCCTTTTATGGCTATAATGAAAACTTAAAAAATCTTCTCCTCCATAAGTGTCAGGCCGATTTTCAAATAATTTTGTAGAAATGTTCCTTGGCTGACCCTATATCAGATTCCTACAAGCAATGTTGATTGATCAAAAAACATGGCCGCCAGGGGGCGGGGGCTATTTTGCCTTATATGGCCAAAGTGAAAACTTAAAAAATCTTCAACATCTTCTCCTCAGTAACCAGTGGGTCAATTGGGATGAAACTTCACAGAAAGCATCCTCTTAATGACCTCACCAGAATTCCTTCAAATTTTAGGGATCCATGCAGAATTCTGGTTTCCATGGCAACGAAACGAAAAAAACTTCAAAATTCTTCTTCTCCCAAACTAATGGCAGATTTTCAAATAATTTTGTAGAAATGTTCCTTGGATGACCCTCTACCAGATTCCTTCAAGCCATGTTGATTGGTCAAAAAACACGGCCGCCTGGGGGGGCGGGGCTATTTTGCATTATATGGCTATAGTGAAAACTTAAAAAATCTTCTCCTCCGAAAGTGTCAGGCTGATTTTCAAATGATTTTGTAGAAATGTTCCTTGGGTGACCCTCTATCAGATTCCTTCAAGCCATGTTGATTGGTCGAAAAACATGGCCGCCAGGGGGGGGGGGGGGGGGGGGGGGGCTATTTTGCCTTATATGGCTATAGTGCAAACTTAAAAAATCTTCTTCTCCAAAAGTGTCGGCCCGATTTTTAAATAATTTTGTAGAAATGTTCCTTGGATGACCCCACTTTCAGATTCCTTCAAGCCATGTTGATTTGTTAAAAAACATGGCCGCCAGTAGGCAGGGCTATTTTGCATTATATGGATATAGTGAAAACTTAAAAAATCTTCACCTCCAAAAGTATCTGGCCGATTTTCAAATAATTTTGTAGAAATGTTCCTAGGGTGACCCTCTATCAGATTCCTTCAAGCCAAGTTGATTGGTCGGAAACTGGCTGCCAGGGGGCATGGCTTATATAGCTAAAGTGAAAAAAAAATAAAAATCAGGTGAGCGATTCAAGGGCTATCATGGCCCTCTTGTTTTTATTGTTGTGAAGTGTTAATTCAGCCTTTTAATCCGACTGACCAACAACTCTGAGCGATATTGATACATTAAAGGCCGTACATATGATAATTGGCAATAATTGACAATTATAGATGCATTAAATATATCGGCAAGCTTTTTGAAGCAGGTTTCGACGATCGACATAGGCCTTTCATGATTTAATGACAATGTAAGTTTTGTCATTTTTGATTGGGAAAATAAATATTTCTTCTCCTCTCCGTTTATCCCTGAAATTAAAGAAAATTGGCAAACAAATGGCTAAAATATTTGTCAAAAGTGGCGAAAATGAATGGCTCCTAAAAATAAAAAGTGGCTCCTTAAATTTAAAAGTGGCGAACTTTATTTCAATGTGGCGAAAGAAAAATTCAACCCAGAGCAGGCCCTGCTGAGGCCACATTTTGCATCCCACTTTCATGAAAGTTTGTCAGAACATTCATCTCCATCAAATCTTGGGACAAGTTCGAAACTGGGCCATATGAGGTTAAAAACTAGGTCATTAGGTAAAATTGAAGGAAAATCTTGTTAACACTCTGGAGGCCGCTTTTTTAACTTGAGCATGTTGAAACTTTATCAGAATATTTGTCTTAATGATATCAAGGACAAGTTCGAATATGGGTCATGCCAGGTCAAAAACTAGTTCAGCAGCTTGAAATTTGTTCAGAATGTTTGTCTGAATGATATGTAGGTCAAGTTATTGGGTTAAAAAATAGGTCACTAGGCCAAATTGAAGGAAAATATTGTAAAAACTCATTGGCCGCTTTTTTACTTTGAGCAAGTTGAAACTATGTCAGAATTTTTGTCTTGATGATATCTAGTTCATGTTTGAATATGGGTCATATCAGGTAAACAAAAAAATAGGTCACTTGGTCAAATGAAGGAAAATCTTGTTAACACTCAGGAGGTTGCATTTTGAATCTTTGTCAGAATAATTGTCTTGATGTATTTTGCATTAGAAATTACATTGCATAATTCAGCTGAGCGGTCTAGCTATCATGGCCCTCTTGTTGATAAATAAGTTACATGACTAACACATCTCTCCATACCCGCAAGATTTTAGCAAGATTTGTTCTTTTTGAAGCCTGAGTATCTTATCTCTGTATTAATATGTCTCTGCTCTTATAGATCACCTCTCCATTGACTAGCCTAGCCCCAGAAGCTCAGTCGGTAGGGGGCTGTCAATCCAGGGGTTGTGAGTTTGAACTAGCGTCATTTGTCTTTCACCAATGGCCTCACAGTCTATGTGGAAAAGTAGCCAGTTCCTTGGAAAGTATGTTGTTTGGCGTGAGAAAAGCTAGGAAATATATGAGTAGATGAACTGACCGTCGTGATATGACTGAAAAATTGTTGAAAGCGGTGTAAAGTCCCAATCAATCAATCAATCAATCTCCATTGACTGTCTGTAAAGTATGTTCATTAGTCATGCTTTGATTTCTTTAACCCTTTCCCTCATACGACAATTCTGCAGCAGACGACTTTGAACATATTTTGTCAAAACATGGAAAATCTCTATAATTGAATGGATAACTTATGACTAAAAGGGGAAAAACATTATGACAAAAGGAGAAATTGCACGTTTTGTGCAATTTCTTCTTTTGTCACTATATTTTCAAAAAGCCGTCTGCTGCAGAGGCGTCAGAAAGCGTCTATATGAGGGAAAGGGTTAATGAGTTTATGCCATTTACAACTAAATTGTTGGCAACTCAAACAATGACAAATTATATTTATTTAAATGGAATTAATAAATATGTCAAAAATATATATATTTTTTAATCTGCATACAAATTTAATTGTGTATATATATATTTTGGATTTCAGTAGTACAGCAGGACCAATTACATCATTTGGGTTTCCTTCTCGGTCAGAGAGTGGGCAGCCAAACTTTGACCTGTCTGATTTTCCTTCATTAGGGAACCGAGTGACTCCATCAAGTTCATTGTCTGCACCAAGGAACTATGGTAAGATTTAAACTTATTTTTCCTGCAGCAGATGACTTTTGAAAAATTTGTTAGTAACTGAGAAATTGCTCAAAACAAGCATATCATCAGTTTCCTGCATGTGTTTTCATCTCAGTTTGAAAATGATACTGCAAATTTTCCTCTCAGACTGTTAAAAGCAATTATGTTTTAAAATACTCTGTATACAATTATTTTCTTAAGACATGAAAGTTTACATCAAACCAATAAGAAAATTTGTCCTAATTAAGAGCCTGTTGTTTGAACTGGTGTCTATGTTTATGCCATCATTAGCAGTGTAAGAAAAATATTTTTAGTTATAATGTTTAATATGTTATGATTTATATCAAGCACCAATCTGTAGAGCTATGCTGCTCTGAGATCGCACTTTTTATGTTGCATTTACAAAAGTGCAAAGTCAATTACCTTGGTACACTGTAAATAAACCCCATGATTGACACCTAGCTTGCAATGATATTTTAGGTAATATTAACCCTTTCCCTCATATAGACGCTTTCTGACGCCTCTGCTGCAGACAGCCTTTTGTAAACATAGTGACAAAAGAAGAATTGCTCAAAACGAGCAATTTCTCCTTTTGACACAATGTTTTCCACTTTATGTCATAGGTTATCCATTCAATTAAAAGAGATTTTCTAATTTTTGATAGAATATGTTCAAAGTCGTCTGCTGCAGATTTGTTGTATGAGGGAAAGGGTTAACACTCTGCACTTGTAGATGCATTTCGACGCATCTACAGCAGACAACTTTTGAAAAATTTTGGTCAAAATAGAAATTGCTCATAATGAGCAATTTCTCTATTTGCAAAATGCTTTCATCTCTATTGCTTACAAAACTTTCACTTATAATGCTTTTCCATATTTCCTAGGTGTTTTCTTTGTCGTCTGCTACAATTTTGTTGTATATTCATTCAATAATTTGAAAACTTTGTATGATACATTCATTGCCTTGCTTATTTTTGCAATTTGACTCCTGTTATAAGATTTGAAAAATATCTAAATAGGTTTACCTTTCTTTGCCAGACAATATTGGATTAATTTATAGCAACTGATAGTTGAAAACATTGTTGGGAAAAGGAGAAATTGCACAAAATGAGCTCTTCTCCTTTTCCCTTAATGTTTGTTTCAATTTTTTCTTTAGGTGTTTTCCAAGCAGTGGACTCTAAAATCAAATCAGGTAAATAATTAGCCTTTTCCCACATACATACTTCATTTCGATGCATCTGCAGCAGTGTCTACTTTTGAAAATATTGTGGGAAAGACAGAAATTGCTCATACTGCTCATAATTCTCTTTTCCTCACAGTATTTTCAATTTTATTTAATAATCTTACTTGCTTTTTATAAAGATTTTCTTAATTTTAGCCAACCTGTTAAAAAAAAGTCATCTGCTGCAGATTTTGTTGTAAGTGGGAAAGGGTTAGCAGGATATAATGTTCTATGTAAAGTTTGATTACACATTGTCAATAATTCATTTTCAGTTGGTATGGTGAACAAAAACCCCGTCCAAGATTCAACTGCAGAATTTCAGATTCAACAGGAAGATTTCCCAGCTTTACCCGGTGCTCAAAGTAAGTTACCTACTAGATATTTTCAGAACCGTAGACAATGATTTGTACTAGAATCTATCAGTTTTGAACCTTGGGCAATGATTTGTACTAGAATCTATCAGTTCTGAACCGTAGACAATGATTTGTACTAGAATCTATCAGTTCTGAACCGTAGACAATGATTTGTACTAGAATCTATCAGTTCTGAACCTTAGGCAATGATTTGTACTAGAATCTTATCAGTTGAATCTGAAATGTTTCACATTTGCTAATTTTAATCATGAACTGTGTGTATAGTTTAACCCTTTCCCTCATAAAGACACTTTCTGACGTCTCTGCAGCAGACGGCTTTTTGAAAACATAGTGACAAAAGAAGAAATTGCACAAAACGTGCAATTTCTCCTTTTACCACAATGTTTTTCCACTTTTTGTCATGGGTTATCCATTCAATTATGGAGATTTTCTATGTTTTGACAAAATATGTTCAAAGTCGTCTGCTGCAGATTTGTCGTATGAGGGAAAGGGTTAATCATGAACTGTGTGTATAGTTTAAAGCCCATTGAAAGTTAAAATGTACTTGTACAGGGGCGCGGAAATCCACTGTCCGACACGGGTAATTTTATGGTCAGGGAAGTAGGATTTCCCTGTCGAGTTGTCCGCGGGCAAGTTCAAATAAAAAACAATGCTCAACTATTCATTTTGACTGAATATGTAGCCAAAATATACAGGCATAGTAATAACTCGCAAACTTGATAAATTACGACACCAAATCACCGATTTCATTGTGTGTTCTTTCTTATTTGGCTTCGCGGAAGTAAACAAATCTCTGGTTATCGATTTTTGTTTTCCTTGCGAATAAAACAGGGAACCAGGGATTGTGCATAATAAGAACGATAAAAAGCGGTATGGAATTGCGGATTCGTTTTTATTAGCTCACCTGTGCACGAAGTGCTCAGGGTGAGTTATTGTGATCGCCCTATGTCCGGCGTCCGTTGTCCGTCGTCCGTCAACATTTTCTCCTCTGTAACCGGTGGGTCAACTGGGATGAAACTTCACAGAAAGCATCCTCTCAATGTCCTCACCAGAATTCCTTAAAATTTTTGGGATCCATGCAGAATTCTGGTTTCCATGGCAACGAAATGAAAAAAACTTCAAAATTCTTAAAAAATCTTCTCCTCCGAAAGTGTCAGGCCGATTTTCAAATTATTTTGTAGAAATGATCCTTGGGTGACCCTCTATCAGATTCCTTCAAGCCATGTTGATTGGTCGAAAAACATGGCTGCCAGGGGGGGGGGGGGGGGGGGGGGCTATTTTGCCTTATATGGCTATAGTGCAAACTTAAAAAATCTTCTCCTCCAAAAGTGTCAGGCCGATTTTCAAATAATTTTGTAGAAATGATCCTTGGGTGACCCTCTATCAGATTCCTTCAAGCCATGTTGATTGGTCGAAAAACATGGCCGCCAGGGGGCGGGGCTATTTTGCCTTTTATGGTTATAGTGAAAACTTAAAAAATCTTCAACATCTTCTCCTCAGTAACCCGGCAGTGGGTCAATTGGGATGAAACTTCACAGAAAGCATCCTCTCAATGACCTCACCAGAATTCCTTCAAATTATTGGGATCCATGCAGAATTCTGGTTTCCATGGCAACGAAACGAAAAAAAATTCAAAATTCTTCTCCTCCCAAATTGGTTGGCAGATTTTGAACTTATTTTGTAGAAATGTTCCTTGGGTGACTCTCTATCAGATTCCTTGAAGCCATGTTAATTGGTCGAAAAACATGGCCGCCAGGGGGGGCGGAGCTATTTTGCCTTATATAGCTATAGTGAAAACTTAAAAAATCTTCTCCTCCAAAAGTGTCTGGCCGATTTTCAAATAATTTTGTAGAAATGTTCCTTGGATGACCCTCTATCAGATTCCTTCAAGCCATGTTGATTGGTCGAAAATCATGGCCGCCAGGGGGGGCGGAGCTATTTTGCCTTATATAGCTATAGTGAAAACTTAAAAAATCTTCTCCTCCAAAAGTGTCTGGCCGATTTTCAAATAATTTTGTAGAAATGTTCCTTGGATGACACTCTATCAGATTCCTTCAAGCCATGTTGATTGGTAAAAAAATATGGCCGCCAGGGGGCGGGGCTATTTTGCCTTTTATGGCTATAGTGAAAACTTAAAAAATCTTCTCCTCCAAAAGTGTCAGGCCGATTTTCAAATAATTTTGTAGAAATGTTCCTAGGGTGACCCTCTATCAGATTCCTTCAAGCTAAGTCGATTTGTCGGAAACTATGCCCGCCAGATGGCGGGGCTTATATAGCTAAAGTGAAAAAAATAATCAGGTGAGCGATTCCAGGGCCATCATGGCCCTCTTGTTAATTTAAGTCTTTACAATGTGTGATTAAATTGTATTAAGCAACTGATACCTGATAAGTGTGAATATTCTGTATACACTAATAACAAGACATGGATTATTTCAATAATCAAGTGAAGAAATTGTATCGGTGAAAAACTAGGTCACTCGAAATCCAGGTAACTTTATAGATCGGTATCCTACGGTACAAAATGATTTATTGTTGAACACTTTCCTATTTTTAGCTCGCCTGAACAGGAAGTGCTCAAGGTGAATTATTGTGACCGCTCTATGTCCGGCATCCGTCGGCATCTTCTCCTCAGTAACCAGTGGGTCAATTGGGGTTGAAACTTCACAGAAAGCATCCTCTCAATGACCTCACCAGAATTCCTTCAAATGTTTGGGATCTATGCAGAATTCTGGTTTCCATGGCAACCAAACTTAAAGTTCCTAAACTGGTTGGACAATTTTCAAATAATTTTGTAGAAATGTTCCATGGATGACCCTCTTTCAGATTCCTTCAATCCATGTTGATTGGTCAAAAAACATATCTGGCTGATTTTCAAATAGTTTTGTAGAAATGTTTCTTGGGTGCCCTCTTTTAGATTCCTTCAAGCCATGTTGATTCATCAAAAAACATGGCCACCAGGGGCGGGGCTGTTTTGCCTTTAATTGCTATAGTGAAAGCTTGAAAAATCTTCTCCTCCCAGAGAGCAGATTTTTGAATAATTTTGTAGAAATGTTCCTTGGATGATCCTCTGAGATTCCTTCGATCCATGGTTATTGGTAATAAAAAAAAACGTGGCCGCCAGGAGGCAGGGCTGTTTTTTACCTTATATGGCTAAAGTGAAAAATAAATCATATCTTACTTGACCGTGGAAAAGTAGATTTTTAGCTCGACTTTTGAAAAAACGAGAGCTATTGTCATGACCCTGGCGTGGTCGTCCGGTTAAGGTTTTTTGTTCAGCTCAGCTTTTTTTCTGTTTTCTCCCTATCAGTCGAGCGTCTGTGCCGTACGCGGTGCTCTTGTTTATAGATATACACACCTGGGCTATTTAGATTTTAATGTGAACACATATTTATTTCTACCCCTTCCAACATCTAGGCACAAAAATGGAAAATCTCGTTAAATGCATGCATAATTATTTTAAAGAAATCAAATCAATGCAGCAAAAGGAGAGATGGCTCATTAAGAGCAATTTGGGAAAGGCTTGATATTTATTTTCCTATTTTTAAGGTACGTTATCCATGTTTGTATCAGATCCACCAACATCAGCGAATAAAGATCCATCAAAACAGGCTGTAAGACATAAACTATATTTACCTCACACGACAATTCTGCAGCAGACGACTTTTTGAAAACATAGTGACAAAAGAAGAAATTAACTATATTTACCTCATCTGGTAATTTATGAGTCGTCTGCTACAAAATTATCCAGTAAAAAAAAAATTGTATTATCTGTGAACGTTGGAAGTATCATGTTTTCACAGCAGTTAACCCTTTCCCTAATATAGACGCTTTCTGACGCCTCTGCAGCAGACAGCTTTTTGAAAACATAGTGACAAATGAAGAAATTGCACAAAACGTGCACAATGTTTTCTACTTTTAGTCAGGTTATCCATTCAAATATAGAGATTTTCAACTTTTTGACAAAATATGTTCAAAGTCGCAGAATTGTCGTATGAGGGGAAGGGTTAAAAATAAAACAACTTCGAAAATGTTGATTGTATAGTTTCATTGACTTATTTTGAATTTGAGACACTTCTTACTAAAGCCTAAATCAGGACGTTACTTCTAGTGAAATTCAAGATCAGATTACTCCTCCCACAGTTTGATCTGAATCTTCCTTTTTTGCAGACCATCTCCATGGTCTAGTGGTAGAGCGGTTGCAAGAGGTAACGGGTTTGATCCCCGACTGGGTCATACCAAATACTTTCAAAATGGTAGTAATGGCTGCCTTCCTTGGCGCTCAGGGTTGCGGGGTTAGTATTGTGACTGACTGGCTGGTGTCAGGATAAATGGACCAGTAGTACTGGTAACTTACCCAGGAAATGCCGTGATATAACTGAAACATTGTTGAAAGTGGCGTAAAACACTGATCAATAAATCCTTTATTGCAATGCAGTTCTATAAATAATCTGAATGCCTTTGGAGAATGTCCATATCCAGAAACAGACTCAACGAAATAAGTGATCATTTTGGTCTTTGAACCCTTTCTCGCATACAGGCACTTTCAGGTTCCCCTGCAGCAGATGACTTTTAAAACCATTTCAGCGAAAGGAGAAAATGCTTATAACGAGCAATTTCTCCTTTTGCAACAATGTTTTCAACATCATTTAATATCTATTCTTTAATTTTTGGTGGTTTTCCACATTTTTGCTAAAATGTTTTCAAAGTAGTGGGAAATTTAAAAAACACCCTGAATGTTAGTTTTCATATGATCATTTGTCTTTTTCAGCCAATGAATTTACTATCAGGCCCTTCCTATGAACAGGCTTTAAATAAGGACGATAAGCCAGGCAGTGATAAACTTGGCTCCGGTGTTAGAAAAGGAATTCAAGTTCATCAAGATGGTATGTATTTCCTAATAAAGATCCAAGGCCACTTCTGTATATAGCTTTCATTAACATTGTGGGAAACGTCTACATGTAGTTGCTGAAAAAAGTGTCTTTGGTCTCTCACCAATGAGTTAACCCTTTCCCTCATACGACAATTCAGCAGCAGACGACTTTGAACGTATTTTGTCAAAACATAGAAAATATCCATAATTGACTGGATAACCTATGGCAAAAAGTGAAAACATTGTGGCAAAAGGAGAAATTGCATGTTTTGTGCAATTTCTTCTTTTGTCACTATGTTTTCAAAAAGCCGTCTGCTGCAGAGGCGTCAGAAAGCGTCTATATGAGGGAAAGGGTTAAAAGTGTCGCCAGATGGCTAGGAAAAATGTTGTGTGTTGTGCTAGTGCAAGATGGCCAGGATACACACAGTAAGGTGGACTGTCTGCTGGGATGTGTGAAATAGTGTTAATTTTGTTTATATCTTTTTAATATAGGGATTTTACGCCGTTTTCTACATTATTTCAGTTATATCACAGCGACAGTTCACTTATTCATGATCATGCGGTAAACAATCCAGTACTAGGCTAGGAAATTTGCCTTGCCGAAGGGCATGACTGTCGTATCGCGACTGGGGATCGAATCTGAGATACCCGGTTTCAAATCCCCACACAAACCACTCAACCATGGCAGATTATTAAAAAATGGATTGTCAGAAGTTTCTTGAATTTTGTTTGTGACTAGGTGGCAAACCGTACAGGGCAACATCATCAAGATGTTACTGCCTAGGTGGTGTAGTGCTAAAGCATCCACCTCCAGTGAGGGAGGTCACAGGTTCGATGTCCGGCTGGGTCATACCAAAGACTTTATAAAATGGTAGTAATGCCTTTCCCTCCATGGTGCTCAGGGATGTGAGGTTAGACTGGCTCATTGTTGTCAGAATATTTGGTATTGGTAACTTACCTAGGAAACGCTGTGATATAACAGAATATTTGGTACTGGTAACTTACCTAGGAAACGCCGTGATATAACAGAATATTTGGTACTGGTAACTTACCTAGGAAATGCCATGATATAACGGAATATTTGGTACTTGTAACTTACCTAGGAAATGCCATGATATAACGGAATATTTGGTACTTGTAACTTACCTAGGAAACGCTGTGATATAACGGAATATTTGGTACTTGTAACTTACCTAGGAAATGCCATGATATAACGGAATATTTGGTACTTGTAACTTACCTAGGAAACGCCGTGATATAACGGAATATTTGGTACTTGTAACTTACCTAGGAAATGCCATGATATAACGGAATATTTGGTACTTGTAACTTATCTAGGAAATGCCATGATATAACGGAATATTTGGTACTTGTAACTTACCTAGGAAATGCCATGATATAACGGAATATTTGGTACTTGTAACTTACCTAGGAAACGCCGTGATATAACGGAATATTTGGTACTTGTAACTTATCTAGGAAATGCCATGATATAACGGAATATTTGGTACTTGTAACTTACCTAGGAAATGCCATGATATAACGGAATATTTGGTACTTGTAACTTACCTAGGAAACGCCGTGATATAACGGAATATTTGGTACTTGTAACTTACCTAGGAAATGCCATGATATAACGGAATATTTGGTACTTGTAACTTACCTAGGAAACGCCGTGATATAACGGAATATTTGGTACTTGTAACTTACCTAGGAAACGCCGTGATATAACGGAATATTTGGTACTTGTAACTTACCTAGAAAACGCCGTGATATAACGGAATATTTGGTACTGGTAACTTACCTAGGAAACGCCGTGATATAACGGAATATTTGGTACTGGTAACTTACCTAGGAAACGCCGTGATACAACGGAATATTTGGTACTGGTAACTTACCTAGGAAACGCCGTGATACAACGGAATATTTGGTACTGGTAACTTACCTAGGAAACGCCGTGATATAACGGAATATTTGGTACTGGTAACTTACCTAGGAAACGCCGTGATACAACGGAATATTTGGTACTGGCAACTTACTTAGGAAATGCTGGGATATTACGGAATATTTGGTACTGGTAACTTACCTAGGAAATGCCGTGATATAACGGAAAAATTATTACAAGTGGCTTAAAACGCCATACAAACTAAACATCAAGATGTGTAAGTTAGTAAGTAAGTAAATCTTTTATTAAAGTGACATGTGTATTACATATAATAAAACATAAAACAAATGGTGTTGGAAAACACCTGGCCCCATGAGCCTGTATGTCTCTATCTATAAAGGTTATGTATCTGTACGTAAATTCATTTATTCTTATCAGTTTGTGGTTCATGTTCTCTATATACATTTATAGACATATATATATAATTATATCAATGGTCTCGTTCAAACAGGCCGAAGCTACAGCTTGTACAAGATGTAGCTATGGCATCCCCGAATGAATGTGTGGAAATGAAGGTCTATCTGGATTTGCCATGTGGATTGTTTACATAAATATCTCAATTCATTGTGTTCTTTTCAGGGCGAGTAACGAATATCCCACCAAATATGGTTCCCGATCAATTTGGTATTGTCGGTTTATTAACATTTATTAGATCAGCAGAGACGGATCCTAGTCTAGTAGCGTTGGCCCCAGGGTTGGATCTCACAACTTTGGGTCTGAATCTCAATTCTCCAGAGTAAGAACATTTTAAATGATACAAATTAATTAACCCTTTCCCTCATATAGACGCTTTCTGACGCCTCTGCAGCAGACAGCTTTTTGAAAACATAGGGTTTTCCACCGGGTTTTCCACTTTTAGTCATAGGTTATCCATTCAATTATAGAGATTTTCTATTTTTTGACAAAATATGTTCAAAGTCGTCTGCTGCAGATTTGTTGTATGAGGGAAAGGGTTAACTTGTGCCATCAACCCACATACAGACTCTTTATGACAACTCTGACACTGATGACTTTTGAAAACTTGGTGGCAAGAGGATAAATTGTTCAATATTTTTCCCTAGATGTTTTCAAATATAGCTGCTGCAGAATTGTTGTATGTGTGATATGGGTTATATGTCAGTTTACAGTAACACTTGTAGTTTATGCCAAGGTCATATAGCTTTGCTAACATTGCCTATCACTCCTCGGTTTTAAAAGCTATTTTATCTGTTTGTGCAGTTTTCATATAACACAGTTATATTGTTGCTTTTTAGATCAGCTGAGATAAATGCTCAAGATGATTGAACTGGATCACTTTCTGCCCGCTGTTTAACTTTTAAACTACTGGGCCAATTCCAATCAAACTGCACACATCCTCTTCAAAGAAATGAAAATGACATACTTTAAAATTTTCATCTGATACTGCTTGTATGATTTAAATATAATTAAGCAAAAAATGTTCCTTAGGTGACCCTCTACAAAATTGCATAAGCCACCTAGTGTGAGGAATTGTTTCCATTTCAAAATATTTTCGAAAACCCATTTGCAAAAGAAGTTGTATATATACATGGTTATATGAAAGGGAAAGGTCAATGAATATACAAGTCCATTACCAGAAACGTGTACATGCATTTTATTTTGGACTCTTCCAAAATTGAAAACATCTGGAGAAAAGAAACTATTATTCTTTCAAATGAAAACTGAAGGTTTAGATAGAGAAAAATAATTTGCCATAAGCAACCACCCAACAAAATGCTCTTTTTCAAGTGAAGGGTTAATAAATATTTGTTTTATTCTTCAATACAGTAATTTATACAGTACGTTCCAGTCACCATGGGTAGATTTACCGTGCAGACCTCAGGACATAGGTATGTCAGTGATGTAGCTAATCCAGGAATGTCAAATTTTTTATTTTAATGTTTTAAAAGAATACTGATCATCTATACAAAGATATGACTGATACTGAATTCAAATGACAATCGTCAGCAAGCTATTGTTCCGGTTGCATAGCTCCAGGTTAGCCTGTGCACTCTCACTTAGCACGGTTTCTGCATCTACATACATGTATCAAAGTCATAATAAATGCACTTTATAAATTGATGAAAACCTCTTGAGGTAAAGCCCTGCTGACTTCACATCTATGTACCTTAACCCTTTCCCTCATATAGACGCTTTCTGACGACTGCAGCAGACGGCGTATTGAAAACATAGTGACAAAAGAAGAAATTGCACAAAACGTGCAATTTCTCTTTTTGCCACAATGATTTCCACTTTTTGTCATGTTTTGACAAATTACGTTCAAAGTGGTCTGCTGCAGAATTGTTGTATGAGGGAAAGCGTTAATGTGATGCCGTTAGTATGCATCAAGACCTCTTTTCACCTGAAAACAGGAAGCACTAATTGTAGATGCTATGGCATATTCCCTCGGAACAGTTTGTTTGTTTGACTGTTGTAGTATGTTGCTTTCAACAATATTTCAACTAAATGCCTGGCATTTCCTTGGTTATTACCAGTACTATCAGTAATTTTATCTTGACACTGGTGCTTATGTCATTTATAACTTGTGTTTCTTTATAGATTTCCATGTTCCTGCAGAGTATTTGACCAACATCTATGTACGAGATAAGGTAAGCTTTCATTGGTTATTCATTTGTGTCATGTGACATTGTTTTTGTCCAATAAAAACTCAAATGCCATTGAAGCAGGCATGTTTTTACTTGTTCAGGCCGTCTTAGTTTTACTATTAAGATTAATCAATTTTACAAGCATGTTCTCAATGCAGCATACACGTTTGAAATCTTTTTGATGAAAGAGAGAGAGAGAGAGAATGAAAAGCACTCAATGATGAAGATTTACATGAAAAGTGCATTTGCCACTGCATATACGCACGTAACATATATACATCTATAATGAATAACATATAGCATACAAACGTAAATGCATGTACATTTACTCAGTCATATACAAGTATCTGCCATTATACCAACGATTTCTCAGCTTGCTTATACGAGTTCCTAATGGAATGCAATGCGGCATGCTTAAAAAATATAATGATAATCGTTGTGAAGTGCATTATTTACGATCGGGTGCAAACCGAATAGAGCATAAACATATTCATAACTGTTCAGCGATACTAATAAAGCTAAAACTGTGCTCCCAAATTTGGAGGGATTTCTCTGATGAAATTAGACAGTTCAGTCTTGTACACTTTTACAGTTACATGTAGTCAAGATATGCTCCGTCAGACTAGTTCTCATATCGCTACAATCACATCACGAGCAACGAGTAAATTCTGGAAACGACGAATAAGCAATTAATTGAGCGATAGAAAAACTAGCCCGTAGCATACTTGGATAATTTTTTGCATAAGACCATGCTGGGCTAATCGATAACTGCTGTTGAATTTGTCTGTATAGTAAAAACTCTCGAGAAGACATTCTCTCAGTCCAATCATTAGATATCTTCGTATTTACATTTTTTCCAAATATGTTTGCTAGGGAAGCTATGTAATAAAGTCTTGCAAAACATGAAACAAGTCATATTTATGTAACAGTTTAACAACATCAGATATAAATCCCAATTGAGTTAAGTCATACTGATATGAACACACACGTAATAGAAATATAGATTTTGTCGCACAGTCTCTAAGTGACACAATTGACCAAGAAAGGTCAGTTTTCTCTTATCAATTTCGGCTTCAATAGGTAATGCTCCTAAAAGAGAGAGGATAATTTTTGTTCTAGATCTAATGTGAAGTCCATGAGCTTGCTTGTCTGGAAAATAACTTGAAAACTACAAGATAGAATTTAATACAAATATGGAAAGTCTCAACAAAGGACTACAATTATTGAACTGAAAACATTGTAGCAAAAAGGAGAAAAAATACGTTATGCAAATGCATCAAAATATGCCTGTAAGAGTAAATGGGTGACCAGACTGAACTATTCTATTTCAGCTTGCGCCCATAAAGTTGAATCGATATGGTGAAGACTTGTTATTTTATTTGTTCTACATGAATGGTGGAGATGTGTTACAATTGGCAGCTGCTGCGGAACTGTGAGTGATACATCATGTTTAGATTAACATTTAACCATTCACAAACAACTTTTGAAAACATTTTAGAAGAAGGCGCCTTTTCTACAGTTTCAAAGCAAATCTTATGAAACTTACTACATACATTACCATAATGAATACATTTGCAAGACTATTTCGAGGCCTTGGCGTGAAACAGTTGTAACTTAAAACCTATTTTGAAAACCCTGGTTTAGGGGCAATTTCGACCCTGTTGTAAACAATGCAAATTTAGGTGCCATTGCTCAGAACGAGCAATGGCACCTAAATTTCTATTGTTTACCAAGAAAAATGATTTAACGCTTATATAGACTTTATGGCGAGGTGATTAACCTTGGCAAAAAATTACCAATTTTAGTTACAACCGTTTCACGCCAGGCCCTCGATTAATGTGTCTACCTATAGAATCCTTCTATAGTATTGCACCTTTGGCTTGAAAGCGTGTCTGCCTGGACGCGGAAGGTCATGGGTTTGATCTGGCCAGCTCATATCAAAGACTTTAAAAATGGTAGTAATGCCTTTTCCTCTTTGGTGCTCAGGAATTTTTGGTTAGCAATATGACTGATAAATTGCTGAAAACAACGTAAAACTTCCAATAAATTAAGAAATCAACACACTCACCACAATTCGAGATGTGCTATAAAAGAACACCTTTCAAATACTTATGACAAGTGAGGAAAATAATTTTCTGTGCTTCCATACTAGTGTATTATTCCTTTCCCACATACAACAAATATGCAGCAGACAAATGCAGAAAACACAAGTGTGTTGAAAACATTGTGGTAAAAAATCTGTTGCCACAATGTTTTCAAATGCTTTGTGTTGTAGATGGGTTTATGTTGAGGGAAAGGATTTAACTGGTTGTTTGAAGTCTCTAAAAACCTTTTTATGAATGAATGTGTCATTTTTTTAGCTCACCTGAGCTTTGCTCAAGGTGAGTTAATGTGATCACCTTTTGTCCGGCGTGCATCGTCCGTCAACTTCTTCTCCTCAGTAACCAGTGGGTCAATTGGGATGATACTTCACAGAAAGCATCCTCTCAATGACCTCACCAGATTTTTGGGATCCATGCAGAAATCTGGTTTCCATGGCAACGAAATGAAAAAAACTTTCTTCTCCCAAACTGGTTTTCAGATTTTCAAATAATTTTGTAGAAATGTTCCTTGGATGACCCTCTATCAGATTCCTTCAAGCCATGTTGATTGGTCGAAAAACATGGCCGCCAAGGGGGCGGGGGGGCTATTTTGCCTCATATGGCTATAGTGAAAACTTAAACAATCTTCTCCTCCGAAAGTGTCGGGCCGATTTTCAAATAATTTTGTAGAAATGTTCCTTGGATGACCCTCTATCAGATTCCTTAAAGCCATGTTGATTGGTCGAAAAACATAGCCGCCAGTGGGGCGGGGCTATTTTGCCTAATATGGCTATAGTGAAAATTTAAAAAATCTTCTCCTCCGAAAGTGTTAGGCCGATTTTCAAATAATTTTGTAGAAATGTTCCTTTAGTGACCCCCTATCAGATACCTTTAAGCCATGTTGATTGGTTGAAAACATGGCCGCCAAGGGGGCGGGGCTATTTTGCCTTATATGGCTATAATGAAAACTTAAAAAATCTCGAAAAGTGTCTGGCCGATTTTCAAATAATTTTGTGGAAATGTTCCTAGGGTGACCCTTTATTAGATTCCTTCAAGCCAAGTTGATTGGGCGGAAACTATGGCCGCCAGGGTCGGGGCTTATATAGCTAAAGTGAAAAAAACAAACAAACAGGTGAGCGATCCATCATGGCCCTCTTGTTTTGAAGAACTTGCCTGCTCATCTTTTATTCTAATATCATTCCCAGATATAACAGAGACTGGAGATATCACAAAGAAGAAAGGGTTTGGATTACGCGAGCACCGGGAGTGGAGCCTGTGTTAAAGACAAACACATATGAAAAAGGGACTTACTATTTTTTCGACGTCGCAAACTGGAGAAAAGTTGGTAAAGAGTTTTATTTGGAGTATGACAAGCTTGAAGAACGACCATCACTGCCAACAACATAGTATCATCTGAGTCAACCAACTGCAGCTGCTCACTAGCACAAAGCCTTTTTGAACTTATCTTTTGGAAAGATGAATACTAGAAATGATGAAACAAATATTGTCATGACAAGAAAATATCATCTGAGTCAACCAACTGCAGCTGCTCACTAGCACAAAGCCTTTTTGAACTTATCTTTTGGAAAGATGAATACTAGAAATGATGAAACAAATATTGTCATGACAAGAAAATATAATGTTAGATAGCTACTGTTAAACAGACTAATTAGAACTTTGAGACAGGACTAGTTAAAGAGGAGTAAGCTAGTCGTTGCCCCACAGTATACCTCTTACAACTGAATTAGGCCCTAGGTTGTGTGTTACTGAAAAGAAATATCTCCCAGCACATAGGGTTTCAATGTTGAAACCTGAAATTTCTTATATTCAGCGCTTTGTTTTCAAGTAATGAATAAATCCATGTAACTGAGTCAATTCTTATTTCTCCAAACAGTCACAATCTTCAGACTTTCCAATTGAAAAGTTCAGAACACTGTGTGTGCAATTACACAACAAATGTTTTATTGAATCATGATAAACAACTGAGTTCATGTGTACAATTTTGAACCTACCCTTTATGTCATTTCAAGACCTTTCAGAATGATAACCTTTGCCCACATAAAGACACTTTCTGATGTCTCTGCAGCAGATGACTTTTGAAAATATTGTGACTAAAGGAGAAATTGCTCATAATGAGCAATTTCTCCTTTTGCCTTTTCAACTTAATTAATTAATTTTCATGTCGTATGAGGGAAAGGGTTAAATCAAAGTATTATTATTGTTCATTGAATCAAGTTAAAATTTATGGGAAATTTATCCTTTGCCAGTGTTTCAAAAGGCATCTAATGCAGATGTGTCAAAATGCGTTTTAATGTGGGAAAGAGTTAATAGTTCTGAACTCATCTTGGAATAAGGTCAATTTATTTCCCAGAAATATGTTCCAAGTTTTAAGAAATCTTTTCATGAAAAACTGTTTGAATAGATTTGGAGGCCGTTATTTATAAAATCGGAAATTGGAGGCATTATTTTCAGACAGTGAAAAAAAAGGAGAAAAGGAGAAATTGCTCAATTCAAGACATTTCTTTTTTTGCCACAATTTTTTCATTAACTGTTTGATTTAATGGAAAATGTCCCTGTAAACACATGGAAAATCTCTATAAAAGAAAGTATTTTTATTGATTAGAAAAAGAAGAAATTGTTCATTATGACCAATTTCTACTTTTGCCACAAGTTTTCAAATGTTGTCCACTGTAGATGTGTCAATAAGGGTCTGCAGGTGAGAAAGGGTTAAGTATCCGTTTGTTGTTATGTATTTGTTGATGAGGGTGCTTACAATTCCCCAACAGAGTTGGGAATCGTATTGTTTTTTTATTGTTTTTAGCTCACCTGAGCTTTGCTCAAGGTGAGTTATTGTGATCGCCTTTTGTCCGGCGTCCGTCGTGCGTCAACTTCTTCTCCTCAGTAACCAGTGGGTCAATTGGGATGAAACTTCACAGAAAGCATCCTCTCAATGACCTCACCAGATTTCCTTCAAATTTTTGGAATCCATGCAGAATTCTGGTTTCCATGGCAACGAAACGAAAAAAACTTCAAAATTCTTCTTCTCCCAAACTGGTTGGCAGATTTTCAAATAATTTTGTAGAAATGTTCCTTGGATGATCCTCTATCAGATTCCTTCAAGCCGTATTGATTGGTCGAAAAACATGGCTGCCAGGGGGGGCGGGGCTATTTTGCCTTATATGGCTATAGTGAAAACTTAAAAAATCTTCTCCTCCGAAAGTGTAAGGCCGATTTTCAAATAATTTTGTAGAAATGTACCTTGGGTGACCCTCTATCAGATTCCTTCAAGCCATGTTGATTGGTCGAAAAACATGGCCGCCAGGGGGCGGGGCTATTTTGCCTTTTATGGCTATAGTGAAAACTTAAAAAATCTTCTCCTCCATAAGTGTCAGGCCGATTTTCAAATAATTTTGTAGAAATGTTCCTTGGGTGACCCTCTATCAGATTCCTTCAAGCAATGTTGATTAATCGAAAAACATGGCCGCCAGGGGGCGGGGGCTATTTTGCCTTATATGGCCAAAGTGAAAACTTAAAATATCTTCAACATCTTCTCCTCAGTAACCAGTAGGTCAATTGGGATGAAACTTCACAGAAAGCATCCTCTCAATGACCTCACCAGAATTCCTTCAAATTTTTGGGATCCATGCAGAATTCTGGTTTCCATGGCAACGAAACGAAAAAAACTTCAAAATTCTTCATCTCCCAAACTGCTTGGCAGATTTTCAAATAATTTTGTAGAAATGTTCCTTGGATGACCCTCTACCAGATTCCTTCAAGCCATGTTGATTGGTCGAAAAACACGGCCGCCAGGGGGGCGGGGCTATTTTGCCTTATATGGCTATAGTGCAAACTTAAAAAATCTTCTCCTCCAAAAGTGTCACCCCAATTTCAAATAATTTTGTAGAAATGTTCCTTGGATGACCCACTTTCAGATTCCTTCAAGCCATGTTGATTGGTCAAAAATCATGGCCGCCAGTGGGCAGGGCTATTTTGCATTATATGGCTATAGTGAAAACTTAAAAAATCTTCTCCTCCAAAAGTATCTGGCCGATTTTCAAATAATTTTGTAGAAATGTTCCTAGGGTGACCCTCTATCAGATTCCTTCATGCCAAGTTGATTGGTCGGAAACTATGGCTGCCAGGGGGCGGGGCTTATATAGCTAAAGTGAAAAAAAAATACAAAATCAGGTGAGCGATTCAAGGGCCATGATGGCCCTCTTGTTTATTATTATTATTATTCTTTATTCTCCTTTGTCTGCTGTGTAAGTGCTTTGTTAACAGTAGTATTTTAAACGTCATCTTGCCTTCAGGGATAGGCACATTATCATGTAAATAAATATCATGCCAAATCAATGATGTTTTGTGTTTATGTGTTTAATAACTTCTGATTTTGGCATCTTTTATTGTCCGGGTTAATTGAACTGTTGCTTAATTAATAATTTTTAATGCATCTGCAGCTGACACTTTTTGAAATTATTGTGGTGAAAGTAGAGATTGTGTATAATGAGCAATTTCTCCATTTGCCACAATGTTTTCAACTCTATTGAAGTTATATTTCTATTTATACAGGTTTTCCAAACTTTTTACTAGATGTTCTCAGAGTTGTCTGCTGCTCAATTATGAAAACTGAACTTTTGAGGCATTTGTGAAAAACATGGCAGCCAAGTTTTCCTTATAAGCCTTTGATAGAAACAGGAAATCTGCTCTGAAAGCACTGGTCCAATTTTCGTTTTTCACAGAATTGTTCCTTGACCCTCCAGGAAGGATATTCAAGCTATGTGTATGAAAGTACAATTATAAAATAGTGTTGAAAACATTGTGACAAAAGCTAAAAAATGCTCATGAGCGATTTCTCCTTTATCCATTGTTTTTAAAAGTAATGCTGCAGAGGCATAAGAAATCATGTATAGTGGGAAAGGTTTGATTGATTGGGGTTTAACACCGTTTTTAACAATTTCTCAGTTATATTACAGCTGCCAAATCAACTACTCATGCATTTCCTGGTTTTCTTACACCAGTACTCCACGCAACAATCTTCCCAAGCAACTGGCTGCTTTTCCACATGGACTTAGCCCATTGATGCATGTTGCATTGACATTTGTCCAATCCTCGGGGAAGGGTCGATATCTGTGTAATATGATCCCCTTCAGCTTTGTGTGGTCTCTTGTGTAGACAGAACAATAAAGCATTAGGCCTTTGTTCAGGAATATAACACAAGATACCTACTGCTGATAAAATTGCCATCAAATGAAACAAGAGGACCATGATGGTCCCCAATTACTCACCCGATTTAACAGTTTTCAATGTTCTTATGATATGCATACAAGGAAAACAAGCGATGCCCCCTTGTGGATTGTAATAATTTGAACAGTCTTTGTAGAGGGTCACCCAAGGAATATTTGTGCCAAATTATTTTGAAATCGGGCCTATGTGTTATTACAAGAATATTTCCTAAAGTTTCACTATACATACAAGTCAAGCTCCCTTGTGGTCATATTTATCAATGGATCAAAATAATTTCAACATTCTTGGTAGAGGGTCACCCAAGTAACTAAGTATTTGTGGCATTTTTTTTTTCAAATCGGGCCAATATTTTTGGACAAGAAGATTTTTTAAGTTTTCACTATATATACATATAACTCACTGAAGATGATAAATACCCCCTAAACAGCACCTTGACCTACACCATAACTTAATTCATAAAAGGGCCATAACTCCGTAAAATATCATGCAATTGTAACCCCTTTAGGATATAGAAGCTTCATGTAAAATTTTATTGAATTATACCCAGTGGTTTGTAAGAAATAGGCTGAATAATATATGTGCTGTTTTAGGGGGTATTTATCATCTTCAGTGATAGTTCTAGTTTGAACAATCTTGGTAGAGAGTCCCCCCAAGGAACATTTGTGCAAAATAATTTTCAAATCGGAACAGAAGTTTTGGCAATTTTCCCCTCTTCCGATGCTGCAGCAACCAGTTCTACATGGAATTGAATTATTTGAACAACTTTGAAAGAGGACCACCTTAGATGATGACGGACAGTGTGTGATCACAAAAGCTCACTTCACACTTCGTGCTTGGGTGAGCTAAAAAGTGAACAGACAGACAGATGAAAATTGATCACAATTGCTCAGGTGAGCTTAAAATATAATTCCTTGAAACACATTTAAGATATTTATTAATAAAAGCATTATCATTTTTCAAACCAATACAGCATTTAATTTAGCATTAACAGTTTGCTTGTCTTACTTCAACCAACATTAGCAACCAGTTGAAAATACCTATTTATCCCTTTCCCTCATATAGACGCTTTCTGACGGCTTTTTGAAAACATGGTGACAATGTTTTCCATTTTTTGATAAAGTATGTTCAAAGTCGTCTGCTGCAGAATTGTTGCATGAGGGAAAGGGTTATAGAATCCCACAGTATTCACAATGGTCAACAAACTTTATTTATAAATAGATTTGAAAGGAAAACCCCATAAACTATGGACCAGTAGGTATTTACTGAGCTACAAATACATATTAGTAGTCCCTTGTATTATAACATCATCTCAATTATGATGATTAATAAAACAATACTTGATATATATACTTCAATTTTAGATATATTAAAGATTCATATAATATCTGTCGGCAGTGTATGATAAACCGAAATTCAATATCAGTAAAAATTATCCCTATCTTTTATCCTGCTTTGCCACATAAAACCGACATTAGTGAAGGCTTATAATTCAGATCTGATAGCATATTTAAGCAGTTACAAGATCCTAATCGAAGTGCACAGAGGTGCAAACTGATCACAGTCTTGTCTAGTCATTAAGTCCCTTCAGGTTTGTTTTATTAAAAATCAGTTGTATACAATTACAGAGCTCTTGATCAGGTGAGTACCGGTATTTCAAATTCAAAACCCTTATTTGACACTCAAACCCTATGTTGAGGCAACTCCGAGACGATTCATTTGAGTACCCATAACATAGGGTTTGGATGAGTCATTAGAGAAATATAGGTGGGAGAAGACCAGAATACTCTGCAGTTATTACAAAAAATAATTGACTGTAGACACTTGAATATATGAAGTGCAATTTCTCCTTTTGCCACAATGTTTTCCGCTTTTCCTCATAGGTTATCCATTCAATTATGGAGATTTTCTATGTTTTGACAAAATACGTTCAAAGTCGTCTGCTGCAGAATTGTCTTATGAGGAAAAGGGTTAAGAATCCTGTAGATCCCAACAGTCATTAAGATATACACTTCACTCTGTCGACTGTAAATTCCAACTAGAAATATCACTGAAGGTGATGAATACCCCCAGCTGGTGCCTGGCAATATACATATGTATGAGAAATTCAAGGGGCCATAACTCATTTAAAAATAATTCCAGTGCAACACACCGACAATATGCACAACTAGGCTTGGTATCAATCATTCTTGTGAAGTTATATTGAATTCTGACCAAGGGTTGCTGAGAAATAATGTTCACAAGAAATGTCCACAGACCAACGGACCGGCCGTCAAGCGCGACTCCTATATAGCCCCCATATACTATGTATCTGGGGGTATAATAAGACAGTGGATGTATAGGCTGAACCTTCAATGTTCCGAAACGTACCTTTTCCAATAAAAAAACAAGTCATGTATATCAGGTAAACCAATCATTTCTGAGAACTAACATTGAATTCCATGAGGTGCCTTATTTACATAGTTTCTAATGCAGTGTTCCAATTGATATGTTCCAATGCACTGGTCAATTCATTTTGACAAGAAGCACATTTAAATATACTGCAATAACTTGCAAATAAATTTAACTCTTTATACAAATATTAGTGAACACATCGAGGGCTTGGCGTGAAACGGTTTCAACTAAAAACCTATTTTGAAAACCCTGGTTTAGGGGCAATTTTGACCCCTTTGTAAACAATGCAAATTTAGATGCCATTGCTCAGAACGAGCAATGGCACCTAAATTTCCATTGTTTACCAAGAAAAATGATTTAACGCTTTTAAAGACTTTATGGCGAGGTAATTAACCTTGGTAACAAAATACCAATTTTAGTTACCATTTCATGCCAAGCCCTCGACATATTCCGTGACAATTAATTACATAATTATTCTACACCATTCAACATCACTAAAATACCTCTACAATTTGATCTGAAAGAATAATAGCTAAAAAAAATAAAGTGGAGATAATTATTTTATGTTTTTTGATTTGCAAATTAATCAAATCCAATTAGACCACATCAAAGAGAAATTGCTCATAATTAGCAATTACTCTTTTCCCCCAAAATGTATTCAAACTTACACAATTTTTATTTCAGAGGTTTTCAAAGCAAACAACTAAGAGACAATCATATTTTGGTAAACAGTTAAAAACATGTTTGCATCTGTACATTTCATTAATTAATTCCTTTCCAAGTTCCAAATCATTCCCATGCAAATTTTCAGAAGCAATATGACCACGATTTTATATTATAGAAGTAGCTGATGAATGTCATCTGAAAGCTTCCACTTGGACCAATTCAACCCTCTCTCATCTTTCACTCCTCTGCTGCAGATCAACTTTAACCCTTTCCCTCATATGGACGCTTTCTGACGCCTCTGCAATTTCTCCTTTTGACACAATGTTTTCCACTTTTTGTCATAGGTTATCCATTCAATTATGGAGATTTTCTATTTTTTGACAAAATACGTTCAAAGTCGTCTGCTGCAGAATTGTCGTATGAGGGAAAGGGTTAAAGCATTGTGGCCAAAGTCGATATTGCTCATGATGAGCAGTTTCTCCTATTGCCACAATTTTTTTTTAATAATTAACAGAGGATTTTACAAATTTTGGTGAAGATGTTTTCAAAGTCATCTGCTGCAGATTTATTGAATGTGGGAAAGGGTTAAAGGGCAGATGACAACATCAATGAATAAACGCTGCAAGTTTGTTTTAGGTATCTCCATTTAATGACGTAGTTTGTTTCACACAAAAATATATTATATTAACATGGTTGATATTCCTTTCTATCTTAACTCTTACACATACAACAAAATGGCAGCAGACAACTTTGAAACATCTTGGCAAGAATATGAAAAATCTCTTTAAATGAAGGTACTCTTATTGAATAGCAATTTTCCTTTTTGACACAATGTTTTGAAAGTCGTCTGCAGCAGAGGTGTCTATATGTGGGGAAAGGTTAAGGACTGATCAATTTCACCTTTTCTACTCTTACTGAAAATCCGGCCAGCATTTACGAGTACAAAACATTACAAGTTAATATTCACTGTCATAGAGATGGCTTGTTACATTATATTTATAAATATAGCCATTCCTTAAAAATAGCATGTTGATTTTCCCATCATGTTTTAAATAATGAGATGAACTGTTATTATTTATTTCCACAAATTAGAGTAAAACAAGTAATAATTTAACCCTTGCCCTTCTATACACACCTTTAAACAATATTTACAAATGCTATAATGCACACCTTTTAAGTACATTTGCATACAATGTAAACTAAAATCAGACTGCAAACTCATTCAGTCTAAACTTGGTTTAATTTGTTTGCTATTTTTTCATCAATATGTCGCAAAAACTAATCCATTTCGTGGTATATTGGTCAATTACACCATTCAGCGGTATATTGGTTAATTACACCATTCAGTGCTACATGGGTTTATTACACCATTCAGTGGTATATGGGTTTATTACACCATTCAGTGGTATATGGGTGTATTACACCATTCAGTGGTATATGGGTCATTTACACCATTCAGCAGTATAATGGTCAATTACACCATTAAGTGCTATATGGGTCAATTACACCATTCAGTGGTATATGGGTTTATTACACCATTCAGTGGTATATGGGTTTATTACACCATTCAGTGGTATATGGGTGTATTACACCATTCAGTGGTATATGGGTGTATTACACCATTCAGTGGTATATGGGTCAATTACACCATTCAGTGGTATATGGGTGTATTACACCATTCAGTGATATATGGGTTTATTACACCATTCAGTGGTATATGGGTGTATTACACCATTCAGTGGTATATGGGTGTATTACACCATTTAGTGGTAGATGGGTCAATTACACCATTCAGTGCTATATGGGTCAATTACACCATTCAGTGATATATGGGTCAATTACACCATTCAGTGCTATATGGGTTTATTACACCATTCAGTGGTATATGGGTGTATTACACCATTCAGTGGTATATGGGTCAATTACACCATTCAGTGGTATATGGGTGCATTACACCATTCAGTGCTATATGGGTCAATTACACCATTCAGTGCTATATGGGTTTATTACACCATTCAGTGGTATATGGGTGTATTACACCATTCAGTGGTATATGGGTCAATTACACCATTCAGTGGTATATGGGTGCATTACACCATTCAGTGGTATATGGGTCAATTACACCATTCAGTGCTATATGGGTTTATTACACCATTCAGTGGTATATGGGTGTATTACACCATTCAGTGGTATATGGGTCAATTACACCATTCAGTGCTATATGGGTCAATTACACCATTCAGTGGTATATGGGTTTATTACACCATTCAGTGGTATATGGGTGTATTACACCATTCAGTGGTATATGGGTGTATTACACCATTCAGTGGTATATGGGTCAATTACACCATTCAGTGGTATATGGGTGTATTACACCATTCAGTGGTATATGGGTGTATTACACCATTCAGTGGTATATGGGTCAATTACACCATTCAGTGCTATATGGGTCAATTACACCATTCAGTGGTATATGGGTTTATTACACCATTCAGTGCTATATGGGTGTATTACACCATTCAGTGGTATATGGGTGTATTACACCATTCAGTGGTATATGGGTCAATTACACCATTCAGTGCTATATGGGTCAATTACACCATTCAGTGCTATATTGGTCAACTCAGTGCTGTATCAGTGGTCGATTATTCATTCAACAGTATATGGGTCGATTACACCCTTTGGAGAGATAAGGTTCACCTTATCACAGACATGACTTGTTACGATTTATATCCATCAAATTACAGAGACAACAAGTCTTAACCCTTTCCAACATACAGTAAATCTGCAGCAAACGACTTTTAAAACATAGGCAGAAATATGGAAAATCTCAATAAATGAAACAACAATTATTGAATAAATATGAGCAATTTCTCCTTTTACGACAATGTCTACAAAATTTGTCTACTGCAGAGGCGTCAGAAAGCATTAGTATGTGGAATAGGGTTCATGTTTATACAGAGATGGCCTGTTACTATTTATATCACAGTCAACATTGCATGTTTAATCGTCAGTATTGTAATCGGAGTCATTCTCTGAATCGCTCTCCTCCTGTTCGTCGTCGTGCAGTGCTTGTTCGTCTTCATCATCTGAGATATCCCACTGGGGATGGTCCTCTACCAACTTAGCTGCTTTAACATCCAACTGGAAGAAAGGAATAAGTTGTATTAGCCCATTTTCACATACAACAAATCTGAAGCAGATTACTTTGAAAATACCGAGACAAAAATATGGAAAATCTCTATAAACTGCAAATAGGAAAGGTTTAAAATTGTAACCGCACCTGCAGCAGAATACTTTTTAAATTATTGTAGGAAAAGGAAAATTGCTTGTACAAATAATTTCTCTTTACCCACAATGTCTTCCAACTCAATTCAAATATTTTCTTGATGATCAACTTTATTTTTCCAACATGTTTTCAAAGTAATCTTCTGTGGATTTGTTCTCTTATGGAAAAGGGTAAGGAGGTTCGCTGTTTTTAAAAAACACATAAAAGATATATGCAACAGCTTGAATTGTGGTTTTCATACAAACTTGAAAGCAATATGACAAATGGAGAAATTGTTCTAAAAGAGCAATTTTTTTTTTTCAATAATGATTTCAGAAAATCTTAAAAAACCCATTAGGAGGTAAATTAATTGAATTGATATCCCCTTTACTTTTGAAAGTAACCATTACTCTGTTGTTTAATAGGAATTCATAGCAAAAGAGAGTTGCATTTCCTGATGTAGGTTAACATATCTATGAAGCTTTAATCAAGACCTTCACAGGGACTGACCAATGGAAAGACAGATGGATAACACAACACATAAATGACTGATTAAAAATATATAGCTCAAGATAAGAAACTAATCCAAAAGCTAAAATATTTTCTACACTTGTAAAAAAGTTGTTGTTAACCTCAAAATCATTGCAACTCCAGACTTCTGGTAAGCACTGTCCAAGTACATACATAATACAGCTTAGTTAGAATGTTAAAGTAAAATGACCCACCTTGATATTTTTGACTTGATCAAAATCTGTGTGATAACTGTCTGACCTCAGTATAACGGAATATGTGTAAACACCGATACGATCTGGTGCTGAGAACTTCAGTTGGACCTAAAGAGAGAGATATTCAACTTATTAGAAACCATTCCCTTCAATTTATAATGGTAAGGTATGGCTTTTGACCCTTTCCTATAAAAACCAAATTTGTAGCAGATGACATTGAAATGATCTTGTCAAAAATATGGAAACTCTTTATACATGAAAGTTTATTTATTGTATAGAGTTGAAAACATTTTGGCCATCCCCCGCTTTTACTATCAATACAAGTGTATAATACAAAGACAAAATGAAAGTGCAAAATTTGAAGTCGATCTAACAAATCCAAAATACAAGAAATTAGGAAACAAAAACATTATATGACTCCAATAAAACTATTTATTTATTATATTACTCTTATAATTATTTTTATATTTATTTGTGCAAGATTTAACTTCTTTGCAACAAAACATGAAGAAGATGTGTCCAATTCACAAAATCCACTAAAAAACATAAAAATTCATATTTTTAAAGCCAAAAATTAGAGCATACTCAGCATTTTCATAAGATGCAACTACGAACCAAGTTTGAAAGCCCTAGCACTAGAAGTTATTGAGAAAAAGTAAAAACATAAAACATAAACGTTGAGCTAAACGCAATAGTTAAATATGACTAGATTAAAAAATACCAACAAATAAAATTTAAAAAAAATGACCACCAGGTGATTTACCCCAAAATAAGATCATACTTAGCATCTTCAGCATACAATGTGAATAACGGTATTAGATGCAACTATGATCAAAGTTAAAAAGCACTAAGACAGGTACTCATTGAAAAAAACAACAAAAAAACACTTTAATGTTGATGTTTGATGCTGCCGCTATCGCCAGAAAAGCAACACCGTAGTCCCGTTTTCGCAACCAAACATTGCTCATCTAGACCAATATATCCTTTGGTCACAATGAAGTCTTCCCCATCCAAGAATACATTTGGTGAAAATTACCTCTTCTGTTGTTTTTAAAGTGTAGATTGTGACTGGAGCCGATATAAGCATGCGATTCTTCCTATCTGCCACATATAACCACCAGGCTTCTTGCTTTTCCTAAAAAAGAATATAAATTTTAGTTGTATAATAGCTCTTTAATGCTTTCTGAGAAGAAAAGATATCAAGATTTCAAACAGCTAACCTTTTTCTTTTACTTTTTCCCATTTAAAGAGTAAATAACGACAGATGACTTCCGAGACAAAATATGAGAAATCTTTATAAATTACACTATTATGATTGAATAGAGTTGAAAACAATGCTGTTGACCAAAGGAGATATTGCTTATTATTAATAAGAGGCCCATGGGGGCCTATGCTCTACTGGGATGGGATTTCAAGGGCCATAATCCAGTCTTGCATGGGCGGATCTAGCTGGTTTGCGAAAGGAACCAAACTCTCATGGATATCTAACTACTGTATAAGTTTGATTGAGATACAATCAAAACTGAAGACTTTATCGCGTTCACAAGCTCTATTATAGCAATTCTGACAATTTCAAGGGCCATAATCCAGTCTTGCATGGGCAGATCTGGCTGGTTTGCGATAGGAACCGAGCTCTCATGGATATCTAACTACTGTATAAGTTTGATTGAGATACAATCAAAACTGAAGACTTTATCGCGTTCACAAGCTCTTTTATAGCAATTCTGACAATTTCAAGGGCCATAATCCAGTCTTGCATTGCCGGATCTGGCTGGTTTGAAAAAGGAACCAAGCTCTCATGAATACCTAACTACTGTTTAAGTTTGGTGAAGATCAGATAGTAAATGGAGCCTGTATTGTGTTCACAAGCTCTATTATAGCAATTTTGACAACTTCAAGGGCCATAATCCAGTCTTGCATGGGCGGATCTGACTGGTTTGCGAAAAGAACCGAGCTCTCATGGATATCTAACTACTGTATAAGTTTGATTGAGATACAATCAAAACTGAAGACTGTATCGCGTTCACAAGCAATTGTTTATGGACGGACGACGGACACCACACTACGGCATAAGCTCTTCTGGCCTTTGGCCAGTAGAGCTAAAAATTACTCCTTTTACCACGGTGTTTGCAAAAGTCTTCTGCTGTATATGCGTCAAAATGTGTCTGAAAGTGGGAAAGGGTTCAAAAAGTATTTTTAAATGTTAACAAGAGTTGTCGGAGGACAATATAGCTCGCCTATCAGGGCCATCGTCTATCAGGGCCTACTTCAGAACAGTTATAGCATTAGGTAAAGTCACACAGTATCACCTATTGCAAGATAATACACCTTTTCAATACTTCCATGCAAATGTTAACCAAGTCCATACAGGCCTTTTAAATCTGTAAATTGGTTTATATACGATGTATGCCAATAGTGAACATAATACCGAAGACTTACAGTATCAGTATCAGATAAAACCACACACTATTATTTATTGCAAGATATCACAAATTTTCAATACTTGTATGCAAATCTTAACCTGGCAACGCTGATACCAACGCCATACAAGGTCCCCTAATGATCCTGAATAAGTGTGTGAAGTTTCAAAGCAACAGCATACACAGTGTCTGAGAAAAGGCCTTGCACGCAAAGGTTTGACCAAAATTCTAAGTCGAAAAAGGGGCACAATTCAGTCAAAATCCATTCCAGATATGGGACTTGACATACAAGGTCCCCTAATGACCCTGAATAATTGTGTGAAGTTTGAAAGCAACAGCATACACAGTGTCTGAGAAAAGGCCTTGCACGCAAATGTTTGACCAAATTTCTAAGTCCAAAAAGGGGCACAATTCAGTCAAAATCCATTCCAGAGTTATGGGACTTGACATACAATGTCCCCTAATGATCCTGAATAAGTGTGTGAAGTTTCAAAGCAACAGCATACACAGTGTCTGAGAAAAGGCCTTGCACGCAAAGGTTTGACCAAGCTGGCAACGCGGACGCCAACGCCAACGCCGGGGTGATAACATAAGCTCCCCTATTTCTTCGAATAGGCGAGCTAAAAAGTAACAAATCAATTTACATCCGGGAAGAAGGGACAGTGGACAACATGGCTCTCTCTCTCTTCTTCGTCTCTAATGTCGTCTCTTTCTTGTTCTCCTCTTGATATTTATCCCAGTCATCGTCATTGGAAGCCTCCGACTCATTTCTCTTCCGTCTTCTTGTAGTGGAAGGCTGGGGCTGGGGCTGCTCCTCCACCTTAGCTTCTTCTTCATCTTCTGATTCTGTGACTAGATCATCCGCACCATTCTCTTCTCCCTCATTCTGAAAAATATTTACCAATCAAAATATCAACTTCTGTATAACGGTATCAATATAGCTCAAATAAAACAATAGTAATACATGAACTTAGCTCTTTACCTTATGAAGACTACCTTCAAAGTCTCTTCAGCAGTCATCATTTGAAATCATTGTGGAAAATGGAAAAATTGCTTCTAAAAAACCACAAACTATTACACTTTTCATCACCATGTTTTTAACTCTGTATAAAAAGCATAGTCCCAATTTCAGGAGTTTTATTTCTTCCTATTAAAGATATTATTAAAGCTGATGACTTCATATACAACTGATCTATCCTATGCTTACACAATTGTTTATAAAGTTTGGTAAATCACCTCAAGTATTCAGTATGTTTTCAAGAAGAATATAAATACTTTAGATAAATTCAGTCTGACGCATCTGCAGTAGACATATTCTGACAAATCTGCATTTATAGTCATATTCTGAGACATCTGCAGTAGAGGTATTCCGACATATTTGTAGTAGACAACATGAAAGCATTGTGGCAAAAGGAAAAAATGCTCATTATTAGCATTATGAGCAATTTCCAATTATGCCACAAAGGTATCAACTCTATTCAATAATGTCAATAATTTATAGATTTACAATTTTCACATTGATGTTTTCAAAGTAACATGCTGCTGATTAGCTGTATGTGGGAAAGGGTTAACATCCAAGGAGTAAGAGGTTAGATATAGAGTTTAATTAACATTGTTTTCATGATACGGGATTTAAATCCCAAGTGGAAGAGATTCTTGCGATATAAAAACGAGTGCGCCATAGCGCACGAGTTTTTATATGCAAGAATCTCTTTCAAGATGGATTTAATTCCCAAATCATGAAAACAATGTTTATTAAACTATATATTATATACTCGGCGATAATTTTCGTTTTTAAACAACAATACCCATGTGCAGCTCATTTGTTTTTATCTCAGAAGCAGAGAGATCTGAATGACGTAATCTGCCAGTTTTGCAGTGACGTCACTACGCGCGCACCGACAAAAGTGTACATTGATAGAAATAAATGTGTCATGTCGATTCAAGCTCTTATTTGCGGATTTAAAAGTGCAATTGTGGATTATTTAACTGTTCATCATGGAAATAAAGTGTTAAGTAGTGAAAACCGAGCTTAAAGTGTTTAACAATGAGTTTATTAGAGATTAAACAAGAGCTGTCGGAGGACAGCGCGCTCGACTATATGCCGCTTATTCACATAAAGCACTATTTCATTATATTGCACTTAAGTACTATTAACCCTTTCCCTCATACGGCAATTCTGCAGCAGACGACTTTGAACGTATTTTGTCAAAACATAGAAAATCTCCATAATTGAATGGATAACCTATGACAAAAAGTGGAAAACATTGTGGCAAAATTTTCTAAGTAATTCAAGGGCCATTACTCCATATTTAGGATACAATGGAGTTATCTAACCTATTTGTACGATGGTCCTTAACAAATGTATGAAGTATGAAGTGATTTGAATTATGAAACTTTAGCGTTGAGCTAAACGCAAATGTTAAAACTGACCGAGTCCAAAAATAGCAAAACCTTGAAAAAAGGTTTACCAAATGTTTGACATCATGCAAAACCCGTTTGATATGTTGAAGAATTATATTTGATAAATGAATGATCACAATTAGAAAGGAATGTAACCAAAAATTATGAATTTATCTAAAATTCTCAAAATCAAACAAAAATCATGTTATTTATTCCCAAAAAGTCACACTCAGCATCTTCAACATACAATGTGAAGAAAGGTATTATATGTAAAAAATTAAATGAAAATTTCCAACTTGCCCTAAAACTTTAACCACACAAAATCATGTTTTTTACCCCAAAAAGAAGGTCACACTCAGCATCTTCAGCATTCAAATTAAAGAAAGGTATAAGATGTAACTACATTCCAAATATTAAAGCTGAAGTACAAATACTTATTGAGAACAAGAGCTGTCGGAGGACAGCGCGCTCGACTATATGCCTCTTATTCACATAAAGCACTATTTCATCATATTGCACTTAAGTACTTTTAAATTATATATACTCTATATGTAAAAGCAACTGAATAGATACATACATTTAAAAGAAGGTCATACTCAGCATCTTCAGCTTTCAATGTGAAGAAAGGTATTATATGTAATTAAATTCCAAATATGAAAGCCCTAGCACAAGTACTTATTGAGAAAAATTAAAAATTAAAATAAAATTCCAACTTGCCCTAAAACTTTAACCACCCAAAATCATGTTTTTTACCCCAAAAAGAACGTCAAACTAAACATCTTCAGCATTCAATGTGAAGAAAAGTATTATATGTAATTATATTCCAAATATGAAAGCCCTAGCACAAGTACTTATTGAGAAAAAATAAAATTTAAAATAAAATTCCAACTTGCCCTAAAACTTTAACCACCCAAAATCATTTGTTTAGCCCAAAAAGAAGGTCATACTCAGCATCTTCAGCATTCAATGTGAAGAAAGGTATTATATGTAATTAAATTCCAAATATGAAAGCCCTAGCACAAGTACTTATTGAGAAAAATTAAAAATTAAAATAAAATTCCAACTTGCCCTAAAACTTTAACCATCCAAAATCATGTTTTTTACCCCAAAAAGAAGGTCAAACTCAACATCTTCAGCTTTCAATGTGAAGAAAGGTATTATATGTAATTAAATTCCAAATATGAAAGCCCTAGCACAAGTACTTATTGAGAAAAATTAAAAATTTAAATAAAATTCCAACTTGCCCTAAAACTTTTACCACCCAAAATCATGTTTTTTACCCCAAAAAGAACGTCAAACTCAGCATCTTTAGCATTCAATGTGAAAAAAGGTATTATATGTAATTAAATTCCAAATATGAAATCCCTAGCACAAGTACTTATTGAGAAAAATCAAAAATTAAAATAAAATTCCAACTTGCCCTAAAACTTTAACCATCCAAAATCATGTTTTTTACCCCAAAAAGAAGGTCAAACTAAACATCTTCAGCATTCAATGTGAAGAAAGGTATTATATGTAATTATATTCCAAATATGAAAGCCCTAGCACAAGTACTTATTGAGAAAAAATAAAATATAAAATAAAATTCCAACTTGCCCTAAAACTTTAACCACACAAAATCATGTTTTTTACCCCAAAAAGAAGGTCAAACTCAGCATCTTCAGCATTCAATGTGAAGAAAGGTATAAGATGTAACTATATTCCAAATATGAAAGCCCTAGCACAAATAATTATGAATGAAAATGCCAACTTGCCCTAAAACTTTAACCGGACGCCGATGCCGACGCCGGGGCGAGTAGTAAAGCTTTCATATTCTTCGAATAGTCGAGCTAAAAATTAAAAAATTAAATGAAAATGCCAACTTGCCCTAAAACTTTAACCACCCAAAATTACCTCTTTTACCCCGAAAAGAAGGTCACACTCAGAATCTTCAGCATACAATATGAAGACAGGTATTAGATGTAATTATATTCCAAATATAAAAGCCCTAGCATAAGTACTTATTAAGAAAAAAAGAAAAAAAAAAAAATTCCAACTTGCCCTAAAACTTTAACCACCGAAAATCAGGTTTTTTTACCCCAAAAAGAAGGTCACACTCAGCATCTTCAGCATTTAATGTGAAGAAAGGTATGAGATGTAACTACATTCCAAGTATTAAAGCCGTAGCACAAATACTTATTCAGAAAAAAAAAAAGAAAAAAAAAAAATTCCAACTTGCCCTAAAACTTTAACCACTGAAAATCATGTTTTTTACCCCAAAAAGAAGGTCACACTCAGAATCTTCAGCATACAATATGAAGACAGGTATTAGATGTAATTATATTCCAAATATAAAAGCCCTAGCATAAGTTATTATTGAGAAAAAAAAAAAAAAAAAAAAATAATAATTTGCAGCAGACTTTCAAAACATCCAAGAAAAAAAAAATAGAAATCACTTGGAGTGAAGTATAATTATTGACAGAAGTTGATCATTTTGAGTAATTTCTCTATGTGACAATGATTTCTTAAGTTGTCTGGGCCCACAGCCGGTCACTGGTAACCCTCCTGCACCTGGAGCATATGGGACAGGGTACCAGGGACCCTAGCCTATGGGATACGGCCAACCAATGGGGCCACAGCCGGTCGCTGGTAACCCTCCTGCACCATATGGGACAGGGTACCAGGGACCTCCAGCTTATAGTCAACCAGAAAAAACTGCCTCAGGTAACAAATAATAAATGGATTATTTTTATGAAATAAGTTACTTTCCCTGTACAGACCACTTTCCATGCCTCTTCAGTAGACAAGTTTTTGAAAGAATCTTTAAATCCTAATAGCCTAAGATAATTATGTCAAACTCTTGGTACATCTTACTTTCACTTCTTGTTTGCAAAATTCCATCATTTGCTTGTTTTATATCATTGATTAAGCCCCTTACAAACATGCAGATATCTTTTGACAGTGTCAACTCTTCCCACATACAACAAAGCTGCAGCAGAAGACTTCAAAAACATATTTGCAAAAAACTATGGTATCTCTCTATCGATAAATGTTTACCCGGTAATTATTGAACAGATGTGAAAACATTGTGGTATAAGGAGAAAATGCTGATAAGGAATTTCGCCTTTTGCCACAATGATTTCAAATTTCACCATGCATCAACATTTCTCTGCATGTGGGAAAGGGTTTTAGATATAAATTTATAGTTCATGTATTTTTTTTTTATTGCAGCTCCTGCGATGACCAATGATTTCGAGACACAACCTCCACCATATCCAGGAAATTAAAACATACTTACGGCAGCAATTTTCCAGAGGACTAGATAAGCATCCTCGGTACCCAGGTTATTTATAAAATATATGGTATCATATTATGAATAGCTTGGGTTCTGAGGATGTAGATAAGGGGCCCATAATCTTTCTCTTTCCCAATTACAACAAATCTGCGGCAGACGACTTTGAACTCATCTGGATAAAACATATGGAAGTCCTCTGTAATTGAAATTATAGTCATTGAAAAGAGTTAAAAAATGGTCTTGCAAAAGGGGAAGTTGCTCATTATGAGCAATTTATTCTTTTGTCCCAAAGTTTTCAAAAGTTGTCTGTCTGATCCAATTTTATTCTATTTTCTATTGGTGTATGGTAATAATTTGTATGGATAGCCTGTTATGTAGAGCGAACAAAATGGGCTTACTGGGTAAGTCTAACAGATAACAATTTACAAAAATACAGTCAACCTTCCTTTGTGAAATGGAAGAAATAGATTTATTTGTGTATTAATTTCATTCCTTACAATTTTGATTTAAGTTTATATTGATATTATATAAAGTGTAAAGTGAGATTTTTACTTACATGCTTTAAGACAGCCTTATTTATCATATACTTTCTCATAACATGGAAATGAAATGAGTACATTAACATGTTGTTATCAGGGTTGAATTGTTATATTTTTGTATCAGTGTATGTTTGAATTTCTAACTTTTTTAACCCTTTACCCCTTGTAGACGCATTTTGACGCAGCCAGCAGACAACTTTTAAAACATTGCAACAAAAGACGAAATTGCTCATTATGCAGCAGCAATTTCACCTTTTTTCACAATGTTTACAATTCTATTGAATAATTACTCCCTCATTTATGGAGATTTTTAGAAGATGTCCTGTTGCATATCTGTTGTATGTGGAAAACAGTTAACCCTTTCATTTTTAGCTCTACTGGCCTAAGTCCAGAAGAGCTTATGCCGTGGTGTGGTGTCCGTCGTGTGCTCGTGCATGCGTGTGTGCGTGCGACCGTCCGTGTCCGTAAAAAATTATTTGTGACCGCGATACAGTCTTCAGTTTTGATTGTATCTCAATCAAACTTATACATTAGTTAGATATCCATGAGAGCTCGGTTCCTTTGTTGTCAAAATTGCTATAATAGAGCTTGTGAACACAATAGAGGCTCCATTTACTATTTGATCTTCACCAAACTTAGATAGTAGTTAAATATTGATGAGAGCTTGGTTCCTTTCGAAAACCAGCCAGATGTGCCCTTGCATGACTGAATTATGGCCGTTGAAGTTGTCAAAATTGCTATAATACAGCTTGTGAACGCGATAAAGTCTTCAGTTTTGATTGTATCTCCATCAAACATATACAGTAGTTAGATATCCATGAGAGCTCGGTTCCTTTCGCTAA
Organism: Serripes groenlandicus; assembly: GCA_031761405.1. Classification (NCBI taxonomy): domain Eukaryota; kingdom Metazoa; phylum Mollusca; class Bivalvia; order Cardiida; family Cardiidae; genus Serripes; species Serripes groenlandicus. The sequence goes on along the minus strand of JASEVX010000007.1, from coordinate 53,503,481 downwards.
CCAGACAGATCCGCCCATGCAAGACTGGATTATGGCCCTTTAAATTTTCAAAATTGCTATAATACAGCTTGTGAACACAATAGAGCCTCTATTAACTATTCAATCTTCACCAAACTTAGATAGTAGTTAAATATTGATGCAAGCTTGGTTATTTTTGCAAACCAGCCAGATCCGCTATGCAAGGCTGGATTATGACCCTTGAATTTGCCAAAATTGCTATAATAGAGCTTGTGAACACAATAGAGGCTCCACTTACTATCTGATCTTCACCATACATACAATGCTCTAGATTGAAAATGACCAAAGAACAATCCCAGTAGAGCATAGGCCCTCATGGGCCTCTTGTTAGCTCACATGAGCACAAAGTTCTCAATGTGAGCCTTTCTCCATCGTCCCCCCACATTTATTCAAACAGCATCTCCTCCTTTACCATTGGGTCAATTCAATTTAAACATTGCGTAATTGATCCTCACATTGTCCTCTTCCAAAATAGCTAAAATGCCATCATGGCCCTCTAGTTAATATTGACTTTGGCAGAGTCCATAACCAATTGAAATAACATCAAGATTAAATGTTTATCTGAGCAGCAAACAGTAGAGCCTGGTCATATGGCACACATTTGCCTACTGGTCTAGCTCTATACAGGTGGCACAGGTTTTAGTTTCAGCAGTCAAAGGGTTAATATTAGAATATTGTTTGATCCATAGAACTCAAAAGAAATTGTTCTGGTACTTATTCTTTTACTTGACCCTTTTCCTGGTATTATTTTGTGGCTGACAACTTTTAAATAGATTGTTGGAAATGGGTAACCACTGAAATTAGCAAAATCTCCTTAACCAATATTGTTTAAAATATACTTTTATTTTCAAGATAATAATGTTTTTCCTCCATCGTTTTTTAAAACAGATGACTATTAACAACTTCATATCAGGTAAAGGGTTAAAGACGGAGCCAGACATAGCTGTAAAATGTATGTATAAAAACAGCCAGTTGCCTTGGATTAAGAATACATGTATGTGGAATTCTAGTGCAGGAAAGGCATGAAATACCTTGGTATTTGATTTTTGCTACCAAGATAATTATGACAAACACTTTCTTGAAAAATTGCACTTATTCTCAATTATTGACTAAGAGTCATAATTAATTAACTGTTTTCCACATACAGATGCTTTCTACATACAGATGCTTTCTGATGACTCTGCAGCAGACAACTTTTGAAAACTTTGTGTCAAAAGGAGAAATTGCTCATAAAATTTATACTTTCATTTGCGGAGTTTTTCCATATTTCTGCATAAATGTTTTCAATGTCACCTGCAGCAGTTTTGTTGTATGTGGGAAAGGATTAATCCTTTCCCTCATACAACAAATCTGCAGCAGACGACTTTGAACATATTTTGTCAAAACATAGAAAATCTCTATAATTGAATGTATAACCTATGACTAAAAGTGGAAATTATTGTGACAAAAGGAGAAATTGCTCGTTTTGAGCAATTTCTTCTTTTGTCACTATTATTTCAAAAAGCTGCCTGCTGCAGATGCGTCAGAAAGCGTCTATATGAGGGAAAGGATTAATCTTTACATGTTTAAAGTGTGAGTGACACATTACCTAAATAATCTCTATTGATGTGGGATATTGTGGTCTAATTTGGACCAGAGACATATGTAGGAGGCTTTGTAAATATCTGTATAATGATTTTGTAAACTTACTATCAGTTGAGTTGTATATTTATTAATATGTGAAAAATGATTTTGTTGACTTACTTTCAGTAGAGCTATATAGTTTTTAATACTGTGATTTGTGTAACATATTCAATTATCCTTGGTCAGCTTTTTACCAGCTTGTTTATTATTAACTTACATTTTGATGTCCCTTTTATTCTTTCTTCACCAAAGATATTAATCTAATTACAACAACTTGAATGCTCAAAGAAATTAATTGTTTACCACATACCAACACATTTGAAGCAGACAACTTTTTAAAACATCATAAGAGTAACTCTTCTTTTGCCACAATGATATTGACTCTATTTATTAATAATTTTCTCATTTACACAGCTTTTCGATATTTGTGTTTGAATATTTTTAAAGGCGTCTGCTGCAAACTTGATGTATGTTGTAAAATGTTAATCTATACTTGATTAAAAGAAATATATCAAAAGGTTATTCATGTATATATATATGGCTATGCATAAGTTTTATTGCAAGAAAGCACAATGAATTCCAACAGTTTTAACAATTTCCCACATACAACACAATCTGCAAATGCATTTAACCCTTTCCCTCATACGACAATTCTGCAGCAGACGACTTTGAACGTATTTTGTCAAATAATAGAAAATCTCTATAATTGAATGGATAACCTATGACAAAAAGTGGAAAACATTGTGGCAAAAGGAGAAATTGCACGTTTTGTGCAATTTCTTCTTTTGTCACCATGTTTTCAAAACGCCGTCTGCTGCAGAGGCGTCAGAAAGCGTCTATATGAGGGAAAGGGTTAAAATATATTATGAAGATGAAGGTGGACACAGAGTGATTACAAATCTCACCTAGACTACTTTGTGCGCAAGTGAGCTAAAATTACCTGGTGTATTGATTATATTTGTATATTAGATAAATATGTACATGTTATTTTAGCAACTGGTTATATGCCTTTGTAAAAAAAAAAATAGTGTAAATTTATACAAATTTCAAGTAATTTCACAACACTCGCTATTAAATGAAATAAGGAATATATATGTCAATGCATTTTTGTTTATGCAGAGATACCATACAGAACTGAACTTTACATGTGTAACGGGAACAGGGTATAGTTATAAATATCACATATACAGGTTTGCTGTGGAAGCCGGCTTTCATAGCGATGTTGGTAGAGGGTTTGGACTTTCCTTAAAGTTAAGCAACGTTCATCGCGGGTTAGTGCCTGGATGGGTGACCTGCGATGGCTTAACGTCGGTACACGTTACAAATGGTGGCAGCGGTGGTAATTTGGGTTGATATCACCATCATGCCCAGACCCCGGCGGTTCCCAGTGATGTTACATAGACTCCGCTCTGGTGTACTGTGTTCAGTTGTGTGACTTCGGCTTCAGGTTGTAGTCAAGAGAAAAGAGGGGGAAATGCCGGTACACGTTACACATGTTCAGGCTGAACTGTTTATCTCATCTAATTTTTAGAAAACATCAATGTGTGTTTCATTGTCACCTTGGTGTTGACAGTGTTGCAATCTTGATTGTGTTTTGGGTTTACTTTCACATGTTTTCCAAACTACTTAACAAATGGCTGTTTATTTTGAATACTTCTTTATATCATCCTCAGATGCCTTCACATTACAAGCTTCATTTTAAGGATGCATTTTGCATAATTTGTGGGCCTATTCACAATGGGACATCTTGGATCAGTTTTAACTTCACCAGAGCACGAAGTGCTCCATATGAGTTTTTGTGATGGCCTTTTGTCTATCGTCCGTCGCCAACATTTGCTTGTTAACACTCTAGAGGCAACATTTTGCATCAAATCTTCATGAAAGTTACATGCATACATACATCAGAACATATATCTCCATCAAATTTAAGCCAAGTTCGAAACTGTGTCATGTGGGGTCACAAACTAGGTCACTAGGCCAAATTGAAGGAAAATCTTGTTAACACTCTGGAAGCCGTGTTTTTAACGTGAACATGTTGAAACTTTACTAGAATGTTTGTCTTGATGATATCTAGACTTGGTTTGAATATGGGTCATGTACGGTCATAACTAGGTCACTAGGCCATATTGTAGAAAAATCTTGTTAAAACTATAGAGACCGCATTTTTTATCTTTCAACTAGAAATGAAATAAAATGAAAAAAAAGGCAGGTCGTGTCAACCTGGCAAATAATGTATATGCCAACATAAAAACTAGGCTTCAACTCTAGTCCAAATCAATAAGTATAGAACACACACATAATTTCATTTACAGTTGTGTTGAGAAGTATTTACACTTCTTTGTAACAAACCGTTAAAAATCCATAAGCTTTGTCAGAAAATGCTTCCAGTCAACAAACATTGCCGCCAGGCAAAAACCTCATATTGCCATTGGTGCTGAAAGAGTAAAGTCTTAAATAGCCCATTCTCAGGTGAGCAATCGAGGGCCTCATGGTCCTCTTGTTTGTTTATGTCCCTATTCTCCAAACCATTTCAGGTTTCTTTTGAAAAGTGTGAGTTGCATATTGCATGGGCTTTTTACTCTAGTATGTGTTTGTCATGAATTAGGACCCATTTAAAATTTAGACATATATAGGGACATAGGGATCACTTCTCCATTGTCTATCTATCCTTCATGCTTTCACATACTGACAACTTGATAGGCAACAGACTGTGTTTCTCCAAACACTTATTTATAACATGATGATGATAAATGTGGTTTCACTTGTTCCAAGAGTTTTCATACTGTATTTGATAAACATCTGCAGGCAAAGCTTACATAAATGGGGTCCTTCATTCAGTGAGTGTGATCTACTGTAACAAAACTTCTTTTACGATGCAAAAGCCAGTAGGATGGTTTTTTTACAATTTTATTACAGTAATATATTTCCTTGCCTAGTAGTTGTTAGACACCAATGGGATCAGCATTAAGTGTAAGTGTCACCATGATATAACTAAAATGCAGTTAAACATACAAAACCATTACTGGTATATGTTGGTGTGCATTTATTCATGGCCACTGAGTTATTTGGGAGTCAATCCCCTTGTACTTTTATTATCCCCTCTTCTAACGGAGTTAGAGGGGATATAGTAACGGGACCGTCCGTTTGTTCGTAACAACCTTGTGACCACTCTATACTGAAGATCCTTCGACCGATCTTAACCAAACTTGGTATTCAGTTAGTATATGGCAAGGTCTAGAAGCCTATTTTTTTTAAGGTCAAGCTCAAAATTGGACTGACTATTTTCCCACATCAACAACCTTGTGACCACTCTACACTGAACATCCTTCTACCGATATTAACCAAACTTGGTATACAGTTAGTATATGGCAAGGTTTAGAAGCCTATTTATTGTCAAGGTCAAAATTAGACTGACTATTTTCCCATATCAACAACTTTGTGACCACTCTAAACTGAACATCATTCTGCCGATCTTAAATAAACTTGGTATATAGTTAGTATATGACAAGGTCTAGAAACATATTTATTTTCAAGGTCAAGGTCAAAATTGGACTGACTATTTTCCCATATCAACAACCTTGTGACCACTCTACACTGAACGTCCTTATACCGATATTAACTAAACTTGGTATACAGTTAGTTGATGGCAAGGTCTAGAAGCCTATTCATTTTCAATGTCATAGGTTAAAGGTCAAGGTCAAAATTGGACTTACTATTTTACAATATCAACAACCTTGTGACCACTCTACACTAAACATCCTTCGACCGATCTTAAGCAAACTTGGTATACAGTTAGTATATGGCAAGGTCTAGAAGCCTGCTACGGTCATAGGTCAAAATTGAACTTTGACTATTTTCTTGAATACCAAGGGGATGCATCCGCTTTGCGGTGCGCTTCCTGAAACAATGTTTGAGAAAACTGTATTCAACTTTATTAAAAAACACTTTTAACTTTCAGCAAAATCATTATTGTCAAATGGGAGACCACTTCAGTCTTGTGAATTCATCTGAAATGCCGCTCCAATCCTAATTACTTCCCCTTGACCACTTCAAAAGACAAATATGGCCGCATTTTTTTTTTAAAGCAAATCTTCAAACTAAATCCTATTTTGTTCTGTGTTTGTCTCGCTGCGAGACGTGTTGTTTTTCAGGGCTGCGTCAAATATTTGCGTTTAACTCAACTTTTAAGTTTCGTTTTTGGGATAGGGGCGTTTCGCCACTATCCTATTATTAGCCTGCTTTCCAAAATTCGGATTAAGGCTGCAACCACAGTCCACAATTGAATTCCTACGCCAAAATCGAGTTTTGATTGTTTATAATCTGCTTTTTCAACGATTTCATTGGTTCGACCGAATCAATGGTGTTAGGTAACGTCGACCGTGCTGTGACCAAGTCGACTTATATAGAGAAATGTGAAAATCACTGTAAACAAAATTATTGAAAGGAGTTGAAACAATTGTGGCAAAAGTAGAAATTGCCTACGATAAGCATTGTCGTCTGCTGCACATGCGTCTGTAAGCGGAAAATGGTTACATCCTCCCCATGGAAGCGGAACCCTTTCCGTGATACTATAACAGTTCGAATATTGAAAATATTGTTGTAAATGGAGCTATTGCTGACAATGAGCAATTCCTCCTTTTCACACAATGCTTTCACACACGTTTCAAATTAATTATTTTCATATTTGAACGTTTTACTATGGACATTCTTTTACTTGACACATTTTGAATAACATGCTAGAGATGAATGATAACGAGCAATTTTGCCTTACATTAAGGGGGAAAATATATAGTTGAAACCTTTGTGGAAAAAGAGGAAATGGGTCACGATAAACAATTCTGCAGCCGTCTGCTGCACATACGTCAACAAGCGACTGTACGCGGGAAAGGGTTGAACCGTTTCCGTTATAGCTACTTAGTTACATACGAATGTTGAAAGTATTGTTGTATTTGCAAACGGAGCAATTGCTGACAATGCGCAATTCCTCCTTTCCAAACAATGCTTTGAAACATGAATCAATTTTTTTTCTATAACCTAGATAACGAAAACATTTGTCTACAGTTATTATTTTAACCTTTGTCCCTTTTAGACACATTTGACTCACCTTAACAGATGAATGATAACCAGCAAGTTTGTCTTTTTCCACAATGTTTTCATCACTATTCAAAATAGGAAATAGAAATTAAATCTACAAATTAGAGATAAGTTAATTTCAACATTGATTGATTGGGGTAAACGCCGTGTTTAACATTTCCTCAGTAATACCACGGCGGCCAGTTCACCTACAAATGTATTTCCAGGTTTTCCCACACCAGTACTGTACTCCACACAACAATCAGCGATTTTGGGACAAAATTTATAATGTATATGCATTTGCGTAAATTGAAGACTCAACGTCCGTCAAGATGTATCTGTTGACAAATGAACTAGAAATGTAGTCTAAATAGGTTTTTGTAAAGTAACCTTGTACGGTCCCGTTTCGGAGACGCATCGAACTAGTCTTCTGTAATAAATACTTTATGAGTTGTCTCTGTCTGTAAAGCTTGGAGATATAATCCGGCGTCCGGTCGGCTGTCTGCCTGAATGTGCATTCGTCCGTCCGTCATGGATTGCATGTATTGGTCAACACGTTGTTACTGTATGGCAGATTTATTTCAAAGTGGTCACACTTATACCGTGTGATCAGGAGAACGGCAAAGTACTAGGTACATAACTCTGGTCTGTTTATTTTAGTTATCTCCATTTTTCCTTATATAGTTCAGCGATTGTCTCAATTAATTTCCATTGTATCCATTTCAAACTTGGTTTGTAGGTAACTTATGACCTACAGATTTGCAGTGCACCATTACATATAAGACAAAAATATACACACTCCAAACGCAGCATGCTGACGTTATTTCAGCATGCTGCGTTTGGAGTGTGTATATTTTTGTCTTTCCATGTTCTCACTTATTATATGACTTTCGCATGCAACACATGCGTTCCGTGAAATGCCCTTGTTCGTTAGTGGGTGCTTCCCCAAGCTGTGTACTTTGTCCGGAGCGACTGACTGTCTGTCCTTCTTTGTGTTAATCCATCCGTCCGTCTGTCCGTTGCGGTTTGCATTAATGGGTCAAAACTTTGTTTCTGTTTCGCGGATCCATTTCAAAGTCGTCACACGTATACATTGGGAGTAGGAGATCGATACAATATATTGAACACAAATCTGATCTGGTTTTTTAGGTGTAAACTCATTTTTTCATTTCTTCGGTTACTGTCTCAATAGATGTCCAATTTATCAATTTAAGACTTGGTGTATAGGGAACTCAGAGCTACAGATGTGCAGTGCAAAAAGAAACATAACTCTAGCATGCTTTCGATTGTCTTTCATTTATCAGCATAATTACAATATACATTGTGAATCTTTAGTGATTTCTGAACAGGAAATATTTTAATTAAGGGTCGCTGCTCGTTTTTTTGTCAATCTTTTGTCCTTCCTGATTTATTTTGTTTATACAAGAAAAGGGTCAAACTTTGATAAATAAGGTATATGTTATTGGCAGGCAGTATGTGTTGCTTCACACATTTTTGGTTTGGTTTGTTTTAAAGGTCATTGTTTATTGTTTCACAATGTATGTCCATATTATCTATACCATATATTTTTAACTTACATATGCCCCTATACCGTTAGCGCTTTCAGCGCTTTGATTTTAATTGTTCTCAACAAGTACTGGTACTAGGGCTTTCATAATTGGAAGTTTAGAAGTGTATAGTTACATCTGCACATTGCACATTGTATGCTGAAGATGCTGAGTTTGACCTTTTTTTGCGGTAAATAATATGACTTTGGTGGTTTGTGGTGGTTTTTGAGTCCTCATCTCGCAGCCGAGGTCGAATGTCTATAAATAGCAATCAATCCGACAGTTTGATTCCCAAATATCTATTAATAGTACTGCACGTGCAGAACAAGATTAACACTGGCGTTTAGTATTTACAGGAGAAGTTTTGCGATGCAGCTTGTTAAATGTACAGGGTTATTTAGTAAACGTGTAAATAAGTTAAACAGTTCTGAATTGTTAAATGTTTTCAAAAATGATGATGTTCTTTTCTTCACTGAGACATTGACGGACGCTTTTTCAGACATTGAAGTCAAGGATCTTACTTGTTTTTATTCTACATAGAAAATTCTAAACGGAATTCAGGAGGTATATATATATATATATAGCTATTTATTTACGGAATGAATTCGTTAATGAAAAATACATTAGTCTTCCAAAGCGAGGATGATATACTTTGCATCAGAATTTAATAGTAAAGATAAGGAGTTATTTCTTTTATTATGTTACGTCTTACCTGAAAATAGTAGTAAACAGTCGATGGTAGAATCCAATATATTTGATAGGCTCGCCCAATATGTAACATCTATTGAGAATGACCATAAGGATTCATATGTTTTATGTTGTGGTGATTTCAATAGTCGTACTGGCGTTAAACCGGACTTTGTTCACAATGATAGTAATACCTATGTACATTCATTACATGAGGATTACTTACCTGATTGGAAGCTTCCTGAAGGAATGCTTTGAAATTTAGCACATGTAGATATATAGACCTGCCCGTGTGACCACATATCGGGATTTCTCTTTGTCCTTACTAAGTTATAAATTTAAGGTAAATTACTTTTGAAACATCCCGTTTACACTCTATATACTTGTGTGAGTTTTACAAATTAAAAAAAAGAGAGAAAGGCCGGTATATTAATTTAAGGTAAGTACATTTTTAGATAACCGAAATTCATGCTGTATCTAGACTAAACAGTTTCTTTTGAATTGGTTATCTGCCTCATACGCTTTATCATTTCAATAGTATCTCAAATCGGAAACCAACAAATGTTAGCTAAATATAGTCTAGTTCCTTACATCCTATGATATATTATATATATATATAATTAACTCAGTAGTTAGAGGAAGAAGCCAGGGCTCGTATTCACCAAACTTTTCAATTCAGATGTTTGACTAAATCTAAATCTAAATATTTAGTCCACTTTTTGGATACCCGGCGTTTTTGATTTAGTCCGTATTCACTGTGACAACTAATAGGATGGGACTCCCTATTATCGGTGTACTTACGTTTTTTTTTTAAAAAATGAATAAAGCAAACTTAAATGTAAATTATATCCAGTGTCACTCGTTCCTTTTTTATATGTCCTTGTTATTTAACTTACACCAAATAATCATTCACTTCTGTGCAAAGTTCCAAAAATTTAGTTCATCCGCAGCCATTTTGAAATTGACTTTCAAGGGAGGCAATCACTCACCGGTGTAATTACAAAAAGCATTAGTATGGTGGTCCTGTTGTATCAACTCTTTATCCTATAAAACATTTCTCACTGGAACAGTTATATTTAATTGAAATGTTAATTTATTAACTGTTCAAAACTATGAACTTATTTACACGATATTTTCAGAATCAATTTGTTAAATTTTCTTATTGGAACAATTTAATCATATTTTCCAAATGTTTAACCTTAACAGAATGTGATCATGTGACTTCAAATTCCTATGATGTCATAAGCAGCTAATAGACAACATGTTCAAATGTGAAAGAAAAAATCAACAACAGGGTTTCTACTAAAAAATTGATGTTTTTGTTGGTGAGGGGTCAGGGCAAGTAGGATTTTCTTTTTATTATGGGTAACAATCATGATGTGTCGTAATTTCTGCGAATATTGATTTTTTGAAAAAAATAATTGTAGCATTTGAAAGTCAGGATAACGGGGTTTCCTGATGGAATCATACGACAACCGGTTGTACGCACGCAGCATAGAAAACACCGGTTTTGTGTTTACCTTGGTATTCGTGATAACACGGTATTCGTAGAACCAGGGACACTATGTAATATAGTTTCCCTGGTAGAACCTACTATACTTATTAGTTCACCACCCGCACCGACTCTGGTTCCCGAATAAAGTTAGGAGCTAAAACAAAAGACAGTACCATTCATCTATAGTCTATTTATAGATTTTAATTTTTATCGTTTTTGTGGCGATTGGTTTGACAATCGCCACAATGCTAACAGAAACAACAACAACGAAAAATATTTACATAGTCGGTTTTGAACAATCGGTTGATATTTTTTTTCCTTACTGCAAACTAATTTACTCACATCCGTTATAGTTCCATCATTGATGCAGAGACGTGATTAATAATAATTATGTCAGTGCTACTTTGGTACCGGATTGTTACTTATATTTGAGTTTTATCAAGACATTATCTACATAGAGTTACCCGGCCGGGTAGCTCAATTTGTAGCGTATCTGACTCGTGATCTGGAGGTCACGGGTTCGATACCCGGTTGCGGCGACATTCTTTCGGGCGATGTTTTCCATTGCCTCTCACCTCTGATCTATGTGAGAAAGTAGTCAGTGGCTTCGAAAGAATGTTGTGTAAGTACTGGTGTGTGAAAGCCAGGAAAACATGGGTAGGTGCACTGACCGCCGTGATATGACCAAAGCTGTTGAAAGCGGCGTTAAACTCCAAACAAACAAACAAATCTACATAGAGTTAAAATATGTAAATATTATCTTCATCATGATTGGGCAGATAATAAATATCATTGCGCGTTCTATCTGCCTTGCAAATACCGGTAACTCTGATGATACTCAAATCTGGAAATTCCAAAAGGTCCTATAAATAGCTCGCGAGACTGCATGGTTATCTCAATATTATAAACGCTTTATTGTGTAGTTGTTTAAATATATATATATGAAAGCGTCTAGATGATAAGACTGGTTTACAAAGGTTTAAAGGACACACAATGTCAGTGTGTACACACGTTATGTATACACGTCTGCACGTTCTAGAGTCAATTAGCAATCAATGCTGAAAGTGTAGCTTAATTTAGTTTGGAGATCGAGCATTATAATATATGCCTATATTTTTATAAATTGAACAGTTTGGCAAATAGTGAAATTGTGCTTTTTTTGCCCCCGGAATCATCGATTCGGTGGGCATCTAGTTTTTGGCCTGTCTTCACGTCTGCACGTCTGTCTGCACGTCTGTCTGTCTGCACGAACAAAACTTTAACCTTGACCACTACTTTTGAACCATAACAGGTACGGCTACCATATTTCACATGTGTATTCCTTGTGACATCACCTTTCTGTCAGTACCAACATTTTTGACCTTGCGACCTTGACCTTTGACCTTGATGTTGCCATTCTCGAAAAAAACTTTAACCTTGGCCATTACTTTTGAACCATAACAGGTACGGCTACCATATGTCACATGTGTATTCCTTGTGACATCACCTTTCTGTCAGTACCAACATTTTTGACCTTGCGACCTTGACCTTTGACCTAGATGTTGCCATTCTCAAAAAAAACTTTAACCTTCACCACTACTTTTGAACCATAACAGGTAAGGCTACCATATTTCACATGTGTATACCTTGTGACATGACCTTTCTGTCAGTACCAAAATTTTTCACCTTGACCGTTGACCTAGATGTTGCCATTCTCGATAAAAACTTTAACCTTGACCACTACTTTTGAACCATAACAGGTACGGCTACCATATTTCACATGTGTATACCTTGTGACATGACCTTTCTGTCAGTACCAAAATTATTCACCTTGCGACCTTGACCTTTGACCTAGATGTTGCCATTCTCGAAAAAAAACTTTAACCTTGACCACTACTTTTGAACCATAACAGGTACGGCTACCATATTTCACATGTGTATACCTTGTGACATGACCTTTCTGTCAGTACCAAAATTATTCACCTTGCGACCTTGACCTTTGACCTAGATGTTGCCATTCTCGAAAAGAACTTTAACCTTGACCACTACTTTTGAACCATAACAGGTACGGCTACCATATCTCACATGTGTATTCCTTGTGACATGACCTTTCTGTCAGTACCAACATTTTTGACCTGGCGACCTTGACCTTTGACCTAGATGTTGCCATTCGGGGCCATCAGTGTTTCACAAGCACATCTTGTTGAACATGTTTTGTGTTTGTTTTTGCATTCACATTATTCGAAGTAGTTTAACAACCTCAGAGACATATAAATACACTGTGTTTATATGTCTCTGACAACCCTCAATCATGCAATGCGAAGGGACTAAATTGAACAGACATGTTTAATATCGGACATCATTGAAACAAACACCGAACTGATGGATACTGTTTTCTCTCTTTTCTTGATAATTTAGTCATTTCTAAAGTGTAAAAAATATTTTATCTTAATATGGCCTAGCGACATGGTGATGAACATGTGATTACCCGAACAATTTAGTTTACAAATAGCCATTCTAATGAGCTAAAACGGTAGTCTATCGAATACCAACTAGATTTTTCATAACTTTGGAATGGCCTAATTTTGAACACATCATGACCAATTTCAGAACGTAACTAAGACAACATTCTGGCAAACTAACATTATTCTACTGTCAAAAGATGCAGGGTTGATACATTCTCAAATTTACCCGCACCAGAGTCATCGCAAGCCCTACACCGATATACTGCTTGTTACTTTGCAGGATTTTCCATACGATCGCCACTACAGTGCCATTGGCGCTTTGATTTCACATAGATGACATCTCAATTTTCAATCATCCTAACTATTCATTTGCTTTGTTTTTAATAATCTGACTTTCATGTTCAGTATAATATCTTCCTATTTTACTATGTTGCGTGATGAAAACTTCGTCTGTCGGTCTTCTAATGGTTGTTTTTTGAGGTCCGTGAAGTTAGGTTGACGAGTGACGAATTGACGAGTGACGAACTGTGACATTTTTTTAGGTCCGTGAAGTTAGGTTGACGAGTGACGAATTGACGAGTGACAAACTGTGACATTTTTTCTAAAAACTTTATTTCTTTCTTTAAGATAATGTATCTGAATGTATTAAATGCAAATTAGGCCCCATTTCATGTTTCATGGATCTCAGTCAATCAGAAGAGCTTCGTCAAGTTCGTCAACTCGTCAATTTAGTTAAAGAAATTAACAAAACAATTTTTTTTTCTAAAAACTTGATTGCTTTCCTTTAGATAATGTATCTGGACGTATTGGATACAAATTAGGCCCTATTTCATGTTTCATGGCCGTCAGTCATTCAGAAGAGCTTCGTCAAGTTCGTCAATTCGTCAACTTTTCAATAAAGTTGACGAAATTGACGAAAAAAATATTTTTCTAAAAACTTTATTTCTTTCCTTTAGATAAGTATCTGGACGTATTGAATGCAAATTATACCCTATTTCATGTTTCATGGCGAATAGTCAATCAGAAGAGCTTCTTCAAGTTCGTCAATTCGTCAACTTGTCAATAAAGTTGACGAAATTGACGAAAAAAATATTTTTCTAAAAACTTCATTTCTTTCCTTTAGATAAGTATCTGGACGTATTGAATGCAAACTAGGCCCTTTTTCATGTTTCATGGCGATTAGTCAATCAGAAGAGCTTCATCAAATCGTCAACTTTGGGATTTTCCCACACAAAACGGCGCGAGTACTGGTTAAGTCTCCAGGAAGCAGACATCGAGAGTGATTAATCTAAGCCAAAGGCTTGTTTCGCAATCGATGTAAAATAAGTTTAAACTAATAATGTTGACAAAACTGACGAATAAAATATTTTTCTAAAAACTTTATTTCTTTCCTTTAGATAAGTATCTGGACGTATTGAATGCAAATTAGGCCCTATTTTAAAATTCATGGCCATCAGTCATTCAGAAGAGCTTCTTCAAGTTCGTCAATTCGTCAACTCGTCAATTATGTTGACGAAATTGACGAAAAAAATATTTTTCTGAAAACTTTATTTCTTTCCTTTAGATAATGTATCTGGACGTATTGCATGCAAATTAGACTTTATTTCAAATGTCATGGCCATCAGTCATTCAGAAGAGATTCGTCAATTCGTCAACTCGTCAATTTTGTTGACGAATTGATGAAAAAAAAATATGATTTTGTTTTCTGAGTCCTATGATTAAAACTAACTCTTGTGATGAAGAATCTAGTAGAAACTGTAGAGACAATCCCTTGTTTATTATATTTGGAGTGCTCCTTTCTTTATATTGTTAGTACAATATAAATAGGACCAGTTATCAGAATAGCTATATACCTCAGCGAGCTTAATTCATGCCGCAACATCCCTTTGTAACTTTGCTTGCTGATTGTATTGCAACCAAATTAGTCTTTAAGTAGTGGTAACAAGTTGAAATTTATATTTCTTCAAATGGAGGGGTTCTCTTTGCCAAACTTCACGTTTTTATACATCTTGGAGAGAGAGAGAGAAACGAAGAGAAAGGCGTTCATAGGGAAGGGGTGCAAAACACGTCCAGAAATATACCCACATCAACATATATGTATCTCAACAATTAATATATACAATATTACAAAAACAAACAAAACAAACATGACATAAAATAATACTTGTAACTATTCCATACGTTATGTAGAAATAGTACCACAGTTTGTAAAACATATCATACTTTTTAAGCAGTACGCTGTTCAAGTTCGGATTCAAACATAATAGAGCTTCAAAATACTCCTTACCATGCAAAGAATCTAGCATATTGAAATTACTACTACCAAATTTGACATAAGTTATTTGTTGAAAGGAATACATTAAAACAGTTAATCAGAATATGCTCAGTCAAACTTGTTTTAATATCACTATTTCCACACCGTGAGCAATGGGAGAAATCAGTGCGTGCCGTGTATGCAATTATTTGGGCGATAGAAAAACAAGCACGTAGCATATTCGGTTTACGTTTAGCGTAGTCCCACACTGGATTAGCAGAGAACTGATACTGTAGTTTTATGTATAAGACAAACTGTCCCGAAGACGTTCTAACAGTCCATTATTCTATATAGTAGTTACGAACCTTTGTATAAATACAATGTTTCCAAAAAGATCTACTAGAAAAATCGCGAAATCGGAAGACCCATTCTTAAACCAACTAAGACGTAATTAAGACGTAATAAAAACAACCGTTTGGCTGTGCAGTCCCTTTCTAATCGACACACTATGCAGAAAGCTATTAGTTTTGAACCTGTGTATGAAGAGATTCAACTGAAGAAGAATATGCTGTGATATTTGTCAACGTATTATTTCTTGAAAAACATCAGGGCTCATTTTCATGCATGATTTGCTTTACGGGTCTGTTCACCAGTTCGTGTGTATGTGATAATTCCATACGTGAGTGCGCCTCAAAATATTTTTTCAACTAGAACCTGTATATGTCGAAGTCCAAAATCAGGACCGATTTTCATATAACATATTCAGTTATCTCCCGTTCACCAGTTGCTTGGGAAGGTGTGGAGTACTGGTGTGCGAAAACCAGGAAACATATGAGTAGGTGAACTGGCCGCCGCGATATGACTGAGAAATTGTTAAAAACGGCGTTAAACCCCAAAATCAATCAATCAATCAATCCGTTCACCAGTATGAGTGTATATATGATAATTTCATGCGTGGACTAGCCCCAGAATACATTTACATCTTACATGCAGCAAGCCATCTCAACTAAAACCTAGGTACATGTATTTATCTTTTCAACTGAACAAAGAATGTGCTGTGATGTTTGTCAACATTTATTTTGGTGCGTTTTATACGTTGCAAACACCAGGGCTCATTGTATGTTATCAAATGACAACCAATTGACGAACTTGATCAAGCTCTTTTGAATACGTTCAGATTCAGTTTCTAAAAAACAGAAATAAAGTTTTTAAAAAAATAATTTTTTCGTCAATTCGTCAACAAAATTGACGTGTTGACGAATTGACGAACTTTACGTAGCCCTTCTGAATGACTGATGGCCATGAAAGTTAAAAAAGGGCTTAATTTGTATTCAATACGTCCAGATACATTATCTTACAGACAGAAATAAAGTTTTTAGAAAAATATTTTTTTCGTCAATTTCGTCAATTGACAAGTTGACGAAATGACGAACTTGAAGAAGCTCTTCTGATTGACTGATCGCCATGAAACATGAAATAGTGCCTAATTTGCATTCAATACGTCCAGATACTTATCTAAAGGAAAGAAATAAAGTTTTTAGAAAAATAATTTTTTCGTCAATTTCGTCAACTTTATTGAAAAGTTGACGAATTGACGAAATTGAAGAAGCTCTTCTGAATGACTGATGGCCATGAAACATGAAATAGGGTATAATTTGCATTCAATACGTCCAGATACATTATCTAAAGGAAAGAAATAAGGTTTTGAGAAAATTATTCTTTTCGTCAATTTCATTGACAAGTTGACGAATTGACGAACTTGACGAAGTTCTTCTGATTGACTGATCGCCATGAAACATGAAATAGGGTCTAATTTGCATTCAATACATCCAGATTCATTATCTAAAGGAAAGAAATAAAGTTTTTAGAAAAATATTGTTTTCGTCAATTTTATTGACAAGTTGACGAATTGACGATGCTCTTCTGATTGACTGAGCGCCATGAAACACGAAATAGGGCCTAGTTTGCATTCAATACGTCCAGATACATTATCTAAAGGAAAGAAATCAAGTTTTAGAAAAATATTATTTTCGTCAATTTCGTCAACAAAATTGACGAGTTGACGAACTTGACGAAGCTCTTCTGATTGACTGATCGCCATGAAGCATGAAATAGGGCCTATTTTTTATTTAATACGTCCAGATACATTATCTAAATAAATAAATAAAGTTTTTAGAAAAAATGTCACAGTTCGTCACTCGTCAATTCGTCACTCGTCAACCTAATCCAAGCCTTCTCTGACCCTTACACAGCCCTTTTTACGATTTTTGATATTTCATCTTGCTGTCTAAGCCGCAAAAAAACAACAAAAAAAAGGCTTTTAGGGTCAGAGAAGTCTCGGATTATCGTCAACCCAACTTCACGTATTAAAGCTCGTCTGACTTTTTGAAGAAGAAAAAGATGAGCTATTGTCGTCACTTGGTCGTCGTCGTCGGCAGCGGCGTTGGTTAAGTTTTGCGTTTAGGTCACTTATATGGAAACTATCAAACCTAATACTTTGAAGCTTGGAAAACTTGTTCATCTAATACCCTTTTTCACATTGTATGCTAAAGATATTGAGTGTGGCCTGTTTTTTGGGGGTAAAATGATCAATGTTGATGTATTTTGAGAATTGGACATTGTTTCTTCATTTTTTGTTACATTGCTTTCAAATTGTTCCTAAACAATAAAAACCTAATGTAATTCAACATATTATGACTATCTTTAATCGGATTTTGTTTTAAGGGTCAAGGTCACTAGCTGTTACTTAACATAGGAAAACAGTAATATATTCAATATCTTTAGTTACAGTTCACTTAATGTAATTAACTTTTGTTTGTAATAAGTATTTATTTAAGATCATTAATGGTATTGTGTTTTTGGGCTACTGGGGTCAAGGTCACTGTTACATAACAAATGGTAATTTACTAAACATCTATAGTTACATTTTACATTTAGTACCCTGATTTGTTATTATCTTTACTGATTGTGACAGCTTACAATGTGAAGATCTTCCTTATCATGTATATGAACTTGGATTTATTTCCACACGGTAAATCTTGTTTCAATACTTGAAAAAAATAGCAGTTGTGCATCATAATATGTAAATATTCATTCCGAATTTGAAGATTTTTAATATAAAATAAATAAATCGTAAGAATAATATCAGACGAGCGTTTGTGTTTAGCTCAAAGTTAATGTTTTGCATGCAACTTCATTAGAGTCCATTATCTCAGTAACTTAAATAAGCGTTGGAATAGTCGAGCGCGCTGTCCTCCGACAGCTCTTGTTACAAATGTTGTTACAAATGTGTTTAAGCTCAACGTTAAAGTTTCGTTATTTTACTTACACTTGCATTGATAGTCAAAGCGGGGGACAGCGAGACATTTAATTACGCGTAATTTTTGTATTAATAATTTTTAATATGTATTTATATGTTTATCAAATTAAATCTTCTCCTATAGTAAAATGCATTTCTTTTCTTAATAGGCTAAGATACTGGTACCTACGATTGAAATAAAGTTGACTTGACATTTCAGTGACCCTTAAATTTGTGGCCGGTTTGACTTGTAACCAGTTTAACCAGAGACATATAAACACATAATATGTGTATATGTCTTTAGTTCAACCACTAATAATATTGAAATGAGGTCGGTTCGACTTTTTGTTGCCTGTTTATCTTGTGGCCGGATAAAAATGTTATAATTGAGCGGTGAGGGCTGAAATTTACATTGAAATAAAGAAGAAATTAATTTAGTAGTCTCAGACCTAAAAGCAGGAAGTAAATAGGAGTACCTGTAATTAAGGTAAAAAAAGACGTATTAACTAATTGTTAAAAGGACACAGGTAAACACAAATTATAGTTGTATATTTAATAAAAGTTTCATTTATTTTGAAAAGAGAGTGTGTTACCAGGTATATGAAGAAGTTAATAAAAAAAGATCTTTTTCAGAAAATCTTGTGTATACCAGAGACATATAAACACATGTCTCTGTGTATACAGACTATATCTGCACTTCCAGTCCATGTTTCTGTTCTAGGAATGCGATTTTTAGCTCACCTGAGCTTTGCTCAAGGTGAGTTATTGTGATCGCCTTTTGTCCGGCGTCCGTCGTCCGTCGTGCGTCAACTTCTTCTCCTCAGTAACCAGTGGGTCAATTTGGATGAAACTTCACAGAAAGCATCCTCTCAATGACCTCACCAGAATTCCTTCAAATTGTTGGGATCCATGCAAAATTCTGGTTTCCATGGCAACGAAACCGAAAAAACTTCAAAATTCTTTTTCTCCCAAATTGGTTGGCAGATTTTCAAATAATTTTGTAGAAATGTTCCTTGGATGACCCTCTATCAGATTCCTTCAAGCCGTGTTGATTAGTCGAAAAACATGGCCGCCAGGGGGGGCGGGGCTATTTTGCCTTATATGGCTATAGTGAAAACTTAAAAAATCTTCTTCTCCGAAAGTGTAAGGCCGATTTTCAAATAATTTTGTAGAAATGTTCCTTGGGTGATCCTCTATCAGATTCCTTCAAGCCATGTTGATTGGTCGAAAAACATGGCCGCCAGTGGGGGCGGGGCTATTTTGCTTTATATGGCTATAGTGCAAACTTAAAAAATCTTCTCCTCCAAAAGTGTCAGGCCGATTTTCAAATAATTTTGTAGAAATGTTCCTTGGATGACCCACTTTCAGATTCCTTCAAGCCATGTTGATTGGTCAAAAAACATGGCCGCCAGTAGGCAGGGCTATTTTGCATTATATGGCTATAGTGAAAACGATTTTCAAATAATTTTGTAGAAATGTTTCTAGGGTGACCCTCTATCAGATTCCTTCAAGCCAAGTTGATTGGTCGGAAACTATGGCTGCCAGGGGGCGAGGCTTATATAGCTAAAGTGAAAATAAAATAAAAAATCAGGTGAGCGATTCAAGGGCCATCATGGCCCTCTTGTTTATTTTGACTGTTCGCATCAATGCAATATGTAACTAATCTGCACTTTTGAAATATTCACCTGAATGACCCGCGTCAGGCTAAAAGAGACAGGTATTGATGCATTTTTAACCCTTTACAACCCACATACAATAACTCTTCATCATACTTTTTTATAGTGGAAACATTAATTTTAATAAAGAGAATAAAGCACTTAGCCGGCTGTCCTTTCATAAATTATATAGTGGCCTATTTTTTTTACTTCTCCAAAAACTGATATGATTTTACTCATCTCATCCCAGACTTTATAAACATTCTATATAATAAAAAGGCTAAAGCAATTGAAGCTTCCTTGGCACATCGCATAAGATGAGGTGATAAGTTAGTTTCAAACCTATAAGATTTTACATAAATTAGAGGATACCTTCAGTAGATATTCAGAGGACTAGATAAGAGGGAGTGAACGGGTCTTTTCCCAACAATATTTCTCTTATTACCCAACCACATACTATGTTGTGGGTACCCAAAAGAATGGTCTCACCGAGACGATTCTTTTGAGTATCCACAACATAAGGTTTGAATGTAAAATAAGGATTTTAGAAAATGAAAAATGCCCCTTATCTAGAGCTCTGGACATTTAATACTATTGTTGAAAATAATCCAAGACATGTTTCGAAGTTTGTCAGCATGAAGGAAAGGGTAAGACCATTATTCACTTGTTACGATTATAAGCAGCTGTAGTTTTGCTCAAATTTGTGAATCGTTTGTTTTATGTGTTCTTTCAGACATAGATTCAGGCATAAGTGAGGAGCTCAAAATGTTGTTAGAACTAGCTTTTCTGTTTGGAAGTGTTATAATGGCACAGTCATCAAGTAAGTTGTCTGTACCCTTTCCCTTCAAGGCTTGTATATTTCATAAGATATATGACCAACTCCGCAGCAGATGACTCTGAAAGCATGTTTCCTTCCATTCACCAATAAAGATACTTTAGAAAGAAAAATTGAAAGATGGAAAAAATGCTCATAATAAGGACTTTCTTCTTTTCCTACAATGTTTTCAACTCTAAATGTTTCAAAATACTTTTGAATGTGTAGATGGTACAATATTTTGAAAAATAGTTTGGCAGAAATGTCCTTAGATGACCCTACAAAAGTGTTCAAACCAAATTGATTTGTTCAAAAACAGACAGCGCCAAAAGGGGTAAAAATAACAAAACCTTTAAATTCTTCTCCTTTGAAACTGGTTGTCGGATTCCTAGATATCCTCCCTATGTTTTGTGTATTGGGTATTAAAAAGAATGGTTTCGGGAATCTTTTGATGGAGTGTAACATAGGTCCAGATAAGGAGGGGTATTCAGCTCTTTTTCCTACAATTTCTCTCTAATTATTCAAGTGAACCCTATATTGTGGTTAATCAAAATAATCGTCTCACTGAGACGATTCTTTTGAGTACCCACAACATAGGGTTAGATTATCAAATAAGGATTTTAGAACATGCAAAATGCCCCTTACCAAGTGAGACGATTCTTTTGAGTACCCACAACATTGGGTTAAATGATCAAATAAGGATTTTAGAACAAGCAAAATGTCCCTTATCTAGCTAGAGCCTTGTACTGTAGTTGTATAATAAAAGTGATATTGTGGTTCTAAGACCTCCTTTTCTAGACTTGCCAGTGAGTATTTTTTTCATACTTTCAGCAATAACCCATGCTGTCACAGATAATCAGTGCGGGAGGAGATTTACGATTGATGAGGAAGAAACCTTCATCTATAATGGTGGTTATCTCTCCTTTCCCTGCGACTTGAAGCTCATTTCTTCAGATACATTGGATGAAATATGTGTATCAGCCATTACAAAAGATACTTTCTGTAATGTTCGCCTGGCGTACTATGATAACTTTATAGGAAGCTATCCTGAAGCGGTAAGAGTTCATCTTAACCCTTTCATATTTTTTGTCAAAAAAAAATTCTATAATTGAATGGATAACCTATGACTAAAAGTGGAAAACCTTGTGGCAAAAGGGGAAATTGCTTGTTTTGAGCAATTTCTTCTTTTGTCACTATGTTTTCAAAAAGCCGTCTGCTGCAGAAAGCGTCTATATGAGGGAATGGGTTAACCCTTTCCAACATACAATCAATCTGCTGCTAATGACTTTGAAAACATCTTGGTAAAAAATATGGAAAATCTCTTTTAATTAAAGTTACCGGTAAGCTATTATATTGAATTAAGTTGAAAACATTGTGATTAAATGTTTTTAAAATCCATCTGTTGCAAAGGCGTCACATGTTGTCTGTATCAGCAATTTTTGCAAAAGGCCAAATTTCTCGCCATGAGCAATTTCTCCTCTTTCCATAATTGTTTTCAACTTTTTTCGATAGTATATTTTCATTTATAGCTATAGTCCATCATTTGCATAAAAGTTTTAAAAGTTGCCTGCAGCATATTTGTTCCATTGTGTGGGAAAGGGTTAATACCATTGTCTGAATCTTTTAACCCAAACCCTTTCCTTTTCATTTGTCCAGGTAAGGTTTTCTTGATAGAGATGCACTGTGAGTTGTGACACGTCTGTTTCAGACTTTTTAACCCTTTCCCACCTGCAGACACATTTTGACGTAATATCAGTAGACAACTTTTGAAAACATTGTGGCCAAAGGTGAAATTGCTCAACTTTATTTAACAATTAATCTATCTTTTATGGAGATTTTTTCAGGTTTTTGTCACCATGTTTTCAAAGTCGTCTCCTGCAGATTCGTTGCATGTGGGAAAGGGTTAAGCTAACCTGAGCATGAGATGTGGGGTGAGCCATGATGGGATACCACTTTCCAAAGATGGCATCTGTCCGTCCATTTTATGTCAAAAAACTTCTCCCCCTGAATCAATGGACTATCTAGTATCTAGAGAATTTCACAGGAATGTTTCCTAAGTGGTCCTCTTTCAAAGTTGATCAAAGAAATTAAGATGGCTGCCAGAGCTAAACTAGGAAATACTTTAAAAGACATCTCCACTTAAACCACTGGTCTAATTTTTAAAGGAATTTGTATAAATTTTTCATTAGTTACCCTTTACCAAGACTGTCAAAATGGTTTACTAATACTGCACAAAATGGCTTCCAAAGCTAAACATATAAAAATAGTTAACCTTTTGCCACTTGCTACTGTCAGCTCATAAAGTTGAAGATAAATATGAAGCTAGTGTAATAATGACTTATCTTTAATTACCGTAAAGAAAGGAATGGCAGAGCCAATTTTTGAACTCATGAACTCGTGATCTTTGAATTAAATCACCACATTACTAACTTAGCTAACACTCTTGAAAAGCTACTCAAATAAATAATAGGTTAACCCTTTCCCACATACAGATGCTTTCTGACAACTTGCTAGCAGTTGATTTTGGAATATATTGTGGCAAAAGGAGAAATAACTCATAATGATCGATTTCCCCTTTTGTATTAATGATTTAATTCCTATTCAATAACTATTGTTTCACTTAGAGATTTTCCATATTTTTGCCTACATGTGTTGAAAGTCGTCTGCTGCAGTTTTGTTGTATGCTGGAAAGGGTCAGTTATCTTAAACAATGCTGGAATTCTAGATTTATTTCCTATTTTATGTTATTCAGGAAGTGGATTGTTATTCAACCAATCCAACAAAAGAACACTGTACTCTAAGCTCAGTTCTTTATGTTGTGTTTAGTGAAATGGATAAGGGTAAATCAATGACTGGGGTAAACATAAAGTTCAAAGCTTACAGGAAGGACAACAGTGAGTTACCTTTAATCTGATCATTTCATAGATATATGTGTAGACTTGAAAGAATCCTCTCTTGAACCCTTTCCCACTTACAAGAAATCTGCAGCAGACGAGAATAATTGAATCGAGTTAAAACATTGAGGCTAAAGAATTAATTGCATAATGAATAATTTCAAAAGATTATGGCAAAAGCGGAATAAGCTCATTCTTAGCAGTTTATCCTTTTGCCACAATATTTTTAAAGGTTGTTTACAGCAGTTGCGTCAAAATACATCTGCATGTGGAAAAGGGAGAGTTTACGCTCTCCCACATACAGTAAATTTGCAGCAGACGACTTTGAAAAGTGTCTACTCAAAAATATGGAAAATTCTCTATAATTGTAGTTATGATGACTGAACAAAGTTGAAATCATTGTGGAAAAAGGAGAAATTGCTCATTTTGAGCCAAAATGTTTTCAAAATTCGTCTGCTGCGTGTTTTTCTTTTGTTTTGGTAAGATTTTGTAAGTGATGCACTGTCCCATGGTGTGCAGAAACTGGGCCAGAGTCTTCTGTCCGTTGTTGAGTTGAAGGCACAATGTCTTAAGGCGCTTCTGGTGTACGAGAGTGTTTTTTCTTTTTCTCTTGGGAGCTGGTTGCCCCTGCTGGTTACTGTACACTTCTGTTTCTACCAGTGCGGCGTCCCTCTGTAAGCACTGGATTACAGTCCACAGTGATATATATAACAAACATTTTGTGCAGTTTGCATTTCGCAGTTTGCAGTTTGCAATATCAATTGGCAACCTTAATTAATTATTAATTGTCAATTAAAAGCTTTATGTGTAAAAATAATATAATTGGCAATAACCATTCATATGATTCTATGATATCAATTATACACGATAACAGCTTATTAAGGAATTCCAACAATAAAAAAAACTTCCTAATTAACTTAAGCAGAAAAAAAGAAACCATAGGGGGTGTTTTGTCTGCCCTGTAAAAACTGTAGGGGGTGTTTTGTCCGCCTTGTAAAAACCGTAGGGGGTGTTTTGCCCACCTTGTAAAAATGATGAGGGGTGTTTTGTCCACCTATACAAAAATGAGCGGGGGTGTTTTGTCCGGCTCCCAGGGCTAATAGTTACCTAAATGACTGTCATCCACCATCAATGAGTTAAGGCATGATTTTTCTGAAGCAATAACTGTTTGGCAAAAATACCTCAATCAAAACAGTGTATTGTAAATCAAAAACATGTTCTCGGAAGTTGTCTGATTGTGAGAAAGGGTTAAATAAAACTTTTAACATAAAATAAATATAACAAAGTATACAGTTTGTCTGGAACTCTACTGGATGTTATTGATCCACGTCGACAAGTATGCACCTTATAAATCTTGATCTCTGTTATGATCAAGGTACATCTATGATTTGATAATATCTGTGGCATGGCTCACTCTGTGAGAGTCAGATAAGTTTTTTCGAGGGTGTAGATTACAACTGAAAACATATTAACCCTTTCCAATTTACAAACAAAATCTGTAGCAGACAAATTTGAAAACATTTAGTCAACAATTTGGAAACTATATAAATGAAATAACAAAGTTGAAAACATATAGTCAACAATTTGGAAACTATATAAATGAATGAACAAAGTTGAAAACATTTAGACAACAATTTAGAAACTATATAAATGAACGAACAAAGTTGAAAACATTTAGACAACAATTTAGAAACTATATAAATGAAATAACAAAGTTGAAAACATTTAGTGAACAATTTGAAAACATATAAGTGAAGCTGGTCATTCATTCTTGTTCTTTCTGAGGCGCCGAGCCGGGTAGCTCAGTCGTCAACAACCTGGTCTGTCAATCCAGGAAATGTGAGGTCGAACCCAAGCTGGGCAAACAATCTTTCCAACGTTTGACAAAAGTCAATGCAACAAGCGTCATTCATCTTCCACCAATGGGCTAATAGCCAGTTGCTTGCAAAGACTTTTGTGTGGAGTACTGGTGTGAACAGAAATCACATGGCTAGGTGAACTTGCTTCTGTGATGTTTACTGAAAAATTGATTAAAGAGCATTTAACCCAAATCAATCAATTTATCTTCCTGAGGCTTTCAATAATTTGTTCTTTTAACCCTTTCTCTCATGTAAACGCTTTCTGACGCCTCCGAAGCAGATGACTTTTGAAATCATAGTGGCGAATGGAGAAATTGATCATAATGAGCAATTTCTACATTTATCACAATTATTTCAATTTTATTCAATAATCATACTATCATTTATATATTTTCTATATTTTGGACTTGATAATTTCAAGGTCGTCTGCTGCAGAATTATTGCTTATCCCACATGTAGATGCTTTCTGACACCTCTGAAGCAGACGTCTGAAATCATTGTTTTCTGCACTATCTCCAATTGATAAATCAAAATTACAAAAATTTGTACAAGATCGCATGCCATTTTCAACACAATTTCATATTCCCCCAATAAAAGAAAATTTGGTACTAAAACAACTTCAGACACTAGATGCAACTAAATCCACAGGACTTGACAGCCTAGGTCCCAAATTTCTAAAATTAAGTGCTACGGTCATATCAAAACCTATTACATACATTTTCAACCAAAGTATATCGAACTGTGAATTCCCTTCATTATTTAAACAAGCAAAGGTTATTCCGATCTTTAAGAAGGGAACTAAATCTGACACCAGTAACTACCGCCCGATTTCAATATTACCTGTATTATCAAAAATTCTAGAAAGACATGTGAGTGATCACTTGAAGACATATCTTGAAAAAAATTCTCTCATTCATAACACTCAATCTGGATTCAGATCAAATCATTCTTGTGAGACAGCGCTTACAGCAATAATTGACACATGGATTGATGCAATTAATAACAAAAAAGTAATAGGAACTGTATTTCTTAATTTAACCAAAGCATTTGATTTAATAATTTTTTAATCATCCACTCCTTTTTAACAAAATGTTTGAATACAACATAAGAAACAAAGCCCTGGAATGGTTTAAATCCTATTTTGACGAAAGATCCCAGAAAGTGTCAGTTGCTGGCAAACTGTCATCATCTCTTCCAATTACATCAGGTGTACCACAAGGCTCAGTGCTAGGTTTGATCCTCTTCATACTCTATATTAATGACCTACCAATGCAATTACTTGCCTCATCAACTGACTTGTTTGCAGATGACACAACTTTAAGTGCAGTTGGACTTAATGTGAATGAAGTCATTCAGTCTAACAAAGTAGCCTAAATACCATAGATGAGTGGTGTCAGAGAAATTCAATGATGCCAAATCCACAAAAAACAAAAGCTATGATAATTTCACCTACTAATAATATAGAAAAATCACTGGAATTCAATAATAACAATAACCTTGTTCTTCACAATCACAGCATTGTTTTCTCTGAAGTCGAAAAACTACTAGGCATACAAGTTGACCATAATCTCAACTGGAAAATCCAAGTCGAAAAAGTACTCAAAAAATGCAATTCTTTACTTTACCTTCTGCTTCGAATTAAATGCTTCCTCAATATACATGTACGGAAACTCGTTTACAATGCCTACATTTTGCCTCATATTGATTATTGTTGTACAATTTGGGGTAACTGTAGTGACAAACTTTTAAGCAATATATATAAATTCCAAAAAAGAGCTGCACAAACTATCCTAGACAAGACATATGACACACCAAGTGAGGAACTCTTTCAGGAACTTAAATGGATGAAATTTCACGATAGAATTACATACAAAAAGGCTATACTTGTGTACAAATCCCTTAAAAAAGAATTCCCAGAATACATGACTAATCTATTTACATCATCAACCAACACAAATTTAAGATCTGCCGCCCAGCATACACTTAGCATTCCTAAACCTAGGATAGAATTTTTTAGAAAATCTTTGACCTACTCAGGACCAAAAATATGGAACCAGATTCCACTACATGTCAGGAACTGTGAAAATTTAAAGAAATTTAAATCCACATATCTTTCCTGGTGGCATAGTGGTGGACATTTTTTACTCAATTAAACTCTCTCCCATAACAGTGTTAGTTTCCTGAATGCAACAGTTGTCTACATGAATATGTGCATGATACCTTATAATATTATATGTAAAGATTTGTAAAAGTTTTAACAGAGGCCCACAGGGAAGACTGGGCATGCCCAACTGTGCAGCCTCTATAAATAAAGTCTTTATTATTATTATTATTATTATTGTAGCAAATGGAGAAATTGCTCATCATGAGCAATTTCTACATTTGTCGCAATGATTTCAACTCTATTCAGTAATCAAACTATCATTTTTAGCTTGACTATTCGAGAAATATTGAGAGCTTTACTACTGGCGTCGGCATCTGTGTCTCCGTTGGCGTCCGGTTAAAGTTTTAGGGCCTGTTGTCATTTTTCTTTCATAAGTACTTGTGCTAGGGCTTTAATATTTGGAATATAGTTACATCTAATACTATTCAATAATCATACTATTTCTATATTTTGGACTTGATAATTTCAAAGTTGTCCGGCGGATTTATTGTATGGGGGAAAAGTAACATCTGGACAAAAATATGGAAAATCTCTATAAGGGAAAGTTTCAATATTGAAATGAGTTAAAAATATTATGTAAAAAGGAGAAGCTGCTCATTATTTGCTCATTTTATTCCAATTTTTTTAAATGTTGAATAGGTTCAGATATTATTGAAGATGTTCAGTATGTTGGTATCATAGTGCTGATTGCTATTGCGTCTGTTGTGGTAATCGTAATCTGTTGTAATCGTCGTCGTCGTAGTGCCCCAGGAATGGTCTATAACCAAGTACAAATGCAGTACACGACAGTACCACAAGGTTAGTAAATAATTTTCCTTCTCATTTTTTTACCAGATGTGATCATTTTGATATTGAAGCTTTTACCATATCAGTAGCAGTTGACTTTTAACTTTTTGAAATGATTTGAAAACATTGTGGCAAAAGGTGACATTTCTCATCATGCCACAATGTTGTCAATTTTTTTTTGTCTTATATTAGATCATAATGCAATCCTGGTTCACTTACTGTTTCATACCAATATTTAGTTGTTTTTCTTATAACAGCACCAAAAACAGATACTGCCATCAATAGGGCTTAAACTTGTGGAAAAATTATACCAGATACAAATGAACTAAAAGCTAACTCCCTCAAACTCACTTTCATTTTCTGATTTTACACATATACTGAGATCATTGTACCAGCGTATTTTAGGAAGACTTATTTCAAAGCTTGTAATTGGTTAGACACAATAAATAGTATACTGTAACTGTTATATTTCTGAAATACATTTACAAGCCTCCTTGAGGAACAATTTACCGGACCGTAAATTCCATTACATAGCTCATGATAAAACGAGTATTTCACATCGTGAAATCCTCATTTGACTCTCAAACCCTATGTTGTGGGTACTCAAAAGAATCGTCTCAATGAGACAATTCTTTTGAGTACCCACAACATAGTGCTACGTTGAGTCGTACAAGATGAATTGATGGGAAAAGACATGTTCACTCAACCTTATCTATTCCTCTGCATTATTCATTCATTTATTGAAGACCAATAGACTAGATAGTAAGTTATTTCTATGCGAGAGACATATTTATATTTCAGTACCATACCCATATCCAGCTCAACCTCAACAACAGTATTACCCACCTGGACCCCAGCCTATGGGATACGGCCAACCAATGGGCCCACAGCCGGTCACTGGTAACCCTCCTGCACCTGGAGCATATGGAACAGGGTACCAGGGACCTCCAGCTAATAGTCAACCAGAAAAAACTGCCTCAGGTAACAAATAATAAATGGATTATTTTTATGAAATAAGTTACTTTCCCTGTACAGCCTTTTTTCCATGCCTCTTCAGTAGACAAGTTTTGAAAGAATCATTAAATTCTAATGGTCTAAGATAATTATGACAAACTCTTGGTACATCTTACTTTCACTTCTTGTTTCCAAAATTCCATCATTTGCTTGTTATATATAATTGATTAAGCCCCTTACAAACATGCAGATACCTTTTGACAGTGTCAACGCTGCAGCAGAAGACTTTTTTGAAAACATATTTGCGTATCTCTCTATAGATAAATGTATACCAGGTAATTATTAAACAAATGAGGAAACATTGTAGTATATGGAGAAAACGCTCATGATGAGGAACTTCTCCTTTTACCACAATGATTTCAAATGTCACCTCATGCAGTTGCATCAAAATATCTCTGCCTGTGGGAAAGGGTTTTAGATAGAAATTTATAGTTCATGTATTTTTTTTTATTGCAGCTCCAGCAATGACCAATGATTTCGAGACACAACCTCCACCATATCCAGGAAATTAAAACCTACTTACAGCAGCAATTTTCCAGAGGACTAGATAAGCATCCTTGGTACCCAGGCTTTTCATAAATATGATATCATATTATGAATAGCCTGGGTACCGAGGATCTAGATAAGGGGCCCATAATCTATCTCTTTCCCAGATACAACAAGAGAAAGTTGATGCAAGGCATCAATGTCGCCGGAAAAGACTACATTGATTTATTTATGTATTCTTGACTTTCCTTAGTCTATACAAACATTAAGAACGTTGTAATGAAAACATTTGCTTATAAATTTTATATTCATACCTATACATTAGGGTATCTATAAAAAATTAACGAAATGTGTACACATTTATCTTGGCTTAAATTTAATTTTGCTGTTTTTACTTATTTAAATAATAGTATTCATTCATATAATTTCAATGTTTGTCAATTTTATTCGAATCACAAGGTAAATATCCTGGTATTGCTTTAAAGGGAGGTAATTTGAAGTAAACAAAAGTCTTCAAAAGGAGAAATATATCAGCGTTACCGTCTACAGTTTAAATTGTTCTATTGTTTGTGAATTTAAAATGTTCTTTTTTTCTTATTTCTACATGTACAACGAAATATTGCGGCTTCTCTTTGACGCTTTGCGTCAAACATTCGTCTTGTACTTGTCTAAAATAAAATAATATCACTCGCTTTTTCATATCGAAATGCGCATGCGCGAAAATCGATGTTAAAGGTCACGAAACTACACAACAGAATAGGGTCTATATTTAGCTTAGAAACAGTTCCTACTTTAGATATTCATGGATTAACATTATTAAATGAATTCTACACAAATCAAGACATCTCTTTGAACATGAAAACAACATTTAGTAAGTTAAAATTGCTATTAAAAGGAGAATTCGACGTGATATTTATCTCGACATTGACACATAACAGTCTGCAGCAAGTCTAGCAGGGACCTCTTGTGTCTTCGTATATAAGACAAAAAACACAAATGCGAGTCAAAATAAAGAAACTGTTAATACCTAAAACATCGGAATATTTATTTCATTTTAGATGTGTCATTACTTAGTGTTTTTAAACAAACA
Source organism: Serripes groenlandicus (assembly GCA_031761405.1). Lineage (NCBI taxonomy): Eukaryota > Metazoa > Mollusca > Bivalvia > Cardiida > Cardiidae > Serripes > Serripes groenlandicus. Next base: position 53,472,280 of record JASEVX010000007.1, on the reverse strand, counting down.
CAATTAATTGTAATATGTTCAAGACATCTAAATGTGTTTCTTTCTAATAATAATCCCCCCTCCCATGTGATTTCAGAAAACCTATTAAAAATAGAAGTCGCGGGCTTCTGCCCGGCGACTAATAAATCTGCAGCAGACGACTTTGAACTCATCTGGATAAAACATATGGAAGTCCTCTGTAATTGAAATTATAGTCATCGAAAAGAGTTGAAAACAATGTGGCAAAGGGGGAAATTGCTCATTATGAGCAATTTCTTCTTTTGTCATTCAGTTTTCAAAAGTTGTCTGCTGCAGAGGCAGAAAAAAGTGTCTTACATTATGGGAAATGGCAAGTTCTACTGGCCTATTTATCCTGACGCCAGCCAGTCAATCATAATGCTAACCCCACAACCCTGAGCGCCAAGGAGGGCAGCCACTGCTACCATTTTTTTAAAGTCTTTGGTAAGACCCGGCCGGGGATCGAACCTCTCGCACCCGAAGCAGTCACCAAAATATCATATGACTGAAAAACAGTTGAAACCAACATAAACTTAGACATTTTGCAGTATATGAAATAGGTTTCAGGGACTCATGACTTTGGGCTCACTATTTTAAAACTGAAAATTATTTCAGTTACTCATGTTTAATCTTAGTTACACAAGTCCAATTTTATTCTACTTTCTTTTGGTGTAATAATTGTATGACAAGTCTGTTTTGTAGGTCAAATTACGCTAAATACATCCGCTGACTTGCTTATCTACAGTACTATAGTCCCCAAAAAACCCTTTGTTTGTGTAGAAATGAGTGTTTACCATCACCAAAATTTATTGAATATTGTATATGACATTGAGTTTAAATGCATTGTGAATGTGTATAGGATTTACTGGAAATGATTGATTTGATCACTTTTAGTATTTTGCCCTTGTTTGAAATTGAAAGTAGAGAATGCTAAACACCGGTTTTGTCCGGGCCCGATTTGGTCCAAAATGACGGTAACCATTTTCGCCTTGTCAGTTCTTTCTTGCATACTGCATGACCCCACATTTTCTTTGGATTGGAGGTAACTCTTTTCAATGATATATGATGTTCTACATTAGGAAGTCTGACAATTGAGGACTGAAACTGGTCCATTTACATGGAAATAAAGAATGATTTTTTTTTGGTGTATTGTAACCTGTAGAGCAAAAACATGAGCTTACTGGGTTCATCTAAAAGATAACAATTTACGAAAATACAGTCAACCTTACTTCATGAATTGAAAGAAATAGATTTATTTGCGTATTAATTTCTTTCCCTACAATTTTGTATTAAGTTTATATTGATATTATACATGTATAAGTTTATAGTGAGATTTTTACTTACATGCTTTAAGATAGCCTTATCATATACTTTCTCATTACATGGAAATGAAATGAGTACATTAAAATGGTGTTATCAGGGTTGAATTGTTATAGTTTTGTATCAGTGTATGTTTGAATTTATCACTTTGTTAACCCTTTACCCCTTTTAGATGCATTTTGACGCAGCCACAACAGACGACTTTTAAAACATTGCGACAAAAGACGAAATCACTCATTATGCAGCAGCAATTTCACCTTTATTCACAATGATTTTCATTTTAATGAATAATTAATCCCTCTTTTGTGGGTATTTCAAGAAGATTTTTACTTCATGAATTGAAAGAAATAGATTTATTTGTGTATTAATTTCTTTCCTTACAATTTTGTTTTAAGTTTATATTGAGATTTTTACTTACATTCTTTAAGATAGTTTTATCATATACTTTCTCATTACATGGAAATGAAATGAGAACATTAACATGTTATTACCAGGGTTGAATTGTTATATTTTTGTATCAGTGTATGTTTGAATTTATCACTTTTTGTGTCACCTGCGTAGCATGGTAGGCACTTAGGGATTACTTTTTTTTTTGTCCGGCGTCTGTCCGTCTGTCTGTCTGTCCGTCACACTTTTTCGTCATGTTTTCAAATAACTTTTTTTCTACTCGAAGGATTACATTAAAACTTCTGACAAATGTTTATAACAATGTGTGTGATTGGTTCACAAAAGGGGGATAATCCAAAATTATAGTTATTGCCCCTATCCTGTCAAAAATTAAAATTTTCTGACAAGGCCCCGGCAGGTGACACACATGCTTCTATTGAATAATTAATCCCTCATTTATGGAGATTTTAAGAAGACTTTTCAAAGCCTCCTGTTGCATATCTGATGTATGTGGAAAACGGTTAACCCTTTCATTTTTAGCTCACATGAGCACAAGGTTCTCAATGTGAGCCTTTTCTCCGTCGTCCCCCCACACTTATTCAAACGGCATCTCCTCCTTTACCATTGGGTCAATTCCATTTAAACATTGCGTATTTGATTATCCTCTTCCAAAATAGCTAAAATGCCATAATGGCCCTCTTGTTAATATTTACTTTGGAAGAGTCCATAGCCAATTTAAATAATATCAAGATTAATTGTTGAGCTGAGCAGCCAACAGTGTAGAGCCTGGTCATATGGCACATATTTGCCTACTGGTCTGGCTCTATACAGGTGGCACAGGTTTTAGTTTCAGCAGTCAAAGGGTTAATATTAGAATATTGTTTGATCCATAGAACTCGAAAGAAATTGTTCCGGTACTTCTTCTTTAATTTGACCCTTTTCCTGGTATTAGTCTGTGGCTGACAACTTTTAAATAGATTGTTGGAAATGGATAACCACTCAAATTAGCAAAATCTCCTTAACCAACATTGTTTAAAATATACTTCTATTTTCAAGATAATAATGTTTTTCCTCCATTGTTTTTTAAAATGAATGACTTTTAACAACTTCATATCAGGTAAAGGGTTAAAGACAGCCAGTTGCCTAGGATTAATTATATATTGAATTTTAGTGCAGGAAATGCATGAAATACCTTCATATTTGATTTTTGTTACCAAGATAATTATGACGAGTACTTTGTTGAAAAATTGCACTTATTCTCAATTATTGACATTGAGTCATTACTAATTAACTGTTTTCCACATACAGATGCTTTCTGATGACTCTGCAGCAGGCAACATTTGAAAACATTGTTTGCAAAAGGAGAAATTGCTCATAAAATTTATACTTTCTAGTTTCATTTGTGGAGTTTTTCCTTATTTCTGAAATGTTTTCAATGTCACCCACAGCAGTTTTGTTGTATGTGGGAAAGGATTAATCTTTACATGTATAAATTGTGAGTGACACATTACCTAAATAATCTCTATTGATGTGGGATATTGTGGTTTAAATTGGACCAGAGACATATGTAGGTGGCTTTGTAAATATCTGTATAATGATTTTGTAAACTTACTATCAGTTGAGTTGTATATTTATTAATATGTGAAAAATGATTTCGTTGACTTACTTTCAGTAGAGCTGTATATTTTTTAATACAGTGGTTTGTGTAACATATTCAATTATCCTTGGTCAGCTTTTTACCAGCTTGTTTATTATTAACTTACATTTTGATGTCCCTTTTATTCTTTCTTCACCAAAGATATTAATCGAATTACAACAACTTGAATGCTCAAAGAAATTAATTGTTTACCACATACCAACACATTTGAAGCAGACAACGTTTTAAAACATCATAAGAGTAACTCTTCTTTTGCCACAATGATATTGACTCTGTTTATTAATAATGTTCTCATTTACACAGCTTTTCGATACTTGTGTTTGAATTTTTTTAAAGTCGTCTGCTGCAAACTTGATGTATGTTGTAAAGGGTTAATCTATAATTGATTAAAAGAAATATATCTAAATGTTATTCATGTATATGTTTGGCTATGCATAAGTATTATTGCGAGAAAGCACAATGAATACCAACAGTTTTAACAATTTCCCACATACAACAAAGTCTGCAAATGCATTTAAAGGCCCTTGCATGTAGGAAAGGGTTAAATCAAAATCTGTTCTTTTGTTAAGTGTTATACCTTTTTGCATGGAATTCCAGAAGAAAAATGGGCAATAGTGCACTCCCACATAATGTTAAAATAAAGTGATCAGAGTCTTTGTAATTGTTTATGTTGCATGTTGCACATAATTGTTAAGCGAGTATTGTGAAATTACTTGAAGTTAGCATATATTTTTATTTTTTTATGCTTTTAACAAGGGCATATAACCAGCTGCTAAAAACACATGTACAGATTAATATAATATACAAACATTATCAATACACCAATAAATTTTAGCTCACCTGTGCACAAAGTAGTCTAGGTGACCTTTTGTAATCACTCTGTGTCCACCTTCATCTTAACAATATATTTTAACAACATCTCTCCTAAACTGTTGGGCCAGTTTTAAGCAAAATTCTCAAGAATGTTGCTTTACTGCACCTTTTTCAAATACCTTTCATAAAATAAAATTACATATAGAGCTCTGGTTGCTGCAGCATCAGAAATGAGGGAAATAACCCAATTTGAAAATTCTTAACAACTGATTCTGACTTGGAGTTAATTTTTCAAAAAGTGTTTCTTCTATAACCCTCTATACAATTTTTGATTGGTTATAAATTATGGCAACCAAAAAGCATCAGAAAAGGGATAATATGACAAAACTTAAATACTTTTTGTCTGAAACTTCTATAAAAATTGTTAAAACCATATTGATTTGTTGAATAACGTGCCAGCAAGCAGGTGGGACTACAGGTGGGACTAGTTTCCCTTAAATGCCTATTGTGCAAATCTTCTTGACTGAAAGAAATGGTTCTATTTAAAAAACAAAAACAAACACTGGAAAGCACTCTTGATGACCCATTAAACGTTTGATATGTCGAAAAACATGTGCCCAAGGGTGGTGTCACATATATTTCATTTTTTTTAACATTTGATCTATGTGGGAAAGGGCTAAATTTCATTGATCAGAATTATTGAATGTCCTGTAAATATTTAGTTGTTATTATTACTTTATTTAGAATCCATTTTTGGAGACTTCTGATCCCTGATATTATTACTGAGTTTATTACTTTTTGAGGTTGCAATCTCTCATTTTACATGTTTATTTTGCACATTTTTGCAGAATGTACACTGATTATTATACAGGTTGGTCTGTAAACCAAATTCTTTATGATTATTATAGCTAAATACAATTTGGCCAACATGGCCAACATTCCTTACTTTGAAACCTAAGTCATGCTTATAACACTTCAAAAAATAAGAAGAAGTCAATGGATCATGGTTATAGTTATATTTATGTATTGAAAGAAACCACCGTGGTTAGAGCATCCACCTTGAGAGTTAAAACTGTGGTTTATTCAGGTTATACCATAGACTTTAAGAAATGGTAGATCTAAGATGTTGTTTACCTCCTTGGCATTGAGGGATGCTGGGCTAGCATACAACTGAGTGATGCACTCGTTTCAGGATAAGCTAACCAGTAGTACTGGTAATTTAACCTGGAAACCGAGGGCTTGGCGTGAAACGGTTGTAACTAAAATTGGTATTTTTATTACCAAGGTTAATCACCTCACCATAAAGTCTTTATAAGCGTTAAATCATTTTTCTTGGTAAACAATGGAAATTTAGGTGCCATTGCTCGTTCTGAGCAATGGCACCTAAATTTGCATTGTTTACAAAGGGGTCAAAATTGCCCCTAAACCCGGGTTTTCAAAATAGGTTTTTAGTTACAACCATTTCACGCCAAGCCCTCGAAACGGTGAGATATGACTTGAAATACTATTGAAAGTGGCATAAAACAACATACAAACTAACAAAATAAAGCTATGGACAAAAGTTTATGTCATGAATTAGGACCCCTTTAAAATTAAGACATATTTCGGTACTCTTCTCTTAACCCTTTCCCTCATACGACAATTCTGCAGCAGACGACTTTGAACGTATTTTGTCGAAACATAGAAAATCTCCATAGTTGAATGGATAACCTATGACAAAAAGTGGAAAACATTGTGGCAAAAGGAGAAATTGCACCAATTTCTTCTTTTGTCACTATGTTTTCAAAAAGCTGTCTGCTGCAGAGGCGTCAGAACGCGTCTATATGAGGGAAAGGGTTAAACATCTAAGAAACTGAAAGCATGTATTGGTCTTCTTGAATAATCTGTTAAATGCAGCATCCAGGAATCCACTGTGGTCATGTGGTAAGTGTCCGGGTTTTGAAACTGGGCGTACCAGGTTCAATCCCTAGTTCCTGATGTCATGGTGGGGTGCCCTTGGGCAAAGCACGTTTCCTAGCCTAGTACTGGTTTGTTTACCCAGGGATGATGAATACTGTAAATGAACTGTGATATAACTGAAATAATGTTGAAAACAGCATTAAACCCTAGTTTAACTAATGCAACATCGATAAGTGTATCATTCATTTTGCATGAGATATTGAAGTGTTTAAAGTAATAAAACCAGATGAGAGTTCCAGCTTGTTGTGCTTTTGGTGAAATCTACCAATTTTTAAAATAAACTTTGAAAAGGCAAATTTATTCCCATACATTTTTCAAGCACTTTCCTTGATATACGCGCACATATGAAGATTACAAGTTTTGTAAAAATCATTGTTGTTATATTTTGTCTATATATTAACATTGTCTATTTCTAAATATATATAAATTGCAGACAATATTTGAAATTATATTTTATAAGCTAAAATAAATATATATATATATATATATACATTTACAGAGTCTTATGTTATATTTCCAGGCAGACCCATTTTAGTATTGTGCTTTTTCTGATCACATTGATAAGGGCTCGTTCAGATATTCTACTATAGGGAAGGTTTCGAATGGGCCAGATTTCAATGTGACCCTGAGTCTGTTAACCGGTATTTAAACCGGGATCTTATCACAAAAAGAATCTCGGACGAACTCTCCTAAAGAGCATGTACAATCATGAAAAGGAAAACCTGTATTGGACTGAGGAAGGGATTCAGTAGCCTTGCCTCATTGCACTGTTAACATATTGGACAAGTTCGTAACTGGGCCATATGATGTCAAAAAATAGGTCACTAGGTCGAATTGAAGGAAAATCTTGTTAACTCTCTGGAGGCCGCATTTTGAACTTGAGCATGTTGAAACTTATTAGAATGTTTATCTTGATGATATGAGGTCAAGTCCATGTATGGGTCATATTAGGTCAGACACTAGTTTACTAGGCCAAATTGAGGGAAATTTTGTTAACACTCTAGAGGCTGCATTTTTAACTGGAGCATGTTGAAACTTTATCATAATGATTGTTTTGATGAGATGTAGGCCAAGTTCGAATATTGATCATGTCTGCTCAAAAACTAGGTCACTAGGCCAAATTGAAGGGAAATCTTGTTTACACATTAGAAGCCGCTTCAGCATCTTTACCGGTAAATTCAGTCAGAATGTTTGCCTTAATGATATCTAGGCGTTTGCCTTAATGATATCTAGGCCAAGTACATCATATTGGGTTAAAAATTGGATCACTAGGCCAAATTGAAGGAAATTATTGTTATAACTCTGGAGGCCGCATATTTTACTTTGAGAAAGTTAAAACTTTGTCAGAATGTTTGCCTTGATGATATCTAGTCCATGTTCGAATAGAGGTCATATCAGGTAGAAAAAATAGGTCACTAGACCAAATGAAGGAAAATCTTGTAACTGCAGGTTGCATTTTAAATATTTATCAGAATAATTGTCTTGATGTGTTTTGCATTAGAAATCACATTGCATAATTCAGGTGAGCGATCTAGGGCCATCATGGCCCTCTTGTTTAATTTTGTCAAAGGGCTTTCTGAAACAATGTTTAGGAAAACTAATGTTTCAAAGAAAAAATGTCAGGCTATTGTGATAGTGATACGCTTGGCATTGTTGGCGTCGGGGTCATCACAAAACTTTGACCTTACCTCATAACTCAAAAACAGTATAAAATTTTCAAATGACACTTGTTACACATGGTCCCAGGAACAATTCACCTGTCCATTCTGAGATACATAACTCTGGCTTTAATTCAGTAATGCCCCTTTATAGACTTAGAAAAAATAAAACGAGCGTAAGCTTTCGCTCAGCGACGCTATTGTTGTGTATAAACGCTCTCCCTAAGAATAAACATATTTTTTCTAATATTAAAACACATTCTTTAAATGCAGCAATGTAGGAAGACCTTCAGGACTTAAATGACTACCTAGTGCACTTTGTGTCAAAACCGTGAAAAGAAAGCAATTCTTCAGCAATTGGAAAAAAGCAACATGGGCGAGTATAATGGAGGGCGGAGAAGCATAAGAAGCTCTTTTTCCATGTAATTCTTAAAAAGAGCACACTTATGTGCAGCATCATTGTCATGTATTATACATGATTGGGCTTCCACCAACAAGACCATGAGGCATACGTCTCTCAGTCCTCTGAGACTACCTCGGTGGTGTGGTGGTGTAGTGGTATAGCATCCACTCAGGCGCGGGAGATTGCGGGTTCATACAAGGCATAAGTGTGAATCAAATCTGTTTGGTATTCTTGATTTATCTCTCTTTGAAATGATAATGAAACTTGGTACACCATGATAATCATGAATTGGAGTAGATGTGCAAGATTTAAATGGATAGAATCTGGTAAGATGTTCTTGAGCTATCCTACCTGGAACTTTTTTGTTTACACTATCAAAGCAGAATGAGGTGCTATTAAGTCGCCTTTATTTACAATTCTAGTCTCTACCTCCTTTCTTATATAGAATGAGTGTAGTGGAACAGAATTATTCTATTCTGTTCTATGGAACAAATGTCTATACGGCTATTGGGACACAATGTGTTGTAAAATTCAGCGATTTGAGGACAAAGAAATCGGTGAGAACGATTTCGCTGAAATTAGCCACACTGATAGACCACAATGCGATCTAGGTCTGGGCGGTTTCGTTATATCTGGGAAAAATCTAGTTTTAGATATTTTTAAGGTTAAAACCCGAAAAATCGACATTTTGACTACATATTTCTGTAGATCTCGTACCAGCAAATAACGGAATCAGCTAGAGACCTGAAATTTAAACTGAAACTTGTCAAAGATCCAGTGCAAACAACGGTGTTTTTAAATTTCTCATACATTTAGTTTTGATAGTTGGAGAATGCTTTTAATAGGGGCTCTTGAATCAAATATTTTCACGTGACCAAATACTTGGAAAGTGACGTCACGTTCAGCACTTCAGCGGTATGACGTCATAACGTTATCGCTTTGGCGCCAAAACCAATAGTATGGTGTGTTTATCTTTTAGACTTGCGGAAATAATTTTGGTGTTGCCAAAAAACCTTGAGTGTCATCAATTGTTACGTTTTGAATTATGTAAGAATTGAAATTACATATTCATAACATATATATTTAGTATTGCGTGTGGCCAGTTGGTAGTTCGGTATAATTCTGCTCCTCTTCACTCATTCTATCCCGCGAAACCCTTAAGGTGTCGCCTATCTAGTATTGTTGCAAAAAAAAAATACCTGCATATAAATAGACTATGCCGGGTGATACCGGAATATTGATACTGGACAATAACAGTCATTCTATTATTCGACTGTACTAAACTTTAGATGCAGGTCTTTTATCCTTTTAACTCAAGAAAAATACATTACACGATACAGGATTATTCATATTCCAGCAAGTATTAGTCGCCGGGCAAAGTAAAAAAAGAACTTTCGAAGTTTGGTCAGTCTACTTTTTATCGGAATAGTTCCCCCGAGAAAATATATTTAATTAAGTCTAGTCGAATAAAAAGAGTTGCTTCCCCTACTATCATGTCATTTTACTTAAATTTGATTAGTTTTATACATTTCTGATACTTGGATGGGACCTTTTGATAGTTAAGACGATTATATTTTTGTAGTCATATGACCTCAATAGCCATTTTCGTAGATTGAATAAGACTCAAGCCACACGACCCTGATCGCAGAAGGATCTAACGGAAACAGTACACGAAGATGCCACTTCCAGCTGCACTTGCCGCACGTTTACAGAAGAGAGGCTTGGTAACTCCAGAAATCAAGCCTAGTCCTGTGATAGCCGCTAAAACACCTGGTATTACGATTATATTTCATCTGTTATCGGAAATCCTGAAACGGATTGTATTTGTATATGAATTCAATTTGCTTTTACTTATCTTGTTATATTTGATATTTCATTCATGAAATATAATCCTAACAATAGGCTAACTAACATCACTGAATTTTTAATGCAGATTTGAATTGACCTTGATCACCCACGTTGGTGGTTATAGCATCTGCCTAGATAGTGAATTACCAGGGTCCACTAGGTTTCTGCACTTGAAGTTCCACAGTACTTATAATATGAGTATAGGTGCTACCTATTTCGGGTAAACATTTATTATATGTTGTGATCGGTGAATAATTCCCCGCGAACTGCAGTTAGCCCCTTGCTTGCAGCACGATCAGTTAATTACGTCAATTACGAGTCCTACCGACCTAAGCAAAGAAAATAAAAATCATCATCAGGTTAAGCTTATATTTAACTCTAAAATATAGCCAAGATTTTACATCCATGAAATTATGATGACAGGTACAACAAATAATCAACTTGCCCTTCATAAAGTAATTCAAATAAAACAATTCCATAATTCACGGAACTACATCTGTGACAAGTCAAACTAACGTTTCCTATAATTTCTGTCGTTTTCCTTTTGGTTCATTTAGTTTAAACTTATTTATTGTGAAAATTGTGAAACAAAAACAAGCTTTCAGCTTATATTAATCACGCTCGATGTCTGCTTCCTGGAGACTTAACCAGTACTCATGCTGTTTGTGTGAAAAAATCCCAAAGTCAGGACCCGCTCATCATGGGACTCGAACCAGGGACCTTTGATACAAGAGGCCGACTGGGAACGACCGGGGTCCGGGGATGATGGTGATATCAACCCAAAAATCACACAGCTGCTACCATCTGTAACGTGTACCGACGTTAAGCAATCGCGGTTAGTACCTGGATGGGTGACCCGCGATGGCTTAATGTCGATACACGGTGATATCAACCCAAAAATCTCACCACTGCCACCATTTGTAATGTGTACCAGCGTTAACCATCGCGGGTCACCCATCCATTTTCTGATATAAAAAAATCGAATTCCTGATATCAAAAAATAAGGAATAAATAGTAAAACGGGGCCTCATAGAGCGGAGCCTATGTAACATCACCGGGAACAACCGGGGTCAGGGAATGATGGTAATATCAACCCAAAATCCCACCGCTGTCACCATTTGTAATGTGTACCGGCGTTACGCCATCGCGGGTCACCCATCCAGGTACTGACCACGATGAACGTTGCTTAACCTTAAACAAAGGTCAACCACTCTACCAATGTCGCTATAAAAGCCGGCTTCTACGACAAGGCCGTAGAAGTGGTATTTACACCTATACCCCGCTCCCGTTACATTTCTTCCTTTTTCTCTTGACTTCGACCCGAAGTCACACAACTGAACACAAGCAGTACACCAGAGCGGAGTCTATGTAACATGACTGGGAACGACCGGGGTCGGGGGATGATGGTGATATCAACCCAAAAATCACACAGCTGCTACCATCTGTAACGTGTACCGACGTTAAGCAATCGCGGTTAGTACCTGGATGGGTGACCCGCGATGGCTTAACGTCGGTACACGGTGATATCAACCCAAAAATCTCACCGCTGCCACCATTTGTAATGTGTACCAGCGTTAACCATCGCGGGTCACCCATCCAGGCACTAACCGCGATGAACGTTGCTTAACTTTAAGAAAAGGTCAACCACTGTACCAACGTCGCTATAAAAGCCGGCTTCTACGCCAAGGCCGTAGAAGTGGTATTTAAACCTATACCCTGTTCCCGTTACATTAATTAATTCTGTACCAATATTTGATGGGTGAAAAAAAGGCTCCCAAAGTCGTCTGCTACAGATGTGTGGTTATTTGGAAAAACAACAAGCAAACCTGCAACAGACAATATAAAACATGGATAAAATATGTGGAAAGTTTGCTAATTGAAATGAGTTGAAAACCTTCTGTCATATGTGGAAATTGCTTGTTTTGAGCAATTTCTCCTTTTGCCAAAATGTTTCAAAGTTGTATACTGTAGATGTGTCTTCAAGAGGGAAAGTGTTAACCCATTCCCTCATATAGCCGCTTTCTGACACCTCTGCAGCAGATGGCTTTTTGAAAACATAGTGACAAAAGAAGAAACTGCTCAAAACCAGCAATTTCTCCATTTGCCACAATGTTTTCCACTTTTAGTCATAGGTTATCCATTCAATTATAGAGATTATTCTATTTTTTGACAAAATATGTTCAAAGTCGTCTGCTGCAGAATTGTGTTATGAGGGAAAGGGATAAAGGATTGAGCCTCTAGAGGAAAACAGTTGAGATCAAAGACTAAACTGGTTTTAAAAGTGTTCTGTATAAAATGACTAAATTTGTATTGCTTATACAAGGAGCAAATCTGCCGCAGAAACTAGGAAAACATCAAGGCAAATATGAAGAAAATCTCTACTAATAATAGTGTAAAACATTGTGGTGAAAAGAGGGATCGCTCATTATCAAATCAGAATAGGAGCAATTTCTCCTGTACACTAATTTTTTTAAAAGTCAAACAACATTATGAATATAAAAGTTATACCTTGATTGTTTATCAACAGCTGGGGAAGAAGTGGAGGAAGTTTTTGCAGAAGATTATGACGACCCTTCAAAAGATGTACCAGATGTTGCAGAACCGGTTGAAACTAAAACAGAAGTTGTGGAGGAAGAGGAGGAGGAGGAAGAAGATGATGGACTTTATGATATGAGAGAGGTGAGTAGAATCTGGAAGCATTTGTGCAAATGGATGTGGGATTAATACTGCCTGGATAAAATTGCCATGATAATATTATTTGTTCATTTTAACTGGTCAGTTGAATTAAATTCCAATTATTAGAGACCAGTAGCTCAGTTTGTATTGACGCTGTCTGTCAATCCAGGGGTTGTGAGTTTGAATCCCAGTTTGACCAACATTCTTTCTGAAGTTTGACAAAAGTCAATGTGACAAGTGTCACTAATGGGTTTACCAGTCAATTTAGAAAATAAGCCAGTTGCTTGGAAAGACTGCTGTGTGAAGCACTGGTATGAGACAGTCAGGAAACACATGGGTGAACTCACTGCCATGATATGACTGAAAATTTGTTGAAATGGCTAATATAACCCAAATCATTCAATCAATCAACCAACCAACCAATTAATAGATCTCCTGAGCCAAAAGCTGAAGATGATACTATCTAACATTTTGATAAGCATATTTCTGTTTGAGAGACATTAACACCCATGTAAATTATAAAGACGTCGGTAGATCTACACGTTTGTTATTAGTTGGTAATATCATGAATAGCAGTTACAGGCTGCAGTATTGTTGTATGTTGGAAAGGTTTAATATATGATGTCATTTCATATTATCCAGGTAAGTGGTATTGTCCCGCAGGAAATCTTTCTTGCTAGTAATAGTGCTTTATAATCTAATCCCTGTATATTTCTATATTCTTCGTAATATTTCGTATCCATCTCCCACATATAGGCACTTTCTGAAAGTAGCTTTGTTTATGGTGCTCTCATGAGACGAATAGCGGAATATATGCATCACAAACTAGGTGTTTAACCCTTTCCCTCATACGACAATTCTGCAGCAGACGACTTTGTATGTATTTTGTCAAATCAAAGAAAATCTCCATAATTGAATGGATAACCTATGACTAAAAGTGGAAAACATTGTGGCAAAAGGTTTTGTGCAATTTCTTCTTTTGTCACTATGTTTTCAAAAGGCCGTCTGCTGCAGAGGCGTCCGAAAGCGTTTATATGAGGGAAAGGGTTAACCCATTTACTCATACAGACACTTTCTTACGCCTCTGTAAACATTTTTGCAAAAGTAGAAACTGCATATTATGAGCAATTAGTTCCCTCAGCCACAATGTTTTACACTTGTAAATAATTATTCTTTTATAAATATTTCCCATATTTTTGCCTGTATGTTTTCAAAGTCGTCTGCTCGTAGATTCATTGTATGTGGGAAAGGATTAAATGATATTTTTATATTTTTCAGGTTCCTGCCTGTCCAAATCGATCAAACCCGTACCATGAATGTTCAGACTTCTGTAAAACACACTGGGGCATCAAGAAGTGGTCGCCGAACGATGATATGATTTGCAAGCGAGACAGAATGCTCAGAAAATGTCCACTACCACCAGACTGGGAGGAATTAGCTGATCCAGAAACGTAATAAAATACATTTTATTACATACTTTTCAGTTGAATAATGATAGAAAAAAAACCAGAAGATTATATATTGATAAACTCACTGTTCGGTACAGTTATTTTTATCAAGTATTAAGATTAGATCGACAGGAAAATATTTGTTCTGGTAAATGCAGCCCTTGTACCACATATGGATGCTTTCTGACACTTCTGCACCAGAAGACTTTTGAAAACATTGTGACTAAAGGAGAATTTACTGAAATCGAGCAATTTCTTCTTAACCCTTTCCGACAAACAGAAGCTTTCAGACGCCTCTAATGCAGACGACTTTTAAAATCATTGTGGCAAAAGGAGAAATTGCTCATGATGAGCAATTTCTCCATTTGCCACAATGATTTCAACTCTATTTAATAATCATACTATCATTTATAGAGATTTTATATATTTAGGAATTAGTTATTTCAAAGTTGACTGCTGCAGATTTATTGTATGTGGGAAAGGGTTAAGACACAATGTTTTCAGCTATTCAATAATTAGATAGAGATTACTCTTACTTTTCCCTGAATATATTAAAAGTAGGGAATATGTCGACTTAACTGCTTCGTCACTCAAAGTGTCTGCTTCCACATTTTGCATATATATTTTCTAATGCCGACTTGTTATGCGTGGGAAAATGGTGTTAACTTGTGGTCAAAGTTTGAAAAGAGTGTGTATTTGTTTTTCAGAGACAGATATTACTACTGGAATACCATGACTGATCAAGTGGCGTGGCTTTCTCCTACACATCCATCAGCAGTATTAACAATCTCTGCTGACAAATTGAAAGGTACTTTCCCTTTTTTAACCCTTTCCTACATACAGACGTTTCTGATGCCTCTAAAGCAGATGACAATTAAGACATTTTGTGTAGAAAGGAAATATTGCTCATAAGGAGTAATTTCTCCTTTTGACATTATGTTTTCAACTTTATGTAATAATTGTTCTTGAAAATGAAATTGCTCAAACAGTAACTACTTGATCCATTTTCCTATAATGGTTTTGGCTACTGCAGATGTATCAAAATGTCTCAATATTTTATTTTATTTGAACTACAAGGCCAATATATGCAAAACTGGTAGTATTGGTGTTCTGTTTCTTAGTTTTAGTCATGAAGAGCTTCATGCGCCATATATACAGTTTTAAATTTTATTATGGCAACAGTGCAGTCAGTTAAGAATTTAACCAGGACATACAATAACCGATCTTCAAAGGTTTTGCAATTCAATGTAATAATGATAGAAAAGCTTTATATCTGAATAGAAGGAATTTGGTTAAAGCCATTCTACAGAAGACTTTCAGGATGTCCTAACAACTAGTTATTAAGGAGGAAAGATCTGGATCGCAATGTGTGAATGCATATGATAGGTTGATCTGGCATGATATCTGGTCGCATAGTTTTGAAGGTCAATTATCTTTTGATATAATGATCAATTTCATGGTGTCCCACCAGTGATAGGCTTGTAAATGATGTATAATCCTTCATAAATCTTGTAAAAATTGCTGAATATTGAGAAAATCTGAACTCATTTGGGATTTTAATAGGTCAACAACTTTGCAAGAAGAAGAAGATCATTAAAAAAACACCTGTTTAATAGACGATAGTCTTAACCCTTTCCCTCATCTAGATGCTTTCTGACGCCTCTGCAGCAGATGGCTTTTTGAAAACATAGTGACAGAAGAAGAAATTGCTCAAAACAAGCAATTTCTCCTTTTGTCAGCATGTTTTCAACTGTATTCAATTATTGTACTATCATTTAAAGTATATCAGAGCTCATGATAAGGGGCATTTTGCATGTTCTAAAATATTTATTTGACACTTAAATCCTATGTTGTAGGTACTCAAAACAATCGTCTCAGTTAAAAATAGTGTGGGGAAAGACCTGTTCACTCCCTCTTCTCTAGTCCTCTGATATATCATATAATATGGGAGGTGTACAAATTTGTTTAAATGTCCTTTCATAGAGGTTTGACTATAATTTACAGCTGTATTAAGGGATGAAAGTCAAGACAAAGCGGATTCTGAAAGTGATGACAGTGAAGAAGAAATGGATGCTAGTGATGTATGTATTAACGCTTTCCCCATATACAGAAGCTTTCTCACATCTTCGCAGCAGACAACTTTTGAAAACATTGTAGCAGAATTGTTACAGTATTTTTGACTAAATTATTTGAAAGTTGCTGCTGCATATTTGTTGTATGTTGGAAATGTTTATTTGAGCTACACTTATTTAAAAAGTTCATGTTTTTTTAGCTCACCTAAGTACAAAGTGCGGATAGAGCTTTTGTCATCACTCGCTGTTTAACATCTGTTTAATGTCCGTCTGTTCACATTTTCCTAGAGGCAGCTTTTCTCCTTAACCACTTGGCCAATTTTGATGAAACTTCACATGGATGTTTTTTGGGTGGTGCCCTTTCACAATTGTTTAAAGAAATTAATTCCATGCAGGATTCTGGTTGCAATGTCAACCGAAGGATTTTTATAAAAAGACACTGATAATCTTCTTGTCTGAATCCGAAAGGTCTAGAGCTTAGAAAGTTGGTGTGTAGCATTGTCTAGTCATCCTCTATCAAGATTGTGCAAATTATGCCCCGCCCCGGCGATCACCTGTTGTAAATATAGTTATAAAGGGAAAAACTTTGAAAATCTTCTTGGCTGAAAACAAAGGCCTAGAGCTTAGATATTTGGTCTACCAAAATTATTTAAATTATGACCCTGGGTTCAAGATTGGCCCCAGAAACCAAAGGGCCTTTAGCTTAGATAATTAGTATGTAATATAAACATTTGACCACTGAGACAGATACAATCTGAGGAAAAATTTGTACTTATACATACACACATAAGACCATTTATGCTTAATTGAAATTTGCATTTCGACAGAACTGTTATTTGTTGTTCTGATTGTTAAGTTCATTTTTCATTGGATGTATAGACAAACTCTTGGTTCCTATAGTTAGAAATTCTATACTATAAACTCTCGAGTTTGTAAATTTCTGTTAATTGCTTTTTGCGTGCCATATCTTCCTTTTTATATAGCCATACAATAAGTTTGATTTTGGAAGTAATTTAAAAAACTGCCTGAAATACCTATACCAACAAACCAAGACCTACAAATTGATGGCTTCACTCCAAACAGTTGAAACTATATTTTGAAAAAGATGTAGTAACAACCGTTTGCCTAAATTCCATGGAAATGTTGTTGAGCAATTTCTCATTTCTTTATTCGTATTATATCAAAATGATATTTTTATTTGCTCAGACATTACTAGATAGTAACATTGTCCTCATTATTAGCCATGATGGTTTCCTAATTGACTCTTATCAATTCCAATTCTAGAGTGAAAGTTCTTCACAATCCTCCTCGGATGAAGATGAGTATGATCGGCGCCATGATAAAGGAAGACGTGCACGAGACAAGGGGCGGAGTAGTGGGAGTAGTGGCAGTAGCCGTGCAAAGAAGGAGGAGCTTGATCCAATGGATCCTGCCTCTTATTCTGACATTGCAAGGTACACACTTTTTAGACAACTTATAAATATAGAAAAACTTACAGCCTTTATAAAACTGGTGCAGCATTTTCCTGTCAAAGTGTATTTTCTTTTTTTGATTATTTCTTGACTGAAATACTATAGAAAATTTAATTGAATTAGGCAGATAATGTTCTTGTGTGTTCATAATTCATGTGGTTAATGAACAAGATACAAGGTACACAGCTTTCACTGTTTAGATATTCACAGATCATAACTAAGTGTGCTGTAGCCATCAAATGAGCAATTGTCATACAAAAACAGACCTTTAAGAAACTTTACAATTATTAAGCCTTTCCCACTTGCAGACTCAACTTGGCGCATCTGTAGGAAAAGGTTGAGGGTTTGTGGTCATAAATATTCTCCAAGTACGCTTGAACTTTCTGATTGAGAACAGGGAAGACCCTGATAAGACGGCACACAAATGCAAGCTGGTCTGTATTTTCCTTAACCCTTTCCCACATACGACAATTCTGCAGCAGACGACTTAGAACATATTTTGTCAAAAAATGGAAAATCTCTATAATTGAATGGGTAACCAATGACTATAAGTGGAAAACATTGTGGCCAAAGGTGAAATTGCTCCTTTGGCCACAATGTTTTCAAAAGTCATCTGCTGCTATTGCGTTAAAATACATCTGCAGGTGGGAAAGGGTTAATGGCATATGACCAAAATGTTTATATCTTCCCATGACATGGCTCAGTCCATCAAAACTATGGTAAAAGTTATTACTTGATAATATTGACCTGATTCTGACCTTTGTGTTGAAAAATACATCATTATTACATTATGGCATATTCAAAGAATTTAATTGGTTCATTATCTGACAATGTGTTCTTTTAAGTTAACCCTTTCCCTCATACAACAATTCTGCAGCAGACGAATTTGAACATATTTTGTCAAAAAATGGAAAATCTCTATAATTGAATGGATAACCTATGACTAAAAGTGGAAAACATTGTGTCAAAAGGAGAAATTGCTTGTTTTGAGCAATTTCTTCTTTGGTCACTATGTTTTCAAAAAGCCGTCTGCTGTAGAGGCGTCAGAAAGCGTCTACATGAGGGAAAGGGTTAAAGGTTCAGATAAGGAGGATTTTATAGCTCTTTACCCCATGATCTTATTATCCAACCAAACCCTATGATATGGGTACTAAAAAGAAACATCTTATTGAGACGATTCTTTGGAGAACCCACAACATATGGTAAGGGGTTCAAATAAAGATTTTAGAACATGCAGTACCCATTATCTTCAGTTCTAGGGTTAACAATGTTTAAATGTTTATAGGGGTGGCTGGTCATCGGGATTAGATAGACCTGGAGATGCCAAGACTGGTGTTGACAGTACAGCCTCAGGACCATTGTTTCAACAAAGACCGTATCCCAGTCCTGGTGCTGTATTACGTGCAAATAAAAATCTCGGGAAACCAGGACAAAATTGAGCAGGTATTAATTGAACATGATATTCTGTTATGTGTAAATTGTTTTGATTGTCTTTCGATAAGGGTCTAAGAAATCCTTCATAAATAGGGACGGCATATTGTTAGCCCACACTTAATGTGGATGGGATATTGAGTTGTTTTTGTCCAGGCTACTTGATATTTAAATAGTGCTTGACAAATTTATGGAAATATAAACATTAGTGTCTTTGATTTGTCAAAAAAATCAAATTGAAGTAGAGGAATTTAATAACTATTTAGGACCGAAATATCATTTTCAATACATGTGTTGGTATGTAAAATTATTTCTATGTTTAATATGCCTAAATCTTTCATACGCAAAACATATTAAAAATGATGTATGTTAAACTTCAGAACAATATGGTATCTCTAAAATAAAAACAATATGTTGGGTTATTGTTCTTTTGACATTTACAACCACTTCGGTATCGCAGATCGTAGAGAGGTCCTTTATTAACTGCTATCAGGTCAACTGTTTGTTAGTTTGTGTTGCAATTTCATGGAAGAGCACTTTGTCTAAGACATAACATTTAAAGCGGGCTCAACATGCTGTCTGTGGGCATCTAGTGTTTGTCATTGGCCATATCAAAGGCATGGTTAGAGGTATTTTATTAAAACTACATGGAAATGATACCCACCATATAGAAATACCACTCAGCAAGTTTCACTATGACTGCCTTAGGAACTGGTATACTAACGTTGTCCAAGCGTTCTTTATCAACTTTCCTTTCAGCAGAGGATCTCAATTTAATGATTTAACTTTTTTTCGTGTCGCCCATTTATCACATATTTACCGTTTTTAAAAACTAGTTGTGAAGATAGCTTGTATTTTACAGATTTATAGTTTAGAAACTTTAGAATATATAATTCTAGAGTGCATATTCTTGGGAGTCATCTCCCTTTGTGTGATTATTCCATCTTTCTGTAGATGACGCATGCTTTCAGTGAGTATAGCACCTTTTTCTTACTCCCAAAGAAGTTTGTGGGGGTTAAGAGTCGCCTGTAGGGACATTTCAAGGATTAAATAATTCTATGTTTTCCTATATTATTGTCTGTTTTAGATGAAGCAGATGTTTCACAAGATGAGGCAATTGGTGGAACAGGGACAAGGGATAGAGTGGTCTATGGGGCATCATTTAGTTCATCTATTTACTGAAGGACATTTCTCCATTAACAATGGATGAATTTCTGTTTTGACAATGCAGACTATGCTTGTTCATCTGTCCTTCCGATAAACTTTGTCCAGGCCATATTTCCTTAATACAGACATCTTGGGAAGAGGGTGTGTTACAAACCAAAATAAGGTCACTTGGACCACTATACTATAGTCAGGGTTGGTGGATTGTCTAATCTAATGTTTCTTGTTTGAGTGTTAACAATTGTATTATTAATGACTTTATTAAAGGCAATCGATAATTTATCATGTTCCCATGCAGACTGAGAATTATGATTCCCTTGAAACATTGTTATATCTATTACAAGACCATGAGTGGCATAGATGTCTCACATCCTTTGGAAAAGGGACCTGAGGGGGATATTAATTGCATGATAAATTGATTGGGGCCTAACACTATTTTCAACAATTTTTCAGTCATATCATGGCAACCAGTTCACCTTCTCATGTGTTTCCTGGCTTTCTCACACAACAAACTTTCCAAGTTACTGGCTGCTTTTCAACCGTTAGCCCATCGGTGGAAAATGAATGGCGCTGGTCATATTGAATTTTGTCAAATGCCGGAAAGAATGCTGGCCAAGTTGGGTTCAAACTCACAACCCCTGGATTGACAGCCCGCATTGATTCTGACTGAGCTACTGGGATTATTAATCACATATTGTGAAAGCTCTTGTTTGGTTTGGACAAAAGTGGTCAATGTTTGTAAAACCAACAACTTATCATGGACACAGTATATTAATCATCTTTTCTATGAATTGATTTCTGTAATTGTGTTCAATTGGAGTGAATATGTTAACCCTTTATCACAATCAGACACTTTCTGAGACCTCTGCAACATACGACTTTTGAAAATAGTGTGGCAAATGGAGAATTTTCTCATAATGAGATAATTTCTCCTTATGTCACAATGTCTTTAATTATTCTATAATTATAATTTCAATATTAGATATTTTTTTATATTTTTGCTTAGATGATTTCAAAATTGTCTGCTTCAGATTTGTCGCATGTTGGAAAGGGTTAAAATGATTATTGGTTAGTTAATTTGCATTTGTATAATTGATTGTCAATGTATAGTTGTAATTAAAGAAAAATATTAAAAAATAATACAGGTACTTTGTTTGTTACTGCTTGCCAATGCGTATGGCATATTGGTTTGCCGGTGTCCGTCCGTTGCCATATCTAATACATGGTTGGATTGATTTAATTCAAACTATAAGGAAAAGTAACCGTCCATATGGGAATATCAGACAGCAAGTTTAGCTAAGATTGCATTAGGAACCCCAGTTGTAGCGCGGTGGTCATGGTGGTGTGCCCTGTAGCAAGGCACATTTCCTAGCATAGTACTGGTTTGAATAAGTGAACTTTGCAGTGGTATAACTAAAATAATGCTGAAAATGGCATAAGAATCAAAACAAGAGCTGTCCTTAAGACAGCCCTCTCGACTATCCCATCGCTTAACCAGAATGTCCAATTCAAATAATAAAGTGCAATTATTTGCATTATATGCAAGAAAGAGATATGGTTGCTTAATGTAGTTGCGCACAAAACAAGAATTTCTAAGTCAAAAGGGGATATAATTTGCATAATATGCAAGGAAGATTTATCTTACTTGATTTTTGACTTGGGTGGGAAGGGGTGTATTAGTAACTGAGATATGGACTCTTAATGTAGTTGCAAGCAAAACTTTAACCAGAAAAGTCATAAAAGGGCCATAATCTGCATTATATGCAGGAAAGAGCTAACTTGATTATTAATAAAGATATGATGGTTGGAAAGGGTTGTATAAAGTTTGAATGCAATGCATCTAGAAGTAACTGAGATATGATCCTTAATGTTGTTGCACGCAAAACTTTAACCAGAATTTCAAAGTTAAAAAATTGCAATAATTTGCAATACATGTAGATGCAGGATCGAGTTATCTAATTTGATAATTCACATATGTGTGCTGGATGGGAAAGGTTGGATAAAACTTCAATACAATATGTCATGATGATACTGAGATATGAATTATTGAAAACGGCTTTAAACCATAATCAATCAATTAATATGATATAAATGTAATGCAATGAGTGCTTGCACAAGGTATACCAGTAACTAAAGAAATATATTTTAAAATACACCTTGGCTTATATACAGAAAATGTTTTGAAACCTTCTCCAATGCTTTCATGCATGGCCCCTTAATGAGCACCATTGTAACATTGTACCACGTCGCTATGGAAATCCTGGTCTGTTGCAAGGCAGTTTAAATGTCCCCCTAATATACCTTGGCTACTGTCTACATATACCAACGTCCAAAGTTGAAATTCGCCCTGAAGTTTCTGGAAAATGATAATGTTGTACAAGGTTTTCCTATGTAGCCCCTCATTGGGCACCATTGTAACAGTCATAAAAGATCTGTACTGAGCAGTGCTTGAACATCTAGGTTCGAAGGCGAACATCTAACCACGTCGCTACATAGTATAGGTCTATGGTATACCATAGGTCTATAGCAAAGCAGTATAGGTGTCAACATATAGATTGATAACATTAAAAAAACCACTCAACATTTGAATTTGTTCTCAAATTTCCAGACACTGAGAAGTCTTCTCCGTATTTCGAATGTTGGCGCAATTATAATAATTGTAATCGTAAGTAGGTCAAAAGGCTAAATATATACCATGTCGCTGCAAAAGCTGACACTATAGCAAACCAGTAGAGGTCCCCATATATATTCACATTGACTGCACCATTAAGTCGGACATATTATCTAATATCAACGCATAAATTTAAATCGCAAAACGTTTAACAAGTTTATTAACATAACAATACATACTAGTGTTGCCATATATGCATCATAACATTACAGCATGTGACAAACACGTGCGTTCTTAAATCCAAAAATGACTTTACATTATATTCAAATCCAGTTGGTTATAAAGTTCAGAAACCAATAATAATACACACTCATTAAAAATCAATAATGTTAAACGATTTATTTACATATGTTATTGATAAAGCAAAATCGATCTTAAACGCTCTGAGATCGTTTAATCGACATAAATGGTTGACAGGGGTGTTTAATTCCATTTGCAAAATTCATTTGCAAAATCAGGGTATCTATAATGGAAACAAATTGACACAACTCACTTTAGAACATTTACTACGAACGAAGATTTATAGAAATACCCGGGGATAAGCAAAATCATAATCACAGATATTTTTTATTAAATGTCTTCGGGTTTTTTGTGTGTTTTTTTCCGCTTATTCACAAAGTCTGGTGTCACTGATCGCGACACATACAAAAAAATATGCAGCAGATGACTATATCTAGACAAAAAAACAACAAATAATATCTCAAAATGATAGGTTGATTTAATAATAGAGTTGAAAACATCGTGACAAAGGGGAAATTGCTCATTATGAGCAAGTTTTCCTTTGGCAAGAATGTTTACAAAAGACACTTGCTGCTATTTAATACTGTTATCAGGAGGAAAAGTTCCGATTTGCGCTCGATCAGGTTGTTGTTTGCATTTTCAATGATACGGTCAAGTTCCCCGATTGATTTGAATGTCCAATATAGGTTCAAAATGTTCGTCTTTGTGTGAAATATAAACTTTTGGCAGTGATGGATTATTATTGTTCAAAGGCGTAAACGTCTGCCAATGATATTCGGAACCTTTCCTCCCACGGGTATGGGTGCACACCTCCATTATTGTTTTTAACAGCGTGGCAGCAGCGAATATTTCCGTGTCCGTCGCCCACTCTCGCGGTCGACGCATACTCCGTACATAATTGTCCATACCTCCACGACTCTGTAAGAAGGTGCGGTATATTTCCGAGTTATCTTCCACGTGCTTCGTGATAGCTTCCCGAATGACCATGTGGTTGTCCTCCACTCCACTAATCAGGACACTCAGTGCCCGGAAGAAACAGTTCCCGTCCGGCCTTATGGACGCGGTTAACCTGGGACTGGAGGACTGACTGAAGTACTTTTCTCCCCCGTAGCGCATGAAATACTCGACACGAATTCGGAGTCGTCGTGCAGTCTCAATCTGCCAGTCCCTGTGTGGAGGCGTGAACTTCTTGGTCGATCCACTGTGAGACCAACTAAAATTTGCCATTGCATTAATTTAAGTACTAACACAGTAGCCAATGAATGTTCTCATATTATTAACAAATTGAGCAAACTAGTGAAATGTTATATTTATGTTTCTTCTGGTATATTAAGCCAGAGACCCTTAGTCGGTTACAGTTGTAAATTGGGTCGTTATTTTATCCACTATACAATGGACACAAACTTACGAATGCACGTTGAATGCAGCTTGTTATGCGCTTATCACTGCACATAAGGTTGTATTTTTATATTGGGTCAGTATTGTATGCACTAATCAATGTACACTATGCACGTACACTGGAAGGTTGTTTTCCGTGCACTTTTCACTGCACATGAAGTTATATTTGTGCGTCAGATTACTTTTCTATCCGCTAATCAATGCCCATGAAGTTACAGATATGCAGTGGATGGTTGTTTGTTACATGCACTTATCACTGCACATATTTGTATATTGGGTCACTAATCTATCCACTAATCATAGCACGTTAACTTTTAATGTACGCACTTAAACCATTACACGAGTATATTATGTAGTTGTTTGATGCACTAATCAAACAGAGTAAGACATTCCAATAGTTTGGCACAAGATCTATAAGTATTCATAAACTTCGTATGCTGGATTTTGTCTGCCACAGTTCATTTACATCAGAATCTTTTCACAATAATTTGAAAATTCCCGATACGTAAATTCTGTATAAATATAGAAAGAGATTTAGTCTTTTATTCATGCTACACCACCCAACGAAATATACTAGTCGTAGAGAGATCTCTATACACGGCTGAAAGCGGTTACATTTTCTACCACAAACTGTTTTGGGGTAGGTTTCTTCTGACACACGAAGTTAATCCGTTATATATGGCGTTTATATACTGTAGTTGACTAAGTGTATTCAAGCAAGAATTTTCGCAAATACTTAAAGAAATTGGTATATATTATATGTATAGAGTTAATAAATTGTCCAATCTTATCCAACACTTAAAATACCTCTTTAATATCTACACAGATCGATATTGTCAATACTACACGACTAGGTCATAAATCTGTTTTGTATTTAACCCTTTATACTAAATGTAAAAATAAAATTCGATAATGGTGACATTATAAAAAGCATTCTCTTCACTATAAAGTCACAGCTAAGTTGTTCGAAAAGTTTTATAATTGTAGTATTGAGAAGAACCCATGCTCCTCTTTCCATTTTGTTATGATATAGTTGATAATTCACGTCTGATTGATTCCACCGTTTATTTTAATGTTTTTAAATGAAAGCAAAATCGAATTTTATCTAAACTAAATGTAGTTTATAACCCTTTCTTTTTATTTTCGCCTAAATCATTAAACGAATATGATATTTGTCTTGATATGACTTAAGTTATATATTTATTAAAAAAAGCCAAGCCATGGGAAAAGAACACGTTGGCGTTGATTAAAATATGAACTTCACAGATAACTTACACAAGGTGCTCGTAACTTTTGTTAACGTGTGTAGACTATGATTAGACAGAGCAGATGTACAGGTCAATCTGACCCTACACTAACGTATACCTTTTCACTCGGACGGACTCAAATGTCACGTGAAAATGACTGGTTGTATATGACCATCAACAGTTTGTTTGTATGTTGTTTAGGCCGGTTTGAACAATCTTCCAGGTATGTCAATGCGTTAGCTCCGGTAGCTCAGTCGGCAGCGACGCGGGCTGTCAATCCAGGGGTTGTGAGTTCGAATCCCAGCTCGGCCAACATTTTTCCCGACATTTGACAAAAGTCACTGTGACATTCGTCTTTCACCAATGGGCTGATTAATAGTCTATGTGGAAAAGTAGCCAGTTGCTTGGAAAGTATGTTGTGTGGAGTACTGGTGTGGGAAAACCAGGAAACGCATGCGTAGGTGAACTGGTCGCCGTGATTGTTGAAAACGGCGTTAAACCCCAATCTATCAATCAATCAAGCGTTTGCTGGGTCAGCTACCAGTACTTCTGGTCTATTTATACTGTCATCAGCGAGTCAGTCGTAATATTAACCCGACACAATCATGAGTGCCACTACCAGCAATAGGCCTAGGTTTTTCACAAAACGTCTTTATTTTAACTCTTTCCAACATAAAACAAATCTGCAGCAGACGACTTTGAAAACATCTAGGTAAAAAATATGGAAAATCTGTATAAGGAAAAATTTGATCATTGTAAAGAGCTGAAAACATTGGGGCAAAAGGTGAAATTGCTCGTTTTGAGCAATTTCTTCTTTTGTCACAATGTTTTCAAAAAGTCGCAAAGCGTCTATATGTGAGAAAGGAATACTCATTCCCTGATTCGGAAGCTTTTGCAGCAGACAATTTTTGCAAACACCACGTGAAAATCTGATATTTTTCGAAATGCCCAAACTCTTCTTTTCCAATAGTGTTATTAGTTATGTTTCAAAATCACACATTCAATTTTCCTTGTTTTTCTCATATATCTACAATGAGGAAGACTATTAAACATCACATAAGGTAAACGAATTATCAAGCGTGGGATTCGATATCGGATTGCACATGTAAGATGGGGATAAGAAATCCTTATCTAGGGGTATTTTAGTCCAGGTTTCTGTACTAGGAATGCGATTTATGTAACGACGTTATATTGAGACTAGGGGTATATGAGCTCAATATAAACGAGCCGCGTCTGGCGATTTTGGTCTTAGTGCATCTGCGTGGAGTTATGACTCACAGTCTCCCCAGAATAGTCTATGTCCGTATACAGGTAATTTAATCCTTGCTCCATTTTTGTGTTACAAAAAGAACTAGAACTGTAGCCTCATAAGTTTTACGCCACTTTACCGCTCCATATGATCCCGTCTCGGAGAGTAAACCCTTTCCCATATACAACACATCTGCATAAGAAGACCTTGAAAATGTTTGCTAATAAATATGGAAACTCCCCATAAATGAAAGTATAAATACTGATAAAAGTTGAACACATTGTGGCAAAAGGAGAAATTGCTCGTTTTGAGCAATTTCTTCGTTTGTCGCCATGTTTTCAAATGTCGTCTGCTGCAAATGCGTCAGAAAGCGTCTATATGTGGGAAAAGGGTTAATAGGACCCCATATCGCCAGACGTGACATCATATGCCTTATTTAATCGTAAATCATTTTTTTTTTATCGTAAACCATTTTTATCTTAAATCCAGCTAAAGGAGAGTATTTGCAAAATACAATATACATGCCGTGGAAGGCGAATAGGGGGTCTCATTGAATTCATTATTTGTTATAATTCATATCAATATGTGAGAGAGAACCAGTGGGGTTGAAACTTCTATGTCACTACTTAAGATAGATCGGTCTCTGGTCAATTATAATTGTAGGCTGACAGAGAAGATTCTGGTGAAACTGTTTAACCCTTTCCCTCATATAGACGCTTTCTGACGCCTCTGCAGCAGACGGCTTTTTGAAAACATAGTGACAAAAGAAGAAATTGCACAAAACGTGCAATTTCTCCTTTTGCCACAATGTTTTCCACTTTTTGTCATAGGTTATCCATTCAAATATGGAGATTTTCTATGTTTTTGACAAAATACGTTCAAAGTCGTCTGCTGCAGAATTGTCGTATGAGGGAAAGGGTTAAGCAAAAAGACCGCCGTAACCCCCTTTACCTAATTTAGACTAATCTGCAGCAAACGGCTTTTGACAATATTGTGGATGACAGAGATATTCTCCTTTTACCACAATGTTTTCAACTTTATTCAATAATAATACTTTCATTTATAGACAGTGTCCATATTTGTTCCTAGATAGTCGCCTGCTGCATATTCGTATGTGGGAAGCCTTCAAGGGGTTAAGTGCCTGATGTTCATCAGTCAGTCAAGAGTCACAACTATCAATTTCTGGGGCTTCTTATTGACACTCCCGTGTTGACTTGATTGCTATTGATATTGGCGTAAGACTTCTGAGGCTATATTGGTATTGTTTCATCTATGGCTGTTTTACATGTTGACGGACAGAGAATGCCCTTGTGACTAGTTCATAAGCTTTGGCTTTAAACGATTATAGATGCACCGCGATACTACACTAACTGTTGTGAGTGGAAATTATGTGACAGAAAAGAGAAATTGTAAGCAAAATATTCCTTTTGCTACAATATTTCTTAAAATGTGTCTACTTGCAGATGCGTCAAAAAAAAATCCTGCATGTGGGAAAGACTTAACCCTTTCCCTCATACGACAATTCTGCAGCAGACGACTTTGAACGTATTTTGTCAAAACATAGAAAATATCCATAATTGAATGGATAACCTATGAC
Source organism: Serripes groenlandicus (assembly GCA_031761405.1). Classification (NCBI taxonomy): domain Eukaryota; kingdom Metazoa; phylum Mollusca; class Bivalvia; order Cardiida; family Cardiidae; genus Serripes; species Serripes groenlandicus. The sequence continues at coordinate 53,443,573 of JASEVX010000007.1, read as the reverse complement.
ACAAAGTAGAAAACATTGTGGCAAAAGGAGAAATTGCACGTTTTGTGCAATTTCTTCTTTTGTCACTATGTTTTTTAAAAAGCCGTCTGCTGCAGAGGCGTCAGAAAGCTTCTATATGAGGGGAAAGGGTTAAGGTTGATTGTTTGGTGTTATACGCCGCCTTCAATTGTCAGTAATATCACAGCGTTTCCTGGGTAAGTTATCACTACTACTTGTTCATTTATCCTGCCACCAGCCAGTCAGTCAGTCAGTCGAAAAGCTAACCATGAGCGCCAAGGGAGGGCAGCCATTACCTACCAGTTTTAAAGTTTTTGGTGTGACCCGACTGGGGGATCGAACCCGCACCCGAAGCGGACGCTCTATGAAAGTATTAACCCTTTCAGCGGCCGAATTGTTTAAAGTAGACTCTCCCATGTTCAAAACTCGGACGACTCTATTTTTATGTCATAGGGTTTTTGGAATATTTTTTATAGCTCACAGCCAAACAATGCAGATTTCAGGTGAGACAGCTCGTTACGAGCTGACTCACCTGAATCTGCATTGTTTGCAAAAAAAAAAAATCAATATTGCCTTTGGCGCTGAAAGAGCTAAGGAAAACCATCAACTGTATCACGTTTTTCGAAAGACTCGTAATAGTTGTGTTGTAAAAATCGCCGAAACGTGTCATAATGAACAAAATATGTCCAAGCGACTCGAGAAACATAACTACAGGACACCTATTTTGAAGTTCATTATCTCACTCATTATCAAATGTATCATTTTGCAAACTTGGTTTGTAGAACGATTGTTACCTGGAGATGTGCATTGCATAAGAACCATAAAGACATGTTGTACATGTTGCTTCTATAATGCAGATGAACTTCAAATGGGAAAGCGTTATGTTGCTTTTATCAAAAGTATTGAATGTACTGTTAATATTGATTTAATCTTAAATCGGATGAGCGAACCGGGACCGCATGGGCCTCTTCTTCGTATGATTATAATTTAAGGTCATATAATTTGGTTCCGAAAAACCTCAATTTTAATCGAGTGGGGTAATTTATTTACCTCCCCACAGAACAGTCCATTGCTGGGACACGAGTGGCGATAGCCACAATGACTTAAAATCATTAGAAAGAATGTAAAATTGCCAATTCGTGATTTGAAATCACGACTCCTAGTCGTTACCGACTGAGCTATCCCGGCTCGACAGTTCCGAATTTCGTCAAATATAGCGATAAGGTTGTATTGTGTAGGGTTTCTTTTATAAGAATAATTTAAAAGCTATTCATTTTAAACTGAACTGTTCGATACACTTATGTCGACTTGAATCGATTGTTCATTCACCTCAAAGGAAAATAGAGATCTTGCTTAAACTCAATAAAATATCCCTTTCCCCTTACAATATTTTCTGTTACATTTTAAAAATAAAATATCTACATCTTTAAACGCTGAACATTAATAATGTTCACCGTAATTGGTTGGTCACGATTTAACCCCGTTGATAGCAGCATTTCACAGTCATTGCGGTGCGATCAATTCATAAATCACATGTTTAAAGTAAATTTAAACAGTGTTTCAGTCATTACGTGGTGGCCAATTCAACGAATACCGCGGATTTAGCAGAATTTCTCAAATCACACAGCTTTAGAATTATTTCAGTGATGACAGGACCACAAATCCAATAAATCATGGTTTTCTTCCAACACCACAGTGTCATCCCTATTTTCAGGAATGTCTTCAAATCTAGTTGTTTAAAACCCTTTCTTATATATAGACACTTTCCGAGGCTTCTGCAGCCAACGACTTTTGAAACTTACATGTAGATAGATACCCAAGGACCATTTACCTCTTTCCCTACATAAAGAAGGTTTCGGACGCCTCTGCAGCAGCCAGTTTTGAAAACAGTGTGACAAAAGGAGAAATTGCTCAAAATGAGCAATTACTAATTTTGCCACAATGTTTTCAAACTTTTTTAGCGTTAATTCTTAAATTTATCGATTTTCTGTGTTTTTGCCTTGCCATTTCAAAGTCACTTGCTACATATTAACTGGATGTGATAAAGGGTTACCTTGTATTCTCTGTACAAATTGAAGTCAGTCTGATAGGGCATGTCAGTTAACTTCACATAGACAAAAAGAGCTGGTAAAAACAAATGAATTAATGATATTCATAATATTCAATGTTTTAATAATAAAAAACATGTACAATATGCAAAATAATCTGATAAAAATTAAAACAATGATTAGCATTGTCAAAACTCATGCATTTCCACAGCTTAAATGATGAATATTGATTCAAGTTTACAACCGATTTTCACCAGGCAAAAAGTGATCTTGTTTCATTTTTTCTTTTGGGCATTGAATAGTCAACAGCCCTTTTCCGCTTGCAGACGCATTCGGACACATCTGCAGCTGATTGCATTTGAAAATAGTGTGACAAAAGGAGTAATTACTCATGAGAAACAATTTCGCTTTTAGCCACAAATAAACTTTCTTTTATTGAAATTTTACATATTTTTGCCAAAATATTTTCATAGTCGTCTGCTGCAGATACCATATCCTGTATGTATATATAAATGGAACTACAATTCAAGTTATTAGCCAGAAGTTACATATATCATATACATACTACTATGGCTGCCAAAGTGTGGGTGGACAGTGAAGGCTCTAGTAAGACTGTACACATGCAATGGCCTTCACTTTTCGCATAGGCAACAAGACACCTCTTTTTGCCTGATAAAGCCCATCTATATTGTCTCTGTTGTGTTATATGCCATGTTTAACAATAAACCACAGTGACATAACACTTGTCCATGACACAAACTTGTACAAGGCTTGGACAAATGTCTTGCCCCAGGGAATCGCGAGCGGAGATCAAACCCAAGGTCTCAAATTCCAAATGTATCAGTAGACAAAGATATCTCATTTCAAACTGTCCTACATTCATCTGTTCAAGCTGTCAACAAATATAATAAGACGGTCATGGTGAAAGAGTTTTACTCATCACAATCCCAGACATGAAAAACCAAGTAACATCAACATTAAAGCTTTCCAACACACAGACTTTTTCGGATGCCTCTGTATCAGAAGACTTTTGAAAACATCTTGACAAAAAGAGAAATTGCTCATAGTGAGCAATTTCTCCTTTTGTCACAATGTTTTCAGCTCTATCTATGTATTATAGTTTCTTTTATAGACATTTACCTAATTTCTGCATTGATATTTTCAAAGACGTCTGCTGCAGATTTGTGGGAGTGGGTTTAAAAATTTAACTGACCCATCTCTTGTGTCCATGCGTTTTGGCCGATCAATGATACGTATGTATGTACTGAGTGAGCATTCATGTCGAAATAATTTCAAATTCAGTCCACTGGTTGTAGAAGAGAAGTTTTTTAATTATCTCGAAATACAACATATAGCGTTGAACTGTCAAAGCCCCCTAGCAGATATTTATAGCCCAATTAACTTGCATTTAACAATTTTGATATAGGGTCACCCAACGACTTTTCTTGTAAATAGTGTCAATATATTCATGTAAGATTTTTCAAAATATTCACATTTCTTCTTTTGGTAGAGGACCACCTATCAAAATTTCCTGTTAAGCTGGCTAAGCAGTATAGAAAGTGACAATTGATGACATCTCACTACAGACACTCACTTATCACATAAAATTGATTTTAATTACAGAAATTGTAGAGCTCAAAGTTTGCAGCAGAAGTGATGATTTTTTTTAAACATACGGAAACCCAACCACTGGGCATCGGCAGCTAGTGTAGACTCCAGATCACTTTGCACATCCATTCAGTCCGATGTTTAGCTATTAAGTCAAAGAATTCTCTGACATACAGGGTACATTTAGATCATGTAGGGTGGAGGTGCAAAATGATATATTTTTACAATTGTTAAAAAATAGTCTAATCTTGGTATTCATAGCCATATAAACCATAATTCCCAAATGAAAACTCATGCTGTAGGAGCACATTATAGCTTTTCCTTCATAGATTAAACAAGCAGCAGGCAAATTCGAAAACATCAAAACATAAATAAAGAAAGAAAAATCTCTTCAAATGAGAGTAAACATTTGATTAGAGTTGAAAAATTGTGGCTCATAATGAGCGATTATTTCATTCGACAAAAAGATTTATTGTTTTCGAAAGTTGCATGCTGCAGCTGCATTAAATGCATATGTATATGGGAAAAGGACACTCATCGCATTTAAATCATTCTTATGTGTTAACAGCACCGGTTAGTGTGGCTTGTATGATAAATGTATGTGAATCTTTTATCTGAAACCATACAAGAATAAGTTCCGCTACAAACATACCCTTAGCACTGACACATGTTAAACAAAAATCATGGCAATTGTGAGCTTATTAAGTCTATCTGCTACAAGTTTTCATTCACATTGCATTGTTTTGAGAAAATAAACTGATATACATGTAACGTAATCCATTAATTGTTCATAATTCCTCCAACATTGGGGAAATTCAGCTGTTGTAATGCCTGAAAAAATGATACAAAGGTGTAAGTATTGGATAGATAATGTGAAATTCAAGAAATAAAATACAACAATCAAGTCATGCCTCAGGAAAACCGACCTTACGGTAATTGTGATGAGTAGAGATAATGGTATGATGGCACATCCATACATTCTGAGCTAAATGTTAGAAAATACCTCACTTAATATGAGTATGAGCCGTTTCCCTTTTAGCGTCAATTTTCTAAAACAAGAGGGCCATGATGGCCCTGGAATCGCTCACCTGATTTTTTTCTCACTTTAGCTATATAAGCCCCGCCATCTGGCGAGCATAGTTTCCAACCAATCAACTTGGCTTGAAGGAATCTGATAAGAGGGTCACCCTAGAAACATTTCTACAAAATTATTTGAAAATCGGCCTGACACTTTTGGAGGAGAAGATTTTTTTATGTTTTCACTATAGCCATAAAAGGCAAAATAGCCCCGCCCCTGGCGGCCATGTTTTTTGACCAATCAACATGGCTTGAAGGAATCTGATAGAGGGTCATCCAAGGAACATTTCTACAAAATTATTTGAAAATAGGCCTGACAATTTTGGAGGAAAAGATTTTTTAAGTTTGCACTATAGCCATATAAGGCAAAAAAGCCCCGCCCCCCTGGCGGCCATGTTTTTTCGACCAATCAACAGGGCTTGAAGGAATCTGATAGAGGATCACCCAAGGAACATTTCTACAAAATTATTTGAAAATCGGCCAGACACTTTCGTCGGAGAAGATTTTTTAAGTTTGCACTATAGCCATATAAGGCAAAATAGCCCCGCCCCCCTGGCGGCCATGTTTTTTGACCAATCAACATGGCTTGAAGGAATCTGATAGAGGGTCACCCAAGGAACCTTTCTACAAAATTATTTGAAAATCGGCCTGACACATTCGGAGGAGAAGATTTTTTAAGTTTTCACTATAGCCATAAAAGGCAAAATAGCCCCGCCCCCCCCCCCCCCCCCCCCCCCCTGGCGGCCATGTTTTTCAACCAATCAACATGGCTTCAAGGAATCTGATAGAGGGTCATCCAAGGAACATTTCTACAAAATTATTTGAAAATCTGCCAACCAGTTTGGGAGAAGAAGAATTTTGAAGTTTTTTTCATTTCGTTGCCATGGAAACCAGAATTTTGAATTGATCCCAAAAACTTGAAGGAATTCTGGTGAGGACATTGAGAGGATGCTTTCTGTGAAGTTTCATCCCAGTTGACCCACCGGTTACAGAGGAGAAAATGTTGACGGACGACGCACGCCGGACATAGGGCGATCACAATAACTCACCTTGAGCACTTCGTGCACAGGTGAGCTAAAAAAACTGCTACAGGAGAGTAAAAAGTATGTATAAGAGAAAAACCAGCTCCGATGCAGAGCAAAATTGAGAAATTATCTACCAATATCAATAATGAAACATACAAAGAAAGAAGTAGACTTTCCTCAAATTCTTTAATGGTATATTTTGATATAGTATTATAGTAAAGCTTTACTTTTTATACAGTGCTTTATTTTTGTGCCTGTTTTAATTTCTTTCTTCACTTGTTTTGAATTTGAAGTGATAGTTGTATGATTTAACTCCCTCCCTGACAGTTATGCATCAGACAATTTGGAATGCATTAATGAAAGTGTTTTTTGTGTATTTTTTTCATTGCAAGTTTCAGATTTTGAAGTCTTAAAATGGCACATTTTGCAAAAGCTAATCTGTTTACCAGATTTTGATAACCTAAGATTCGTCTGCTCAGAACAGATATGAGGCAAAATATTAAAAGTATAATTTTGATTTAGCTTAGAAACCATTGAGAGAAAAGGAGATACCACTCATAAAAATATATTCCAACTTTTCCCAAACTGTTTTCAAAACTTGTCAACTGCAAATTCCTGCAATGGTATCAAATATTAACTGTATAAGGGAATGGGATGATACAATTGTATAGCCTCACTAAAATATGTTACAGATACAACATATTACCCTACTCCTCCTACCCTACATGCAAATGAACATCTCGGCAAATGCATGAGTAATATCTATAAATGAAACAAGAGGCCCAAGAGGGCCAGTATCGCTCCACGGCCATAAGGCAAAAATAAAATCTCCAAACAGCCCTGCCCCGTGGTGGCTATTTTTTTTACCAACCACCATGGCTTAAAGGAATCTTGTAGAGTGTCACCAAAGGAATGTTTCTGCAAAATTATTTGAAAATATGCCTTACACTTTCGGAGGAGAAGATTTTTTAAGTTTTCACTATGGTCATATAAGTCAAAATAGCCCGCCCTCTGGCGGCCATGTTTTTCGACCAATCAACATGGCTTGAAGGAATCTGATAGAGGGTCACCCAATGAACATTTCTACAAAATTATTTGAAAATCGGCTGAACACTTTCGGAGAAGAAGATGTTTTAAGTTTTCACTATAGCTATATAACGCAAAAAAGCCCCGCCCCCTGGCGGCCATGTTTTTCGCCCAATCAACATTTCTTGAAGGAATCTAATTAAGGTTCACACAAGGAACATTTCTACAAAATTATTTGAAAATCGGCCTGACACTTTTGGAGGAGAAGATTTTTTAAGTTTGCTCTTTAGCCATATAGGCAAAATAGCCCCGCCCTGTGACGGCCATGTTTTTTTACCAATCAACATGGCTTGAAGGAATCTGATAGAGGGTCACCCACGGAACATTTCTACATAATTATTTGAAAATCTGCTGAACACTTTTTAAAAAAAGATTATTTAAGTTTTCACTATAGCTATATAAGGCAAAAAAGCCCCGCCCCCTGGCGGCCATGTTTTTCGCCCAATCAAAATTTCTTGAAGGAATCTAATAAAGGGTCACCCAAGGAACATTTCTACAAAATTATTTGAAAATCGGCCTGACACTTTCGGAGAAGAAGATTCTCACTATTTTTTTCTTTCGGTTGCCATGGAAACCAGAATTTTGAATGGATCAAAACAATTTGAAGGAATTTAGTAGAGGACATTGAGAGGATGCTTCCCATGAAGTTTCAACCAAATTGGCCAAGTGGTTAGGGAGAAGAAGTCGTTTAAAGGACAAGAGGGCCATGATGGCCCTGGAATCGCTCACCTGATTTTTTTTTCCACTTTAGCTATAAAAGCCCCGCCATCTGGCGGGCATAGTTTCCAACCAATCAACTTGGCTTTAAGGAATCTGATAGAGGGTCACCCTAGGAACATTTCTACAAAATTATTTGAAAATCGGCCTGACACTTTTGAAGGAGAAGATTTTTTAAGTTTTCACTATAGCAATAAAAGGCAAAATAGCCCCGCCCCCTGGTGGCCATGTTTTTTGACCAATCAACATGGCTTGAAGGAATCTGATAGAGGGTCATCCAAGGAACATTTCTACAAAATTATTTGAAAATCGGCCCGACACTTTTGGAGGAGAAGATTTTTTAAGTTTGCGTTTGCACTATAGCTATATAAGGCAAAAAAGCCCCGCCATCTGGCGGGCATAGTTTCCAACCAATCAACTTGGCTTTAAGGAATCTGATAGAGGGTCACCCTAGGAACATTTCTACAAAATTATTTGAAAATCGGCCTGACACTTTTGAAGGAGAAGATTTTTTAAGTTTTCACTATAGCAATAAAAGGCAAAATAGCCCCGCCCCCTGGCGGCCATGTTTTTTGACCAATCAACATGGCTTGAAGGAATCTGATAGAGGGTCATCCAAGGAACATTTCTACAAAATTATTTGAAAATCGGCCCGACACTTTTGGAGGAGAAGATTTTTTAAGTTTGCGTTTGCACTATAGCTATATAAGGCAAAAACAGATACAACATATTACCCTACTCCTCCTACCCTACATGCAAATGAACATCTCGGCAAATGCATGAGTAATATCTATAAATGAAACAAGAGGCCCAAGAGGGCCAGTATCGCTCCACGGCCATAAGGCAAAAATAAAATCTCCAAACAGCCCTGCCCCGTGGTGGCTATTTTTTTTACCAACCACCATGGCTTAAAGGAATCTTGTAGAGTGTCACCAAAGGAATGTTTCTGCAAAATTATTTGAAAATATGCCTTACACTTTCGGAGGAGAAGATTTTTTAAGTTTTCACTATGGTCATATAAGTCAAAATAGCCCGCCCTCTGGCGGCCATGTTTTTCGACCAATCAACATGGCTTGAAGGAATCTGATAGAGGGTCACCCAATGAACATTTCTACAAAATTATTTGAAAATCGGCTGAACACTTTCGGAGAAGAAGATGTTTTAAGTTTTCACTATAGCTATATAACGCAAAAAAGCCCCGCCCCCTGGCGGCCATGTTTTTCGCCCAATCAACATTTCTTGAAGGAATCTAATTAAGGTTCACACAAGGAACATTTCTACAAAATTATTTGAAAATCGGCCTGACACTTTTGGAGGAGAAGATTTTTTAAGTTTGCTCTTTAGCCATATAGGCAAAATAGCCCCGCCCTGTGACGGCCATGTTTTTTTACCAATCAACATGGCTTGAAGGAATCTGATAGAGGGTCACCCACGGAACATTTCTACATAATTATTTGAAAATCTGCTGAACACTTTTTAAAAAAAGATTATTTAAGTTTTCACTATAGCTATATAAGGCAAAAAAGCCCCGCCCCCTGGCGGCCATGTTTTTCGCCCAATCAAAATTTCTTGAAGGAATCTAATAAAGGGTCACCCAAGGAACATTTCTACAAAATTATTTGAAAATCGGCCTGACACTTTCGGAGAAGAAGATTCTCACTATTTTTTTCTTTCGGTTGCCATGGAAACCAGAATTTTGAATGGATCAAAACAATTTGAAGGAATTTAGTAGAGGACATTGAGAGGATGCTTCCCATGAAGTTTCAACCAAATTGGCCAAGTGGTTAGGGAGAAGAAGTCGTTTAAAGGACAAGAGGGCCATGATGGCCCTGGAATCGCTCACCTGATTTTTTTTTCCACTTTAGCTATAAAAGCCCCGCCATCTGGCGGGCATAGTTTCCAACCAATCAACTTGGCTTTAAGGAATCTGATAGAGGGTCACCCTAGGAACATTTCTACAAAATTATTTGAAAATCGGCCTGACACTTTTGAAGGAGAAGATTTTTTAAGTTTTCACTATAGCAATAAAAGGCAAAATAGCCCCGCCCCCTGGCGGCCATGTTTTTTGACCAATCAACATGGCTTGAAGGAATCTGATAGAGGGTCATCCAAGGAACATTTCTACAAAATTATTTGAAAATCGGCCCGACACTTTTGGAGGAGAAGATTTTTTAAGTTTGCGTTTGCACTATAGCTATATAAGGCAAAAAAGCCCCCCCCCCCCCCCCCCCCCCCCTGGCGGCCATGATTTTCGACCAATCAACATGGCTTGGAGGAATCTGATAGAGGGTCACCATAGGAACATTTCTACAAATTTATTTGAAAATCGGCCTGACACTTTTGGAGAAGAAGATTTTTTAAGTTTGCACTATAGCCATATAAGGAAAAATAGCTCCGCCCCCCCTGGCGGCCATGTTTTTCGACTAATCAACATGGCTTGAAGGAATCTGATAGAGGGTCACCCGAGAAACATTTCTACAAAATTATTTGAAAATCGGCCTGATTCTTTCGGAGGAGAAGATTTTTTAAGTTTGCACTATAGCCATATAAGGAAAAATAGCCCCGCCCCCCCTGGCGGCCATGTTTTTCGACCAATCAACATGGCTTGAAGGAATCTGATAGAGGGTCACCCGAGGAACATTTCTACAAAATTATTTGAAAATCGGCCTGACACTTTCGGAGGAGAAGATTTTTTAAGTTTGCACTATAGCCATATAAGGAAAAATAGCCCCGCCCCCCCTGGCGGCCATGTTTTTCGACCAATCAACATGGCTTGAAGGAATCTGATAGAGGGTCACCCGAGGAACATTTCTACAAAATTATTTGAAAATCGGCCTGACACTTTCGGAGGAGAAGATTTTTTAAGTTTGCACTAGTATAGCCATATAAGGAAAAATAGCCCCGCCCCCCCTGGCGGCCATGTTTTTCGACCAATCAACATGGCTTGAAGGAATCTGATAGAGGGTCACCCGAGGAACATTTCTACAAAATTATTTGAAAATCGGCCTGACACTTTCGGAGGAGAAGATTTTTTAAGAATTTTGAAGTTTTTTCATTTCGTTGCCATGGAAACCAGAATTATGCATGGATCCCGAAAATTTTAAGGAATTCTGGTGAGGACATTGAGAGGATGCTTTCTGTGAAGTTTCATCCCAGTTGACCCACCGGTTACAGAGGAGAAAATGTTGACGGACGACGGACGCCGGACATAGGGCGATCACAATAACTCACCTTGAGCACTTCGTGCACAGGTGAGCTAAAAAAGTTAACGCACGCACGCACGCACGACGGACAATTCGCCATGACATAAGCTCGACTGGCTTTCAGCCAGTGGAGCTAATAAAAATTATTGAATAGAGTTGAAATAATTGTGGTTAAAGATATATTGTACATGACAATGTCACCTTTTGCCACACTATTTTCAAGCGATCTACTGCAGATGCATTTGTTCTCAACATCTGTAAATGAGAAAGGGATAAACTTACTTGATTCGAAAAAGCTGCAGTAGTATAAATGACGTTTTGCTGCCCATTTGGATCTATCATGTGAGAAGCTGAAACAGAATAGAAATGGCTTTGAATTAAATTGAGTCAACTACATCGAAATATGAATTTAACCTATTACTTATTTTTTATATCATACTTTACTATGTATCAAATACGATAATGACAAAAGACATCCCTTTTGTCTTGTTCTGTTTATAGCTTTATTCAAAATATTGCGAATTGGATACCAGAATATATGAGAACACAAGAGGCCCAAGAGGGCCAGTATCGCTCCACGGCCATAAGGCAAAAATAAAATCTCCAAACAGCCCTGCCCCGTCGTGGCTATTTTTTTTACCAACCACCATGGCTTAAAGAAATCTTGTAGAGTGTCACCAAAGGAATGTTTCTGCAAAATTATTTGAAAATATGCCTGACACTTTCGGAGGAGAAGATTTTTTAAGTTTTCACTATGGTCATATAAGTCAAAATAGCCCCGCCCTCTGGCGGCCATGTTTTTCGACCAATCAACATGGCTTGAAGGAATCTGATAGAGGGTCACCCAATGAACATTTCTACAAAATTATTTGAAAATCGGCTGAACACTTTCGGAGAAGAAGATGTTTTAAGTTTTCACTATAGCTATATAACGCAAAAAAGCCCCGCCCCCTGGCGACCATGTTTTTCGCCCAATCAACATTTCTTGAAGGAATCTAATTAAGGTTCACACAAGGAACATTTCTACAAAATTATTTGAAAATCGGCCTGACACTTTTGGAGGAGAAGATTTTTTAAGTTTGCTCTTTAGCCATATAGGCAAAATAGCCCCGCCCTGTGACGGCCATGTTTTTTTACCAATCAACATGGCTTGAAGGAATCTGATAGAGGGTCACCCACGGAACATTTCTACATAATTATTTGAAAATCTGCTGAACACTTTTTGAGAAGAAGATTATTTAAGTTTTCACTATAGCTATATAAGGCAAAAAAGCCCCGCCCCCTGGCGGCCATGTTTTTCGCCCAATCAAAATTTCTTGAAGGAATCTAATAAAGGGTCACCCAAGGAACATTTCTACAAAATTATTTGAAAATCGGCCTGACACTTTCGGAGAAGAAGATTTTTTAAGTTCTCACTATTTTTTTCTTTCGGTTGCCATGGAAACCAGAATTTTGAATGGATCAAAAAAATTTGAAGGAATTTAGTAGAGGACATTGAGAGGATGCTTCCCATGAAGTTTCAACCAAATTGGCCAAGTGGTTAGGGAGAAGAAGTTGTTTAAAGGAAAAAGTTAACACACGCACGCACGCACGCACGCACGCACGACGGACAATTCGCCATGACATAAGCTCGACTGGCTTTCAGCCAGTGGAGCTAAAAATGGAACATTCATCAATGTGTATTTGAAAGGAATCAAACAGAATATTTAAAATAAACAATGTCGTGTTATCACTGACTGATAACGTTAACAGATGCCATTTAATTTACATAGTCCATATTAAAAATGTATGTTAAGATTAGAAATGCAGAAAGAGTTATTTTGATTAAAAACAAAGCACAGCAGATTGAGTGCACATACTCGTCTGTTTTTTCTAAGTCAAAAAAAGGGGCATTCCTGACTAACTAAGTTACTAATAAAGCCAGAGTTATGTGACTTTGTATAGACATGTGTATTGCTTCTAAGAACATGTGCAATGAATGAGTTATGACGCAAGGTTAATTTGTTTGGCATTACAGACAACAACGCTAAGGGTATCACAATAGCCTGAATCTTATTCTTCGAAAAACAGACAAGCTTAAACTGCTTAGCACATTGAAGGGATATTTTGCAATGGAGACGACTTGTACCAGAGTGTGCCCGCTTTCAATTTAAGGTCAAGGTTAAAAGTAATGTAATTTTGCCCGCTGCACATGATGGCAACAAGCAATGACAAATAAAAGTGATCAAGGACCATGGTGATACTGTTTCATTCACCAGAATCATACAGATCTATAAGAAAGACTTGGTTACTTCCCTTTCTCTCATACATCAAATCTGCAGAAGACTACTTTGAAAACCGTAAGTCGAAAAAAAAGAAACTCTCAATAAAGGAAAGGACAATTATTGAATGGTAGTAAAAACAATATTGCAAAAGAAGAAATTGTTCACTGAGCAATTCCTCATTTTGCCAAAATGTTTTCAAAATTTGTCTGCTGCAGAGTTGTCAAAAAGCGTCTGTATGTGGGAAAGGGTTGAAACTGGCCATGCTCCAGCTCGTGTCCATGTGTCATGGACTTCAAAGTGCATTCAGTTACTTATAAATACCAACCCAGGTACATTGTATTGAGTTTGATATCTCTTTACCCTTTCCCACTTTCCAAAACAAGCAATTTCTCCTTTTGCCACAATGTTTTCAACTCTTTTTGTTTATTAAACTCCCATTCATGAAGATTTTTCATGTTTTTGTCGATATCTATTCAGTCGTCTGCTGCAAAAAAATTGTATCTGGGAAAGGGTTAATTTTGCTGGACTGTTATGTGAATACGTTGTACATACTTTCAAAAGGTCCTTGTTCTACAGTCAGCCCCTGTACATCACTTGTTCCTTCGACAAGCAGCTTTTCTCCCTTCATCGACTAGAAATAATAAAAGCAGAGGTCCAGATAAGGAGGGGGTATACAGCTCTTTTCCCCATAATATCTCTCTTATTAGCCAACCAAACCCTTTGATGTGGGTACTCAAAAGAATTGTCTCAATGAGACGATTCTTTTGAGTACCCACATCATAGGATTATATGGACAAATAAGGATTTTAAAACATGCAAAACGCCCCTTATTTAGCGCTCTGACAAAAGTCATCTTTGAATATATATTTCATTTCATCTTCAAAGAAATCCCTTACTAACCCTTTTCAACATGCAGATGAATTTTGAAGAATCTTCAGCATATAAATTTTGAAAAACATTTGTGTCAAAAAAGAGAAATTGCTCATATTCAGCCATTTTTCCATTTGACTTAATGTTTACCACTGCATTCAATAATTTAACTTTCATTTACATAAATGTTCAATAGTTTTATCCAGATGATATCAAAGTCATCATCTGCAGATTTGCTGTATGTGGGAAACGGTAAATATATAACAAACCTGCTATTTTCATTGACATGAAAGTTAAAACATGTGTATGTAAATGTACAATAAAAAATGAATTTATTGTATTGTAAATAAAAGTTTATTGTCTGTTTGGCGGCTTTCAAAATCAAAGCATTGTCATAACTGCTCAATGGCACAATAACACTTTTCCTGATGCAGACAACATTTATCACCTTTGCAGCAGACAATTATTTTTTAAACCGTTCAACTCAATATTTTGCACATGCTTCATTACTACCTGTACCACATTCACCAAATTAACAGATGCCATCTGCTGTAGATGCGGCAAAATGTGTCTGCAAGTGGGAAAAGGTTTAAATATAATATATGGTAGCCGACTACATAATTCACAGATGAACAATTTAGTAAATCTATTAATATTTTTGCTGCAGATTTGTTGTATGTGGGAAAGGATTAAAACGATAACTCAAATTTAAAAAAAATCAAGTAATATATACATACCTCTCTGTATTTTTGTAGGTAAGCTTTTAAGGGTTCAACATAACTATCAAAACCAAGTGTTGACATGGCAAATAATATATCCTCTCCGTTTATAGTTTTCCTTTTCTCCTGATGGCACCTTTCACTAGCCCTGAATATTTGGTTAAGGTTAATAGATCTATGCTCACCAAACAGTTAACTCGAGGGTCAACACAATAAATGAATAATAAATCCATGAAACACATCAGGGTATCAAATCTAGTCAACATGGTAGACAAATATTCAGGTTCATTGACAGAGCCCAATTGTATATTTAAGGCTCTCCTGTTAACTGACAGAGAGAGCAATTGTATATTAGGATGCTACCCTGTTAACTGATGTATCCCAATTGTATATTTTAAGGTTATCCTGTTAACTGACAGAGTAATTTACACATGCAGGTGCATTGGCAGCTGTAGACTCTTTTCAATAATTTTATTAACGAATTTTTTTTTACATAGTTCAGCCTTGTTGTTTTCAAAGTTGTCTGCAGAAATAAGGGATAGGGTAAAGGTCATCCAATTAATTGACAGTGTAATTGCTTTATTTAAGGCTATCCTATTAACTGACAAATCTTGAGGCTATCATATTAACGTATATAGTGTAATATTATATTTCACCCTGTCAATAGACTGTCATATTGTAATTGTATATTTGATCCCTTTTGATTATAACAGAAAAGTTTTCAGAAAAGTTACCAGGTAAATTAGAACTTTTATAAATATTGTAAAATGAAGACTGCCATGATGCCCTGGATCTTACACCCGAGATTGTGCGCTTAAAGAAAAGATCAATATGTATAGGACCATAAATGATTCATTAAATTATACAGTTGCCTCCAAAAAGGATACTCGCTTGTTATGAAACTGATGAATTCCGATACACATTCCTGAACACATTCTTTAGCATCTTTGGCAATCTGAAGGTACATAAAAATCCAAGAATGAATCTATTGTAGTTTACACCATTTTCAACAGTATTTCTGTCAAATCAAGACCACCAGATCACCTAACAATGTGTGCCCAGACTCTCTTGCACCAGTACTTCTCCAACGCAATCATCGAAAAGAAGGAATGGTCAAGCAATAATTCAAAACTCACTACCTCTCAATTTATAACAGTTTGTCATCACCAACTGAGTCATAGCAGCTTGACATGACATTGTAATCAAATAGCTGTTTCTGATTCTATTCTTCTTATATATTTTTTCTGAATCTGCAGCATATAGAATAAAACATTCAATAGAATACATGTGTTGCCTGCAAAATAAGTGAGGAGGCTGAACAAATACAGGGCACACAGGGGTATGAAAAAAATATGGATGCTAGAATGATAGTTATTGTTCACTGCCAATTTGCAAGCTACCTGCCTGCCAAGTTTAAAGCTGATACATTGACAAAACAATGGTGAATATTACAGGGTCCTTCTGAGTGATCACTGATGGTTTAGTAGCAAATGTGCAACAGCTTATATTGGGGGAAATTTTATCAAGAGTGGGAATGAAACTGCAATAAGTGGTCACTTCAAATCAAACAGCTTATCAGTAAAGGACATTTGCAATAGGCATTAAATTTTTGAATAATTTGAAAGAGGAACACCAAAATAACATTCCTGGGAAGTTTGGTTGATATCGGTCCATATTTTAACCCTTTCCGTCATACGACAATTCTGCAGCAGACGACTTAAAACATATTTTGTCAAAATATAGAAAATTTCTATAATTGAATTTAAGGAGATGTCGTTTAAAGCTAAAAGTTCATTTTACCCCTTATCCTTATGGTGCCTAGTGGCTTTATTATTCAACAAATCAATATGGCTTCAACAAATTATGTACCGAAGGTACAAATCTGCTACATTTTTTTAAAATCAGACAACAACCTTGATAATAATGGAATTATTAAGTATTTTCATTTTATAGCTTTCCTGATGCAGCCTGGCTGCCATGTTTTTAACCAATCAATAAGATATTGTAAAGGAACAAATTCCTAAGATTTTTTTTTTAAATTTACCAGTGGATTAGGAGGAGATATCCGTTAAAGCTTCAATTTAACAACATATGACTGAGAGAGACAGTGTAGAATAGATAACCGTGAGCCTTGGGGTCAGGTGATATAAACATTAGACTCCCAGGAAATAACCCCATATGGCTCAATTTCTGTTGAAACTGACTTAACCCTTTCTGACACCTCTGCAGCTGATGACTTTTTGAAAACATAGTGACAAAAGAAGAAATTGCTCAAAACAAGCAATTTCTCCTTTTGCCACAATGTTTTCCACTTTTAGTCATAGGTTATCCATTCAATTATAGAGATTTTCTATCTTTTGACAAAATATGTTCAAAGTCGTCTGCTGCAGAATTGTCGTATGAGGGAAAGGGTTAAAACTCCATTTAGATAAACAATCCTTAATACAGAAACAGACCTCTATGACTTACGTCATATGTATCATATTAATTCTTAAAAGTATTAATTTGTATCTTTTTTTTTTAAATATTTGTTTAAAGCAGACAAACCTTATGATACTACATGATAATGATTTTGCTGATAACAGGGTGAGAAAAGGTAAAAAATATATATTTTTGTACATAATATTATGTTTGAATATTTGTTTAACTACTTTCCAAAAATTATATCTACATCCATCTTCAACTACACAGATGAAGAATTATTCTTACTTTGCCTGATTTCGGTATCGACTTCTTCATTATTCTTGCCACATTTGCTATAGGTAAAAATCTGTCCTGAAAATAAATTATCAATCAATACAAAATACTTTCAACCCTTTCCCGCATACAGACAAATTTTGACTCCTTTGCAGAAGATGACTTTTTAAAACCATTGTGTCAAAAGAAGACATTTATCAAAAGAAACTTCTTCCTCTGCCACATTGTTTTCAACTTTTTTTTAATAATTAAACTTTCTTTAATAAAGATTTTCAATAAGTTTTGTGAGATGTTCCCAAAGTGTCTGCTGCAGATTTGTTGTAAGTAGGAAAGGGTTAACTTTCACTGTTATTTAAATATATGGCAGCTTGTGAAATTCAAATCATCCAGTAATATTAGTTTACAGTTGATCTGCATATCTTCGTATTTCAAACTAGATGTATTTCCATTCAAGTAAACTGTAATCAAAGACATTTGAGCATTAACTGTATGTTCATCAGAGAAATATTGACTTAAGTGATCACTTAAACAAATAATGTAATGAAAATAAAGTGAAAAAGTGGATTAATTCCTAAACAAACAATACATACTTGTTCCCTTAAAGGCTCATTATCTTTTGGTAGATCATCATCGTCCAGCACATCATCTCCGTCTTGAACTGTGAAGAAAAGATATGAGAAGTGTCAAGCACATATCGAGGGCTTGGCGTGAAATGGTTTTAACTAAACGCCTATTTTGAAAACCCTGGTTTAGGGGCAATTTTCACCCCTTTGTAAACAATGGAAATTTAGGTGCCATTGCTCAGATTGAGCAATGGCATCTAAATTTCCATTGTTTACCAAGAAAAATGATTTAACTCTTATAAAGACATTATGGTGATGTGATTAACCTTGGTAAAAAAATAACAATTTCAGTTACAACCGTTTCACGCCAAACCCTCGATATGGGTCATTTAGCTACTGGTGTACAGTGAATAACTAAGCACACCTGTACAAACACAGTCTCACCAGAGCCTTCAAGATCCTCAAATGGGAAATGTTTCCTTCACTGTAACCTCTGAGAACAAACTTTGAACTTAGCCCTTTCCCTCATGCGGCAATTCTGCAGCAGATGACTTTGAACGTATTTTGTCAAAACGTAGAAAATCTCCATAATTGAATGGATAACCTATGACAAAAAGTGGAAAACATTGTGGCAAAAGGAGAAATTGCACGTTTTGTGCAATTTCTTCTTTTGTCACTATGTTTTCAAAAAGCTGTCTGCTGCAGAGGCGTCGGAAAGCGTCTATATGAGGGAAAGGGTTAAACAATCACTGAAGATGATGATAACCACCGACAAGATTTATTACCATTTTGAAAAAAGACCTCTCAAGTGGATAGACATCATTGAAACAGGATAATAATCTTAAACATAACATGCTGAAATTCAGCCTGACGATTCACTGAAATCCAACCAATGGTTACAGAGAAATAGCGTGAACCACCATAACTTCCTGAAAATAATTCCGAGTGCACAACTAGACTTTATAGAAATTAGTTTTTTGAAGACACATTAAAAAACACATCATAGTTTCTGAGGATCAATGTTGACACAAAATATGCATGAAAAAAAAAAAAAGGACCATAACTCCCTCAAAGTGTCAGAGATATGCACAACTTTGCTTTGTACGAATGAATCTTGTGAAGTTACATTGAAATCCAACCAATAGTAGCAGAGTAATAGCCAGACAAAAGGGGCCACAATTTCCTCAAACAATAAAGGGTCATATCAACCTCATCATCATCAAACAGAATTTGATCAAACATACATTGAAATCCAACCACTGGTTGCCATAACTCGCTGAAAACTAATCACAAGCTCAACTAGGCTTGACACTTAACAATCATAATAACATCATATACAAATTTCGTATCGGTGGTTAAACGCTTTCCCACATTATCTTCTTTGCAGCAGACAACTTTTAAAACATCTACGCAGAAATATGGAAAATCTCTTAAAATAAATAAATGATTATTAAATAGATTTGTGGCCAAAATTTAACTGCTGAAGAGGCCTTAGTAAATGTATGTGGGAAAGGGTTAATGAAGACAAAGTGATATCACTCTTTAGGTCATTTACTGATTTAGACGCAATAAGAACCCTTTTTACCAGACACAGTTCAATCATGAACGTAAAATGAAAAGAATATACATGTAAGCTGATTTTCTAAAATTGAGGGGTCTTCACATACAATACATGAATTTATTTCTATGGCACAGGATTCCACCAGACACATAAGAAATCATAAATTGGAGGTCAAAATATGCATGTATAGTTAAAAAAAAAAAATACAATTTAAGCAAAACAATCAGGTTCAGTTCAACCTGTCAGAAGTTTTTCACACCTTCTATTTAATTGGTTTGTGATTTTATTTTATATCAGTTAGGCCTTAGGAGCATATTGTTCACATATTTCAGGAGGGTTTTGGGTCATTTTTATAGCCGGTAATTGGTCATGTACCCAAAATGATGGCAAAAAGTATGTTTTTTATCCAATTTTTCAATAAAAAATTCCCAATCAGAAGTTTAAAAAATTTGAGAGAAAAAAGGAAACAAAGAAGAAAAGATTAACAAAACTGTTATTTCCCTTACATGAAAGTGTCTATTCACAGAGATATACAATCCAGGTAGGCAGGTACAATAGAAGCATATCATTTATGCAAAAGTTTCCAATTTTGCCAAAAAGACGCACAAATTCCTAATTCCATGGGTATAGGACATATTCCCAAAATTACCAAATAACTGTATTTGTGACATTTACAAGGCAGATGATATGAATTTGCTTTGAAAGCATTGTCAAGTCCTTACCGTCTATAGCAACACTACTACTGTCGAAATATGCCGATTCTGAGAGAGAATTTTCTACTTGAGAGTCACCACTTCCATCCATCTTTGTAAAAACCTGCAAAATATATGATTCAAGTTGAGAACTTCTTTGACATTACAAAGAGAAGGAATTATTCCCGGATCTTCTGTCTTGACAAAGTAAGCAAAAAATGAATCCAAACACAACATGCAGACTTTTCATTGAAATTGGACCGATAGTTATCATCCCACCCCCTTTCTAATGCCATGGGAACCAGAGTTGTATAAACGTTATAAAAAGTTTAAATCATTGAACAATTATGAAAGAGAAATACCAAAGGCACTTTCCCATGAAATTTGCTTGAAATTTACCTGGTTCCGGAGATATTTGAAGCAGACAGATGGCAAACAGAGTTATCCCAAAAGACCACCTTTAGACTTCTGAATTCCTGTATGGCTCAACAAAGATTTGTTGTTGTATGAGTACCTGTAAGTAAGAAAATATGTGTAAATATTTTTTCTTTTAAGCTATATAGCAGCTTAACAGTTAGGGCAATTTAAGTAGAGGGCTACTAAAGAAACATTTGTGTTGATTTAATTTGAAATTAGGCCAATGGTTAATTGGTTTAGAGATGTTGTATAGAGAATTTGTACTTTTATTTCTGGTGGCTATTTTGTGAAGTAGACCGATTTCAACAATTTGTTAAGACTTTAGAGGGTCACCTAAAAATCATCCCTTTGAAATTGATTCAGTGGTTCAGGAGAAGTCACTCAAAGATTTTTAGCTCTGATGGCCAGTTTATTCGGAGTAGCAAAACTGTTTGAACACTTTTGGTAAAGGGCCACCTGAGGATCATCAGGGCTGTGAAAATGATACATTGGTTTTAGAGGAGTCATTTGAAGGAAGAAGCTTCATATACTGTCATTATTTTAGTTGATTTGTAAAAGTTTATTTGTCAAATTATTCGTTATCCTTGCCTGTATTCTTTCTTGTGAGCTTTGTAGACTAAGTCGCAGAGCATCGTCACATTTAATCATAAACCAATTTATTATTTCTGAGTGCTTACCTTGTTCTTTTGCACCCTACCCAATAAAGCTTACCCTACATGGATATAATCTACAGTGTTCCATAACATTATACAAAAAGAAAGTTTAACCGGATTGGGGTATAGGTACAAATACCACTTCTAGTTCTACCGCCACATTGGTAGCGTGGTTCGTTTTTTCACAAAGTAAGTAATAAACATCGCAGTTAGTGCCTGGATGGGTGACTTTGTGTGGCTCCGTGAAGGACCGGGTACATGTTACAAACGGTGGCAGCGTCCGATTTTAGGTCACATCACCTTAACTCTGTGAAGGACCCGGTACACTGGGTTTTACTTTAAGCCGCAAGTAATATAATTAAATTAATTCTGAATTGATCAAATGTCTTTTCTTGTTTAAGTTAGTGTACTGTACTCTATCTAGATTATAAACAAATACAGTATATATTTTATTAAATTATATTATGAGGGGTGTAGGTACAGATCAAAATGGACTTATACAGTATTGATTGAAATTATTTTTATGTTTAACATTCAAATATCTATTAAATACTTAAGGTTTGAATATATTCTTACCAAGAGTACGAAGATCCCATGACCAAACTAAGTTGGATTTTAAATATTTCCCAAAACAAGGGCAGGAAGCAAGTTGACCGGAAATTTAAGTAAACTGGAAGGGGAAATTTGAGTTGGGACTTCCAAGATTTAACCACATTTTCTTTGTTCCTCCTTCATACCACAATAACAGAAAATGACTCAATTCATATCAAAACTTCAGTATTTCAGTCAAAACATGAGCAAATATATATCTTCACATGTTGGAATACCCTTTTGACAACATAAACAAACCTAATTAAACTTGGTTGGTCAATGATCAAATTATTTCAGCCAGTGAAAATTCAGGAATAATCAGCCATTCAGCTTCTTCGACTTGAGCGGAGTTCCGTGTAATATAAATATACGTAAGGAATACACATAATATGCACTTTAAGCATACACCGGTTTTCCAGGAACTTCCTGTCTGTTGAAAGAGTCACACCTGTAGTCCTACAAGACGTCCCCCCCCCATCATTTTAAAACAAACAGCTTATAGAATATAGACTCAGAAACAAGCGATATCAAATACAAATAAACCCAAATATATGTGTTCAATATCAGAAAGGTGACATGAAAACGTCATGATTATAAACAAACTGTTGTAGGTATAATGGTAGACCAAAATGTAATTTAAGTTTTAATATGGATTGGAAGACCTAGGTTCGATCCCCGGTCAAGCCATATCAAAGACTTACAAAAATGGCAGTATTGGCTGCGGTTTTAGGGTATAGCGATGGTGTCAGAATAAATGAAACAAGTAGTACTGGTAAAACACAAAGGAGATGCTGTGATATAACTTTAAAAAAAAATGTAAACGGCATCAAACACCATCAAAACAAACAAACAGAACAAAGTGAATCATGTAATATAACTTGAAACAGACTATAAACGTTGTATATTTGTTGTTCGTATGCCTGTAGAGTCTCTGTGCTGTTTAGGCAGTCCGAATGAAGTAATAGTAGTATACACATCTGTGTTTGGTTATATATTCGCATCTGAGTTTCTGTCTCATGCAGGATGACAAACCAATTGCGTATGCATCAAAAAGTCTCACCCCGGCAGAAATACGTTACGCATAGATCGAAAAAGAATTGTTTGCCATACTTTTTGGCTGCAAAAGATTCCATGAATATACATATGGAAGAAAGGTCAAAGTTATGTCTGATCACAAACCTATTGCCGCAATCACGAAGAAACCATTTTCAGCAGCCCCACTCACCTTAATTACAGCGAATGTTATTGCAGTTACAGCAATATGACGTTGAAGTTTATCATGTCAGTAGAAAAAGCATCCCTGTGATTGATTGTTCTCAAGACAATATGTTACAGACAGCTAGCTACCCAGGACTCATTGAAGGTTTATAATTACATGTGCACACTGTACAAATCAAAGGTTACAAATGAAATCATTGCCGAAGCAATACGCAAAAATAGTCAAGTGCAAGTCCTAAAAAGTACTACAATACCTGATGGTTGGCCAGACAAAAGAACAGAGTTCTAGAATACTTGAATCACCGCGATGAACTGTCATTTGAGAATGACTTGATATTCAGATGTCAAAAGATTGTAATTCCAACCTCACTTCGAGCCAAAAATGTTCTCACAAGTACATGCAGGTCGCCAAGGAGTAAATAAAACCGTTGAACGGCCCAAAGATAATTAATTTTGCCAGGCATGGTAAAGCAAATAACCGATTTTGTTTTGATATGCCAAACATGTATCATGCATAGAAATTCAAATGCGAATGAACCACTTACTCCTCATGAGTTTCCGCCGGACAAGCCATTTCAGAAAATTAGAACCACTGTTTTGAGAAAGACTGGCTAGCAGATATGCGCGCAAGCACAGTTATTCAAAAGCTACATGTCACGCTATGGTTTATGCGACATTTGTATTAGTGACAATGTTGCACAATTTGCATCAGCCGAATTTGCTAAAAATTGGGGATTTGAACACAAAACCTCTTCACCATATCACAGTAGATCTAACGGCTTAGCAGGACAGGGTGTTTCAATTGCAAAGAAACTTTTAATTAAAGTGAAAGAAACGCGCCAGGACCCATACATAGTTCTTCTTGAGTATAGAAATATTCATCTGGAATGTGGTTATACCCCTGCACATCTTCTTATGGGACGCAGGACAAAATCTATTGTTCCAATTGCAATACAACAACTCCAGCCACAAACAATTAAACCATCAATTGTCAAGAACAAAATGGAGCAAGCAAAGTCAAAACAAAAGTATTATTTTTATAAGAATACAAAGCCCTCCAATCCCTTAATTAAATATCAACGACTCAGTAAGAGTACAGTTTGGCAGGAAATGGCTTACAGCAAAGGTAATATCAAAACAAGGGGAAATGTCATATCATGTTCAAACACATAGTGGTGATATTTATCGTCGCAACAGGCAATATCGAATGAAAACAAAGAAAAATATTCCAGTTTTTCAACACAATATCCTTGCAAATCATCATCCACATGAGCCCAACACCTCAGAGAATATCCCCATGACCCAGTATCAAAATGACCTCAATGCCGAAATGATCCTGGTCCTTATATTACACGGTCAGGTAGAGAGGTGAAGGTAAGCACTCGCTATCACAATGAACAGTATATAACAACATAACAAACACAGTTAAACGATGAACCTGCTTTTCTCACGATGTAGTGTAAAAGCATCAATTTGTTTACGTTGTAGATAGTACTGTATAAATAATATCAAAATTCCAATTATGTAGCCAATTACCCAGAATGTGTAATTTGATATGATTAGCTTTAACATTATCCTTGCCTAGCTGAATATACATTTATATATCTATAAATGAAAAAAAAAAAGAAAAAATATTCAATGAAGTTGAAAACATTGTGGCAAAATCTTCAAAATTTGCTGCAGAAGTTTGGCCCGTTTCTGTAGTAGATTCATTAGTACGTACATGGGTAGAGCTCCCCGTCCCGCCTTCGCGTTTAATCGTCTGTGCCATTCTGATAATATCTAAAAAAAATCTAGCACTTCAAACACAACCTATTTATTTATACACTCATACAGAAAATAATAATCATTTTATTTTACATTATTAAAACAATATAGCGAATTTACAACATACAAAATCACAATCATTTTACAACATTATTAGTAAAATGTTAACATACATTCTTATTACAATGTTAACATACATTTTTATTACAATGTTAACATATATTTTTATTACAATTTTAACATACATTATTATTACACTAAATAATATCAAAATGTAGTGATTATATAACAAAAGATCCACCATCCATTCACACCTTCATAAACTGGTGTCTTAATTGGGATCGACTATTGTTAGGAAACTGAGGTCGAGAATTCTGGAAGCCCATTGTCTGGGCATTGTCATACTCATCCAAATTGAAATTTACAATTGAAGGAAGGATGAACAAAACATTAGATGAAACGAGAGTAAATATATATACAAAAATAGTCTAGGAGTCTAGGAGTTGGTGTTATTGCTCATTACAATAAATCTTTATCTTTCTATAGGCTACCCTTTCCCACTGACTGGAAATCTGTAGCAGACGACTTTGATAACATATTGGCAGTAGTTTTGACAACGTATTGAGTCGCCTGCTGCAGATAAGTCTATAGGTGGAAAGGGGTAAGTTACCAAAAGACGTCTGCCTCAAATAAATGATAAACAAACACACGTGTTCCTTTACAATGCATTGCTTAATGTATTCTTTTATATTGGTGTGTATAGTTCTATGAGGTCTAAATATAGTGTCCCTGGTCTAATACACTGTCATAGCAGCTTCTCGAAAGGTTCTTGCACCGGATCCCGGATGATTCATATACCGGAATTTTCAACTGCACGACAGGAAGTGTGTTTCTGCATTTTTTCACTGTCTTTTACCCTTTTGTTCGCACAATTGTAGTATGTTTGCGTATTCTTTCTCATTGAAATTCGTTGGAAATTGTTGGAATTATATAATGCACTTCTTGTTTTTCGATGACATTCTTTTATTTGTTCATGGCTTTTAAATGCAGTTTCGTAACCATTTATGTTCGACCCTATCTTACTGCTGTTCGCGCCAGACAACGAAGCATAATAAAACAATTATTTGGCTTTGTCTTCTAACAACAAAGTGGTAGAATTAAACACTTTCACTGATATAAACGACTTTTGACTGCTTTGCAGCAGATGGCATTTATTGTAGGGACTTTTTGAACAAATCAGTTGTAGCCTACTGTTATCAGTGATTTGGGACCTAATGTCTCAGGTTTGTTCCATGGGTTTCATTTTGTTTCAGAGTAGCAGGATAATAGACGGGATCAGGGTGTCCTCCCCCACTAGGAGTAAAGGAAATTCTGTTTGAAGTAGCCGGGTAAAGGGGCTTTAGTAGTTTGGTAATTTACCCGGCTACCGGTTCATTTTGAAACCACTGTTGTTCCCCTTTTGCAATGGTCATGGTTTAATTCCGATGGACAAGGAACATCTCCTGTGCCAGTACCGGTTTGTCAAACAAGGATCATGCATATGTGATCTTTGACTGATATATAACTGAAAATTGTCTGAAAAACCATAAGTCCTTCATAGGAAGACATTGCATAAAATTATGATCATTGGCCGGATTGCTCTAGCAATTGGCAATGTCCGTCCGTCCGTCTGTCTGTCCGTCAACATTTTGGTTAAAGTTTCAGGTTGAAGCAAAATCTCAGCACTGGAAAGGGTCACAAACTTGAAAATTTGCGCCTGAAGGTAACCAGTAACAAGTTCTATTGATTTCTATGGCTACTTTGACCTTGACCTTGGTTTGTCGATTTTCAAGGTCAAATTGCCGACAATCCGGCCTTACCGTCTTCAGCGTTTTTTCATTTTTTCATTTTGTTATTATCCTCATATGTCGTTTGCCAAATAAATAACATGATAAAACAAGTAGGAGAATGTCTAAATGATTTTGACTAGGTAAATCCCTAATAAAGCAACAAAAGATATTCACAATACTTTCAAATATATCAAACTATATCTTACCAAATTTCCAGAAATTATTTTTTAGCTCACCTGAGAATGAAGTGGTCATTTTGAGCTATTGTGATCACCACATGTCTAGTGTCTGTTTGTGTGTTTTCAATAATTGCAGACTTTCCTCCGGAATATATCCAGGTTTCACAAACTTGTCATTTTGTCTGGTATAAATATTGTTGTACTGGACCATATATCATTTTATCACATAAAGCCCTCTCTCGGATTGTCAAAATCCCATTACATTTATATCATATGAAACTACTTAATTGGTTTCCAGTCTTAAGCTCAAGTCTTTGTTACAACGCCGGAAACAAACAATGAAATTGATGTCTGGTCTGCCGTTTGACGTTATAACGTTAGTCACTTTGGCACCAAAACCAGCAATTTTCATGTACATTTTTTCGAAATAGATTTATAGAATATCTCATTTTTGTTTATTTATTATCACTTTTCATAAATTTGTTAACTACAGGTAAGCTGAATATGACGCTCACCAAGGCTCGCAGTATATCATTTTTAATAAACTTGTTTAATAAAAGTGATAATAAATAAACTTTCATGAAATATCCTATCTACCCCAAATGATTCATTTTCTTCAGAGTTATTTTTATAATGAAAAAGCTAATTTATTCCAGTAATTGAGAAAGAGTATCTAATTATGTTCTAAATAGTCACAGAATGCCCTTATATGCTGATAAAGCAAATAACAAATTACAACTTTCAAAAACATTGTCAGAAAGTGAAAAATCTCTCTTATAAACTTTTATGTAGATTAATTTTTACTTTTAAATAAAAAAAAAAATCATGTCAATTGATATTCACTGAGCACTGTCAATGCAAAAGCCTCGCAGAGATATATTAAAAACACATTGATGTGCCAACAATAATTTCGTCATTTCTACTAACAGTGCAGGAACACTTTCACGTATACAACACCAAAAGTGTTGGAACTTCCTAAACTCAGCCAGGACCTTTCTAAGCAGATTTGTCAAATGGAATTCAATGATAACATCAGGTGCAGGACATTGTAATTATTATCTCACCAAAATAATGTCTTGTTGATACTGGGCTCTTGTCACACAGGGATTAACCTTCATTTTCGTGTTTACTATTTGATTTCATTGAATGTGGCAGAAAATTTTCACATTAATATTCATTTGGTGTTGGTGCCATAATAGATAAACTAAATGGAACTGACATAAGAATTGTTGACCTATAATTCAATTTCAAGAAAATGCTTGTCTGGGCCATATTCCCTGTACTTTTTACACATCTATAGAGCATTTGGTTTGAAGATGCATCTTGGGGAACCAGCATGTTGCATACTAAAATTGGGTCGATCACCGGCTTTGGTATGAGGATGCATCTTGGTAAATCAGCATGTTGCATACTAAAATTAGGTAAACAGCTTTGGTATGAAGATGCATCTTCCGAAAAATGTATATCCTGGACAGAATGCAGATTGCTGTGACCTTGACTTTGGAACAAATTCAAAGAAAACACATCTTCATTTTCAAATCTAAAGTTTCCAAAGCTGCATTCATTCATCTTGGAAATAAGATTATCGCATACCAAAATAAGATCCCTGTTACCTTGACCTTTGACACGACATCCAGTCAAATATTTATAACCTCTATTAACCCTTTCCCCCCATATAGACGCTTTCTGACACCTCTGCAGCAGACGGCTTTTTGAAAACATAGTGACAAAAGAAGAAATTGCACAAAACGTGCAATTTCTCCTTTTGCCACAATGTTTTCCACTTTTTGTCATAGGTTATCCATTCAATTATGGAGATTTTCTATGTTTTGACAAAATACGTTCAAAGCCGTCTGCTGCAGAATTGTCGTATGAGGGAAAGGGTTAAACCTTTCCCACATACAACAAAACTGCAGCAGACGACTTTGAAAACATACCCGGAAAAAAAAATATGGAAACTCCCTTCAAATGAAAGTACAATAATTGAATAGAGTGATAAACATTGACAAAAGGAGAATTTGCTTGTTTTCAGCAATTTTTTCTTTTGTCAACATGTTTTAAAAAAAAAATGTCTGCTGCATAGGCGACAAAAAATGTCTGTATGAGGGAAAGACTTAATGAGTTTATAAATATTGCATTATGTTGAAAACATGGGTTTAAACTGAAGGAAAACATTTCTCATTATTAGTAACCTTTCCTTTGCCATAATGTTTCCGAAAGTTGTCTGTTGTGGAGACAGGTAAATGGATTTATTTTCTTGAACAACACTCTGCACCTTGGTAAATGGATTTATTTTCTTGAACAACACTCGGCACCTTGTATTTTTCAGTTTAAGAATATAAAAATGGCAGCCAAGGAGAGACACAAACAGAAGGTTAAGCAAAGAATTCAAGAGAGACTAGAAGCCATGTTGACTCAAGAACAGGCTCTACATTCACTGATAAGGGATTATGTGGATCAGGTAAAAAGGTTAAATTTATGTTTAAAAATACCGAAATTCACATCGCCTTGGTGGTGTAGTTGCAGACCATCTGCCTCGGGTACTGGGTTGATCTTCAGTAGGGTCATCCACAAACTTTAAAAATGAAACACTGCACGAAAATTGGGATTTAATTTAGAGTAAATTTCCCTAAATTCTGAAATTTAAAAATAAAACACTGCACGAAAATTGGGATTTAATTTAATTTAATTTCGGAATTTAAGGAAATTTACCTCTAAATTAAATCCCAATTTTCGTGCAGTGAAAGTCATGGCTTTCCCTCCTTGATACTCGGGATATCTGGGTCAGCATAACAACTGACTCATTGGCTGGAGTCGGGATAAATGGACCAAAAGTATGACGCCTCCGCAGCAGACGACTTTTGAAAACATTGTGGCAAAAGTAGAAATACGGATTGAGTATGCAGGAAGCAGACATTCAAAGTGATGATGATTTAATTTGTAAAGGCAAAATTGTGGAAAATCTCTATAGGGGAAAGTTTAATTACCGAAAATAGTTGAAATCATTGTGGCGAAACAAAAATGAGTAATTTCTCCTTTTGCCACAATATTTGGCCGGATTGCTCTAGCAATTCCGGTCTATAGATTGGCTCTGTCCGTCTGTCTGTCAACATTTTGGTTAAAGTTTGCAAAATCTCGGCACTGGAAAGGGTTACAAACTTGAAACTTTGCCTGAAGGTAACCAGTAACAAGTTCTATTGATTTCTATGGTTACTTTGACCTTGACCTAGGTTTGTCGATTTTTAAGGTCAAATTGTCGACAATCCGGCCTTTCTTTCAGCGGTTTCTTGTTTTAAAAGTTGTTTGCTGCAGAGGCATCAAAAGGGATACACATGTGAGAGAGGTTCAAACCCTTATTTAATCGTTTGCAGGCAGAATCCAAAGCTGAAGAGTTGCTTGCCACAGAGGACACCGTGTACTTCATGCAGCAGTATGGAAGTGTGGAGCAACTTCTGGACCGTGTGAACAACACATGTGAATTACTGTCAACTACAGCCGAAGATATGATAGGTGGATAGTTAAATACATATTTGTTCAGTACTACACACTTTAACCCTTTCCACATATGTATACAACATATCTGCATCAGCTGAATTTGAAAGCATGGATCCATGCCAAAATATGGAAAATCTCTATAAGAAATAGTTTAAATTTAATCTTTTGTAAGAGTGTTTTCGAATGTTGTCTACTGCAGAAGTGTCAAAAGCTCTCTGTATGTTTAGGTTTAACCATTTCCTATGTGCAGATAAAAAATTGAAGCAAAAAGCTAAAATTTACCATTTTAAAAAAAAATTCACCTCTCTTCAATTATTTTACTCTCTCGGTTATAGATGTTTTTTGTGGCGATTGGTTTGACAATCGCCACAATGCTAACAGAAACAACAACAACAAAAAATATTTACATAGTCGGTTTTAAAAAATCGGTTGATATTTATTTTCCTTACTGCAAACTAATTTACTCACATCCGTTATAGTTCCATCATTGATGCAGAGACGCGATTAATAATAATTATGTCAGTGCTACTTTTGTACCGGATTGTTACTAATATTTGAGTTTTATATCGACACATTATCTACATAGAGTTAAAATATGTAAATATTATCTTCGTCATGATTGGGCAGATAATAAATATCATTGCGCGTTCTATCTGCCTTGCAAATATAAACTCTGATGTTTTTCAAATCTGGAAATTCCAAAAGGTTCTATAAATAGCTCGCGAGACTGGTGTTCTTAAATCTCAATATTATAAAGGCTTTATTTTGTAGTTGTTTAAATATATGAAAGCGTCTAGATGATAAGACTGATTTACAAAGGTGTAAAGGACACACGATGTCAGTGTGTACAAACGTTATGTATACACATCTGCACGTTCTAGAGTCAATTAGCAATCAATGATGAAAGTGTAGCCTAATTTAGTTTGGAGATCGAGCATTATAATATATGCCTATATTTTTATATATTGAACAGCTTGGCAAATAGTGAAATTGTGCTTTTTGTGCATGTTTTGTGTTTGTTATTGCACTCAAATTTTTCGAAGCAGTTTAACAACCTCAGAGACATATAAATACATGTACACTGTGCTTATATGTCTCTGACAACCCTCAATCATGCAATGTGAATGGACTAACTTGAACAGACCTGTTTAATATCGGACATCATTGAAACAAACACCAAACTAATGGATACTGTTTTCTATCCTTTCTTGATAATTTTGTCATTTCTAAAGCGTACGAAATATTTTATCTTAATATGGCCTAGCGACCTGGTGATGAGCATGTGATTACCCGAACAATTTAGATTACAAAAAAGCCATTATGATGAGCTAAAATGGTAATCTATTGAGTACCAACTAGATTTTTCTTAAATTTGGAATGGCCTAATTTTGAACACATCATGGCCAGTTTCAGAACGTAACTAAAAAATCACCAAGACAACATTCTGGCAAACTAACATTATTCTACTGTCAGAAGATGCAGGGTTGATACATTCTCAAATTTACCCGCAGCAGAGTGCACTATTATTGAAAATAGCAAGCCCTACAGATATGATGTATGTTAGAAATTATTTTTATGGACAAATAAGTAAAACAAAAATTCAATGAAAATGAATGATTGAGAAAGTACATAATTATGTCCTAGTAAGAAATAATTATTTCCCATGGAATGATACTATGATAATAAAGAATCACAACGAATCTGCAGCAGGTGACTTTGAAATATTCTAGTTGTTTTGAATAGTATGTTGATAACATGATGAAAAAAAAAGAATGATGGTAAGCCCTTTTCTACATACAACAAATCTGCAGCAAACGACTTTGAAAGCATCTTGGGCAAAATTATGAAAATTCTCTATAAATAGAATTATAAATATTGAAAAGAATTGAAAACATTCTGGCAAAAGGAGAAATTGCTCAAAATAAGCAAAATCGCCTTTTGTCACAGTGTTTTCAAAATGTTCCTGCTTCAGGGGAGAGTAGGTTGGAAAGGATTAAGGATTCAGTGTATACTGTTGATTTATCTGCGTAAATTTAGTGTACACACTGTCAACTGTTGATTTATCTGCATAATCAAGAAATACAATTATATTTCATTTGTTTTTCAGACAATTCAGAAATGGATGTGACTGTAAAGCCAAATGCGTCTATATCCATGATAAGCGATGTATTTCATATGACTCGATCAACAGAGATAATGTCAGGTAACGGACAATTCACTTATATTTTTTGGTACCAAAGTTCTATATATACACAACGCTTTCATAGTTTAAAATGCTCATTTGACACTTTAACCCTGTTTTTGTAGGTGTTTGAAATATAGACCGGGAGAAATTGCTTGTTTTGAGCAAGTTCTTATTTTCCTTCATATGATAAGTGTCAGAGTAATCTTCCTCGGGCACAAGGTAACTTATAATTTATCTTTTCCTAGGTAACATAGAAGAAAGTAATGCTACTAAGAATTGCTCAGTAGCTAGTCAGAAAGCGCAAATACCAGACAAAAAGGAAGACTTAAACAAAAACGAAGCAGTGAATTTAGAATCTCAAGGTAAACTTCGAAAAATGAAAGAATAATTTTGCAAATTTAGAAAACCATGAAGGAATAGAAATAATTGTTCATTACTAGAACTTTTAACCCTTGCCCTCAAATGTCAAATCTGCATCAGACATCTTTAAAAACATCTAGGTAAAAATGTGGAATATATCGGCAAGTAAAATCATTGAATCAAGTGGAAATCATTGGGGTAAAAGGCATCTGCTTCATATGTGGGAGAATCCAACTGCAGGTGGGAAAGTGTTAACCCTTTCCCTCATACAACAATTCTGCAGCAGACGACTTTGAACATATTTTGTCCTATGACTAAAAGTGGAAAACATTGTGGCAAAAGGAGAAATTGCACGTTCTGTGCAATTTCTTCTTTTGTCACTATGTTTTCAAAACGCCGTCTGCTTTAACTCTTTCCCTCATACAACAATTCTGCAGCAGACGACTTTGAACATATTTTGTCAAAAAATAGAAAATCTCCATAATTGAATGGATTACCAATGACAAAAAGTGGAAAACATTGTGGCAAAAGGAGAAATTGCACGTTTTGTGCAATTGCTTCTTTTGTCACTATGTTTTCAAAAAGCCGTCTGCTGCAGAGGCGTCAGAAAGCGTCTATATGAGGGAAAGGGTTAATTAGAGTTTGTCTTTTTCCAAAATAATTCAGTCTCAAAACTATACTGTCATTTCGCTTTGAATTCTACGCATTCTGAAGATTTCATATCAGTAAATTGTTTTATTTTGTTTGTCTTCATTCATGGAATTGATGAGTATTGACTGTAAGGTTTGAGAAAAAATTAAAGAATTTTAAAAGTTTTTGAAATTTTACTTTTGAGATTTAGTCTTGAAACGTATTGCCACTTTCCTGAATTTTCGTCCTTTACAACTTGCAGACGCATTCTGACTTATCAGAAGCAGACGACTTTTGACACTATGTTTAAAAATCTATTCAATTATTATACTTTCATTTGCATAGATTTTTCTTATTTTTGCCTATAAGTTTTCAAAGTCTTCTGCTTGCCAAGTGTGGTATATGGGAAAGGAATAAGCTGGTAACCCATTCCCACATACAGCAAACCTGCAGCAGACGACTTTAAAGGCATGTTGGCAAAAAACAGAAAGTCTATATAAATGAAGGTATAATTAATGCAAACATTTGAAAACATCGTGACAAAAGGAGAAATTACTCATTTTGAGCAGTTTCTTCTTTTGTTACAGTGTTTTCAAAAGTCGTCTGCTGAAGTGGCATCAGAAAGCGTCTATAGGTGGTAAATTTATCTTTTCCTAGGTAACATAGAAGAAAATAATGCTACCAAGAACTTCTTAGTAGCTAGTCAGAAAGCGCAAATACCGGACAAAAAGGATGACTTAAACAAAGACCAAGCAGTGAATCCTGAATCTCAAGGTAAACTTTGAAAAATGAAAGAATCATTTTGAAAATTTAGAAATCCATGAAGGAATAGGAGTAATTGTTTTAATAGCTTTTTCCCTCATAAGCCTTATCTGTATCTATGCAAACTGATGGAAAATAACTGAAAGGAAAATCATTGGGGCAAAAGTTGTATACTTCATATGTGTCGAAATCCGTCTGCCAGGGTTAATTTAAGTTTGTCTTTTCCAAAATGATATTGTGTTTTTGCTTTGATTCTATTCATTTTGAAGTTTTCATATCAGTGAATTGTTTTATTTCGTCTCCTAATCGGGGAACTTATGAGTAATTAGACTGTAGTGTTCAATTTTTTTTTTAAAGAAGTCATTATTTGAAATTTGTCTTTTAAAGTCATCTGCTGGTCAATTGTTGTATGTGGGAAAGGAATGTGTACATGAAATAAATGTTATTTCTGTTTTTGAAGACTCGGAAGATTTTTTTTTTTAGGCAATGTTGTAGAATCACCTTCTTCTGAACAAACTGTTCAGAAAGACACAACTGGAAACAAAGATCTTTTAAAAAAGGATGAAAAAATCGAGATTGAATTAAAAGGTAAAATTCTTCCATAAATTAATTTTATTTTAGTATTGTACAAATGATTAGGAAATTGTTTAGGAAGATAATAATTAGCCTTTTAAATAATTTTTGGTTTGTCAGATATTGAAAAAACAAACCAACTCCCCACACTCGAATGGATACATTCTGTAACTTTCTGTTTTTGTTTGATGTCACAGTTTTTTGTGTTGCCTGTTTGTAAGGCAGGGAGAAATATAGGACCGCCTTCTTTCTCCCTCACTCTTTGATTAATTGGTCATATGTTCAAGGTATACCAAATACATTTGTGGGCAGGCTGATGTACATACAAATAGTCCCTAGAAAACCTGTG
The DNA here is from genome assembly GCA_031761405.1 of Serripes groenlandicus. Taxonomy (NCBI): domain Eukaryota; kingdom Metazoa; phylum Mollusca; class Bivalvia; order Cardiida; family Cardiidae; genus Serripes; species Serripes groenlandicus. The sequence continues at coordinate 53,408,438 of JASEVX010000007.1, read as the reverse complement.
TTTGCCTACAAATGAGTGTATGCCTTCAACATACTACCTTGAATATGTGACAATGAGTTTTAATTCATTGTTAATATGTTTAGGATGCACTGGAACTGGTTGATTATTTTCACCTTGTTCATTAATTTTCATACAAATCTGAAAGCATTTAGGGATCAGATGAAATTGATCAAAAAAACAACTTCCTCCTTTTCCCTCAATAATTATACCCCCTTCAAAGAAGAGGGGGTATATAGGAGTCACTGTGTCGGGCTGTCTGTCTGTCGGTCGTTGGTCGGAAGCCATATTTTGTCCGGCCTATTTCTTACAAACCACTGGGTGGAATTCAATAAAATTTTACATGAAGCTTCTATACCAAGAGGAGATGTGCATATCCTAAAGGGGTTACAATTGCATGTTATTTTACAGAGTTATGGCCCTTTTACTTATTAAGTTATGGTGTAGGTCAAGTTGCTGTTTAGGGGGTATTTATCATCTTCAGTAATAGTTCTAGTTTCTTTTGATAAAGAAAAGTCAAAACTTGTCTTATAAGGATGGTTTAAAATGAGCCGTTCCGTGAGAAAACCAACATTGTGTAAAGTATCAATCCGGATCAGCCTAAGCATGCCACGCAGGCTTACCTTGACAGACATTTTTCGCCTCCTGTAGATTTTCTGTTTCAGGAATCATTACTCTATACCCCTATCCCCCTGAGACGGAATGTGTCGGCCCAGATAAGCCTGTGCAGGCTAATCTGAGTTGATATATTACACATGTGTTGGTTCTCTCTTAGAACGCCTCATTTACCTATTTTCTCTTTCAAGCCATGCTGGATTCTGCCAAGAAACATTCACATCATTCCAAAGAAAAGAAGAATATCAAGGAGTCAAAAGTTTCAACCAACACACAAAAAAAGTCTACTACTTCCCAGAATGCAAAGAAGGAAACAATGTTGACTGAACAGTGCTCAAAGAAGAAAACAGTGAAGAAATCCCACAGTGGTGTTAATCCAAAAGCGGTTAAGATGGTTATACCTAGCCCAGTGAAAAAAATGTTGGCTACATATATAAGTCAAGACAATGAAGATACAAAGAACAACAATGATAATAATGTAGTTGGTGCTGATGGCGAAACCGTTGCTGAAGAAGAGCAGAGTGCTAACTTTGAAAGAAACACTAGCACTCCCGTGGACGATTCTGAAGTTTCATTAGAACTTGTTCTTGATCCTATAAAACCTATAAATGACCGTAAAAAATTTAACATCGAAGATATTGCAAGTGATGTGCCTGAAAAATATAAATCTAAAACATCGGATTCATCTCATGGATTTGCAGAAAGTGATTTCAATGAAAATGTCTCAAATAGAGTCTCGTCAAAAACAAAAATCTCAGAGATATATGATGCCAATGACAGTACTGTTTTAAAGAATAATGCTAATCAGTCAGTAAGGGAGGTGACTTCCCAAAGGAATGTGATAGAACAGGCTTCCCTCCCCTCAGGAAATATGTGCTCTGTTATAGTGAGTGATATAGTTTCCCCTTGGTGTTTTAGTGTACAAAGGAATGCAGCCGAAGTCAGCCTTCTCATGGAACATATATGGTAAGCTTTGCCTATTTACTTTTTCCCTCATACAACAAATCTGCACCAGATAACTGAAAATATCCGGGCAAAAAAATGGAAACTCTCTATAAATGAAAGTATAATTATTTTATAGATATTGTCGCAGAATTGGAAATTGCTCCGCTGTTAATGATTTATCCCAACTTTTGCCACAATATTTTCATGAAGTTTTCTGCTTCAAATGTGTCCAAATGCGTCTGTAAGTTGGAAAGGTTTAACCCAAAAATTAACCCTTTCTCACATACAAAAGCTTTCTTACTCCTCTGCAGCAGCTGACTTTTGAAAACATTGTGTCATAAGGAGAAACTGCTCATGCTGAGCGATTTCTCCTTTTGCTGCAATGTTTAAAACTTTATTCCATTATTGTTCTCCCATTTATAGACATTTTCCATGTTTTTGCCGTGATGTTTTCAGTCGTCTGCTGCAGATTAGTTGTATGTGGGAAAGGGTAAATCAAATCTTCGGCAGATGACTGAGAAAACTTCTGGCATATGGAAAACATCTTTAACCCTTTCCTTCATACAGTAAACCTACAAACGACTTTGAAAACATCTTTTCTAAAAGGTTAAAACTCTTTATAAATGAAAGAATGAGTTGAGTTGAGAACAAAAGGAGAAATTGTTAGTTTTGAGCAAATTCTCCCTTTGTCAAAATGATTTCAAAAGTCTTCTGCTGCAGATGTGTCAAAATGCGTCTTTAGGATGGAAAGGGTGAAAGAATTATAATTGAAAAGAGTTGAAAACTTTGTGGCAATATTATGAGCAATTTCTCCTTCTGCCACAATGTTTTCACAAGTTGCTTCTGCAGATGCTTCAAAATGCGTATGCTAGTAGGAAAGGTAGTTCTTACTTCATTTTAGGTATTTCCCCATTGTGAGAAACTTTGCATGCTGGTTAACATTCCTGTAACTGTTTAGTTTTGTGACTGGCTCAAATAGCTTTTCGAAACAGTGCAACACAAAATCTTGTGACAGACAAATGTTAGGACAATGGAAAATCTCGTCATTTTAAAAAATTAATAAGAATTTCTTTTACCTAATAAAGGAAACTTAAATAAGAGCTCCGGATAGGATGCATATTTCGCAATGAGACAATTCTTCATAGTAACCACAGCATAGGGTTTAGTTTGGTAATAAGAGATATTGAAGGGAAAATACCATTTTAACCAACCTTATCCGGAGCTCTGTTAAATAAATCATGACAGTCAACATGCTCAATTCTGAGATATGACTGTTCTCGTTATCATGTTTTTATTAGCTTGTCTGTTTTTCGAAGAAAAAAAATTGTGTTATTGTGATACCCTTGGCGTCGTCTTCGTAACGAAACTAACCTTAACCCTTTCCCTCATACGATAATTCTGAAGCAGACGACTTTGAACATATTTTGTCAAATAATGGAAACTCTCTGTAATTGAATGGATAACCTATGACTAAAAGTGGAAAACATTGTGACAAAAGGAGAAATTGCACGTTTTGTGCAATTTCTTCTTTTGTTACTATGTTTTTAAAACGCCGTCTGCTGCAGAGGCGTCAGAAAGCGTCTATATGAGGGAAAGGGTTAACTCTAGAACAATAACATATAATCAAATGAAACTTGGTACACATGTTCCTAAAAACAATATGCATGTCTATACAAAGTCACATAACTCTGGCTTTAATAATTATTGATAATTCAGTTATGCCCCTTCTTGTAAAAATTTAGAAATTCATACAAAAGGTTGAACTTTGCACATAACTCAAAAACTATCCAACAAATTCAAATGAAACTTGTTACACAGGTTCCTAGGAACTGTACTCATGTCTGTACCAAGTCACGTAACTCTGCCTTTAATAAATATTCAGTTATGCCCCATTTTCAACTAAGAAAAAACATGACAAGTGTTGGCGTTCAATCACCGGCGCTCTTGTTTGCTATGAACCCATACACTGTCCTTTAAATGTCAAAGATCATGAATGCTAAGTTTGATGGTTTCTTGATAATTGCAAAAAAAGGTGTAGAATATTTGTTTATACATTTTTATTAAACCTTAGCTTCGTTTAAAATTCAATATGAATATTTCAAATATTTTTAACAGAGGCAGGATAGAGCCTGACAACTAATAAGTACATTACATTTAGCAATTAGGAAAAAGATAAATCTTTGGATGGCAAAGGAACTAGTTCCTTTATTTCCCATTATGATGGTTGTCTATTTTGTTCAGACCAGTTTGTCAGTTACTGATTGACAGAATTTCTTGAAACTGCAAGTAAATATGGATAGTGCTATTAAATTTAGTCAAAGTATGGGTATTACCCCCTTTTCTAATGGAAATAAAGCAAATTCTATGGAAGGAAATGAATTCTTAACCATACTTTGCCTGGGACAAATGTTTCTAGGAGTACTGGTTAACCCTTTCCTTCATATAGACGCTTTTTGAAAACATAGTGACAAAAGAAGAAATTGCTCAAAACTAGCAATTTCTCCTTTTGCCACAATGTTTTCCACTTTCAGTCATAGGTTATCCATTCAATTATAGAGATTTTCCATTTTTTGACAAAATATGTTCAAAGTCATCTGCTGCAGAGTTATCGTATGAGGGAAAGGCTTAAAGAGAGCCAGAAAAACACAAGGCTTGGAACTGGCTGGCATTATCTAACTGAAATACTGTAAACAACTGTTAACCCTTTCCCTCATGTAGATGCTTTCTGAAGCCTCTGCAGCAGACGGCTTTTTGAAAACATAGTGACAAAAGAAGAAATTGCTTAAAACAAGCAATTTCTCCTTTTGACAAAATGTTTTCCAATTTTAGTTATAGGTTATCCATTCAATTATAGAGATATTCTATTTTATGATAAAATATGTTCCAAGTCATCTGCTGCAGAATTGTCGTATGAGGGAAAGGGTTAAGCTCCAATCCAATCAATCAAATGTTCTTGTTTCTTACAGCACATATATGTCACATGGAGGTTTACACGAGGAGCCATTGTACAATCCACAGAAAGGAGAAATGTGTCTGGCCAAGTTTTCGAGGGATATGGCGTTCTATAGAGCATATATCCTACAATGTTTGGATACTACAAAAGGTATGGTGAATTTTTTGTGGCTATATTTTATGTTGATGCTTCCTTAACAGCACCTGTATCCACTGTATGCTACCTCAAAAAATAAACTTCTATTGTTGAAAGCGGTCGTAAAGCACCAAACAATCAATCAATCAAACAAATATATACTTAATTTGTTGAAAGTGGCGTACAGCACCAATCAATCAATCAATCACATCAGTCAAACAATATACTTATTTATAATATAAATGATACATACACAAAATTATGAACAAATCTATTGTAAACATTACATTTGATATTAATCTCAAAAAGTTATTTGAAATCCACATGCCTTGTGGATAATTTCATCAATCAAATGTACAACATCTACCGAAAAGGGGTCGCAACACACAAGTCACAACACATGTTTGCAATTTGATCTATCGTATTTAATACCATGTTCAGCTAGCTCTCCAGTTTTTCTCACTTATCCAATTGTTGGTTATCACGTGTTACAGCAGTAGCTGATGGAGCCAACAACAAACAAATACCTAAGTGGGACAATATTCTTGAACATGTGTTGTCAATTGTAGCCTGACTAAATGGGATTGCCATCAACACATCCCCATGTTCTTTATCATGCTGCATGACTCCTTACTGTATTAACTCATTGTGTTACTCGCACAGCATTTCAAACCGAGAGACGATGTCGGCTTGACACCAACAAGATTCCAACATTCTGAAGGGACAAAGTCTCTGGCATTTCATTTCTAAGTTTTCCTCAATGTACAATGTTATTATGCCCCCTTCGAAGAAGAGGGGTATATTGCTTTGCACATGTCGGTCGGTCCAAAGCTTGTCCTAGTGATAAATCAACAGTGCCTTGACCTATGGTCCTCAAACTTGACTTGGAGGTTACGGATAACTAGTAGATTTGATTTTGAGGTCATCAGTTCAAAGGTCAAGGTCACTGATCTTGAACGCGAAAAGCTTGTCAGAGTGATAACTCGACATTGCCTACACCAACGTCCCTCAAACTTGACATGGAGGCTGGGCCTGACCATTAAATGACCCATATTGATTTTGAGGTCATTAGTCAAGGTCACACTGACCTTGAATGTGAAAAGCTTGTCCGAGTGATAACTGGACATTAGCTGTTCCCATGGCCCTCAAACTTGACATGGAGGCTGGGGGTGACCAGTAGATGACCCCTATTGATTGTAAGGTCATCAGGTCAAACAACGTCAAGGTCACTGACCTTGAACGCAATTTTCTTTTCCGAGTGATAACTCGACATTGCATGCACCCATGACCCTAAAACTAAATCTCTTGTGCTTGGCTGTGTTAAATGTACATACACATTGTACCTTAGAGTGAGGGTATCGCAGGGCAGCTTGTGAAAATCATTAAACAATGAAGTCAAGAAGTTCAGGTGAAACAAATTCATACAATGCTTTTCTAGTCAAGTAGTCAAGATGGCCACAAGAGCTGAAAATACAATATTTTTTTGAATGATATCACCTTTAACCATTGGCCAAATTGGAAAATATTTGTTTGCTCCGCCAAAATCGCTCAAGTCGTTTTGGTATATGTCATAAGATGGTCCCTATAGGTAAAAGTAGACAACAACATCTCTTTAACCCTTTCCCTCATATAGAAGCTTTCTGACGCCTCTGCAGCAGACAGATATTTGAAAACATGTAGACAAAAGAGGAAGTTGCTCAAAATGAGCAATTTCTCCTTTTGTCAGCATTTTTCAATTCTATTCAATAATTGTACTTGCATTTAAAGTGAGGGTATGTTTTCAAAGTTGTCTGCTGCAGATGTCTTGTATGTTGGAAAGGGTTAACAACTGGCTCCATTTCAAAGTATATTCACCCTAAAGGTCACTCTACCAAAGTTGTTCAAACTGTTCAGTTTTGTTTCACTGTTTATTTTTCTATTCTATTCCAGAAGTTGAAGTGTTGTATGTAGATTATGGTAACAGAGAGAGAGTAAAGATAGCCCAACTCAGGAAACTTCCAGAAAGATTTTATGTTCCGCCTATGCAGGCCATTTGTTGCTCTTTAGCAGAGGTAAACGTAGTATAGTGGAGTTAGACAGCCTAACATTTTAACCCTTTCCCTCATATGACAATTCTGCAGCAGACGACTTTTTAACATATTTTGTCAAAAAAATGGAAAATCTCTGATTGAATGGCTTAAAGTGGAAAACATTGTGGCAAAAGGAGAAATTGCTCGTTTTGAGCAATTTCTTCTTTTGTCACTATGTTTTCAAAAAGCCGTCTGCTGCAGAGGCCTCAGAAAGCATCTTTATGTGGGAAAGGGTTAACCCTTCCCCATGCGTAGAAACATTTTGACATGTCTACAGCAGATGACTTTTGAAAATGTCAAAAAGCAAAAGAAGAGCAATTTCTCCATTTGCTAAAATATTTTCAATTCTATTCAGTTATAAAACAATCAATTATAGTGATTTTCTTCATCTTTGCTGGAAGACTTCAAAGATGGTTAAAATGGCTGCCTTCCTTTGTGCTCGGGGTTGCGGGTTTAGCATTACGACTGACTGTCTTGTGTCAGGATAAATCGACAAGTAGTACTGGTATCTTACCCAGGAAATGCCGTGATATAACTGAGAAGTTGTTAAAAGCAGCCTAAAACACCAAACAATCAATCATTTATCTGACACCTTAAGATAAAATTTGAAAACATTGTGGCAAAAGGAGAAATTGCTCGTTTTGAGCAATTTCTCCTTTTGTCACAGTGTTTTCAAAAGTTGTCTGCAGCAGAGGCGTCAAAAAGCATCTATATGTGGGTTAAATGACAAGTGGAGGTAAAGATCTGCTTCCACATCTATGTAATCTGATACAAATGGATAATGTTGGTCAGAAGTTTCTCGGAACATTCTGTTACTAGAAGGCCAAGAGTAGAGAGTCAAATGGCTTGGATGTGAGGATTAGGGCTACATAAGTTTCATGGTTATATTCATGGTAGATAATTCCTAGTCCAGAATGATGAAGAACCATAAAGCCCGGAAATGGACAGTGACCCCAAAGGCTACGGTCACTGTTGGTCATACATATTTAGCTCACCTGAGCATGAAGTGCTCAAGGTGAGTTATTATGATCGCCCTTTGTCCAGCGTGCATAGTAAAAACTTAAAAAAAATTAAGTTTTGCCTTATATGGTTATATTGAACTTCTTCACCAAAAATGTCTGGCCAATTTCCAATTAATTTTACTGAAATGTTTCTTTGGTGACCCTCTACAAGATTACTTCTAGGCATGTTGGTTGGTTAAACAAAAAATAATTGTGGTAGCATCCCAATCACATTGCATAATTCTGGTGAGCGATCCAGGGCCATCATGGCCCTCTTTTGTAGGCTATTGATTGTTAAAGTTTATTGGCAAGTTCCGTTTTATTTTGATATGCTTGCATCTACTGGTCCAATATTGATGCATTATAATAAACCACCATAGAAGGCATATAGAGGTAGAAGACTCCTATTTTGAGCTCGACTTTTGAAAAAAACTAGAGCTATTGTCATGACACTGGCGTGGTCGGCGGCGGCGGCGGCGGCGGCGGCGGCGTGGTCGTCTGGATAAGGTTTTTTGTTTAACTCAATTTTTTTTTTTCTGTTTTCTCCCTATCAGTCGAGCATCTGTGCCGTACGCGGTGCTCTTGTTTGAAGGTCCTCACAGCGGTTGTGGTAGAGTGCCCTTGGGCAAGGCACATTTTCTAGCCTAGTACTGGTTTGTTAACCAAGGGAGCATGAATATGTGAACTGCCATACAGATGTAACTAAAACAAGCAAATTCAGAGAATTATGGTCCCCCGCCAGGGTCAAGGTCACAAGGTCAAAAAAATTGGTATTGATGGAAAGGGGTTGTCACAAGGAATACACATGTGAAATATGAAAGCAGTACCTATTACGGTTCAGAAGTTATGACCAAGGTTAAAGTTTTTGTGACAGCGTGACTGACGGACTGACGGACTGACGGACGGACTGACGAATGAGAAATAATAGTCCCCACGCTTTCGCTAAAAGCGGGGGACAATAATGTTGAAAACCATGCAAAACAACAATTAGACCTTAGGCCCACTACAGCTCAGATCTGAATTCTGTCCTTCTCTAGGTCATGCCGAATAACAAGTATATGTTATGGACAGATGAAGAAGTCATGGGGTTTAGACAGTATGTTATGAATCAACAATTTAACTGTGTACAGGCGTGTAAATGTACCACCCCTGGTGTTCCAGTGATTGTGCGGCTTATTGGTAATTACCAGATACCATCCATACCCGGTGGCCAAGTTATTATGAATCAGCTCAGCATAGGTAAATAGCTGATTTTGTCAATCTTTTTTTCTTTTACCAATGTTTACAAAAGTCATATGCTCCAGAGGCATCAAACTGCATCTACATGTGGGATTTCAAGGGTTAACCATTTTGCCTCGTATGGAGGTTAATATAGAATAGAGATGTGAACATTGTGGCAAAGAGAGAAATTGCCCATTATCCTTTTCCCACATATAGACGCTTTCTAAAGCCTCTGCATCAGGCGACTTTTTAAAAACATGGCAACAAAAGAAGAAATTGCTTAAAACAAGCAATTTCTCCTTTTGGCACCATATTCTCAACTCTGTTCAATTATTATGCCCCCTTCGAAGAAGAGGGGTATTTTGCTTTGCACATGTCTGTAGGTCCAATGCTTGCCAGAGTGATAACTCAACAATGTCTGGACTTATGGTCTTCAAATTTAACTTGAAGGATTGGCCTGACCAGTAGATGAACCCTACTGATTTTGAGGTAATCAGGTCAAAGTTCAAGATCACAGTGACCTTGAAAATGAAAAGCTGGTCTGAGTGATAACTGGACATTGCCTGCACCTATGGCCCTTGAACTTGACATGGATGCTGGGGGTGACCAGTAGATGACCCCTATTGATTTTGAGGTCATTGGGTCAAAGGTCAAAGTCACAATGATCTTGAACAGAAAAGCTTGTCCAAGTGAACTCAACATTGCCTGCACCCATGGCATTCAAACTTAACATGGAGGCTGGGGGCGTCCAGTAGATGACCCCTATTGATTTTGAGGTCATCAAGTCAAAGGTCAAGGTCACTGACCTTGAATGCGAAATCTTGTCCAAGTAATTACTTGACATTGTATGCACCAATGGCCCTCAAACTTAACTTGTAAGGTCATCAGGTGAAAGGTCAAGGTCACAGTCACATAATGTTTGACAAACATCTCTTGTTGTACTTAAATTTAAAGGGAGATTCCAATTTTTTTCGTATATTTTAAAATTTGTCTGCTGCAGATTTGTTGTATGTAGGAAAGGTTTAAGCATTTTCTTCTCTTTGATCCTGTGTCAAAGAACCAAAGTTCTCATAAAACTACATTCTGCATTTTTGAGTTCAAGCATATATACTAGGGAGTAACGAAATAAATTCCTCGGGTACTCACACTCTTCTGATCGAGTACTTGGGTACTCGAAAGAGATGAAATGGCGTACATGTATTCATCAAACACTCCAGTGGTTTGATTTATAGTATTTCGTTTTCATTTTTAAATTATAAGAAATGATCATAAAAGGAAAGGTCTTAAATGTAAATTATATCTAGGTCAAGTTTGAATATGGGTCATATTGGGTCAGGAACTAGGTCGCTATTGAAGGCACCCTGGAGGCTGCATTTTTAGCTTGAGTCTGTTGAAACTTTATAAAAAATATTTGTCTTGATGATATTTAAGCCAAGTTCGAATATGGGTTTTATTGCGTTAAAAACTAGGTCAACAGGTTAAATTGAAGGAAAATATTGTTAAAATTCAGGAGGCCGCATTTTGAATCTTTGTCAGAATAATTGTCTTGATGTGTTTTGCATTAGAAATCACATTGCATAATTCAGGTGAGTGAATCTAGGGCCATCATGGCCCTCTTGTTTAAATTTAAGTAACAGGGATAATTTTACTACATCATTTTTTTTAAATTGCTTTTTTGTATGATTTGAAATCATCGTGGCAAAGGGAGACATAAAAAGCAAATTCTCCTTTTCTCACAATATTTCAATGTATAACTAATGTTTATAATTGTTGGCAAGTCTATATATTTAGGGATCCTTCATTCATCCATAGACACTTTTTAAGATTTAATGAAAAAAAGCTTTAATCTGTATGCACAGTGTACATCTAAGCTTAGTATTTGTCTCGTTCACATCAAGCCATAGATACTTTTTATTCATTGGATCTTGTTTGATTTAATGTTAACATTTTAAGCATCACAAATTTCAACAATTGCTTTATTACTTTTTATTTGCTTTTAGATACTCATCATCTTACTAGGTGACTTGGCCAAATTTAAGGAAAATCTTGTTAACACTCTAGAAGCCACATTGTTGGCTTGAGCAGGTTGAAACTTTGTCAGAATGTTTTTCTTAGTGATATCTAGGCCAAGTTTGAATATAGTTTGGGTCAAAAATTTGGTCACTAGCCCAAATTGAAGAATAATCTTGTTAACACTCTGGAAGCTGCATTTTTGGCTTGAGCATGTTGAAACTTTGTCAGAATATTTGTCTTGATGATATCTAGGGCAAGTTTGAATATGGGTCAGGTCAGATCAACAACTAGGTCACTAGGCCAAATTGTAGAACAATCTAGTTATCACTATAGAGATCGCATTTTTGACTTGAGTAGCTTGAAATTTTGTCAAAAAGTTTGTCTTGATGATATTGCCATTGGAGCTGAAAGAGTTAAGTCTTAAATAGCCCATTGTCAGGTGAGCGATTCCAGGGCCTCATGGCCGTCTTATTTGACAATTCTTTTGCTTTTTTATGCAAAAAACCTACTTATTTGTAGCATAGCATATTGAAAACATGGCAAATGTAGAAATTTCTTTGACCACAAGTTGTCTTCTGTCAAAATGCATCTGCATCTTGTAAGGGTAAGTTCATGAATAATTGTATGTATTACCGTTTTTGATTTAGGTGAGATACTAGTCAATAGAGGATCTGCAAAGTATGTAAATTCAGTTGACCAGATAGGCCATGTAGAGAAGTCTGGGGAGGGCAAAGAAGAATCTCTTATACTCAACAAGGGTACTACACAAGGACAGGTTATTGAAATTCACGAAAAACTGGAATATGTGAAAGAGGATGAGCATACTGAACTACAAACTGAAAAAAGTGTGTACAGTGTTCCAGATAGGACAAGAAGCCATATGAAAGAGCCGGACAAAACATTGGATAAACCTGGCAAAACCATGATTACTCTCCAAGAGAGTGATCTTCATCTGGATAAACAAGAAGTGGAAGATAGTAAAAGTAAACGTTTAGATAAACATGAAATAAATGACGATAGAACTTGCCTAACAGGAACAAATCGATCAAACAAAAAGGAAAAAGATAAAGAATGTTCACCCAAGAAAGGTGTTAAAAGATCTACCAATTCAGAAGATGTGATAGGAAATGAAACATTAAGTGACCATAAAGTTGAGGATAAAATGGCTGCAGTAAAAAATTCTGAGAAACATGAGGCAGTGAGTGTTGTTCATTCTGAGAATGTTTAGCTTGTCTGTTTTCACCTTGCCCATACCTCAACAACAGTTTAACATTTACCAATGAAACTTGTTACACATGTTCCTAGGAACATTACACATGTCTCTTCCAAGTCACATAAGTCTGGCTTTAATCATTATTCAGAAATGCCCTTATTGCTACCTAGAAAAAGAGACTAGGTTTGTTGTTTGCTCCTCTTCGCTCTTGTTTAGTTTTTAGCTCCACTGTCCATAAGATGGTAGGAAATTGTGGTTTTCATTCGTCTGTCCATTATTAGTCCCTATATGGGGACTATAGGTTTGGTCGATTCCGTCGTCCGTCCGTCTGTCTGTCTGTCAGTCCCACCTAACCTTGTCTGGCCCGCATCTTAACCAAGCATCATAGGATTTCACTTGCACCAATGTTTACCATGATGTGGAGGCGTGTCACGCGCAAGACCCAGGCCTGTACCTCAAATGTCAAGGTCACACTTAGAGGTCAAAGATCAAAATAAGTATTGTTTGATAAGATTCCCTTGTCCGGCACGCATCTCCACCATGCATCATAGGATTTCCAAGAAACTTGGCACAAACGTTCCCCATGATGAGGCTGCATGTCATGCTCAAGACCCAGGGCTGTACCTCAAATGTCAAGGTCAAACTTAGAGGTCAAAGGTCAAAATGAGTACTATTTCATAAGACTGTACCTTGTTCGGCTTAATTTCAACCATGTATCATAGGATTTCAAAGAAACTTGGCACAAACGTTCACTATGTTGAGGCGGCGTGTCGCGCACAAGACCCAGGCCTGTACCTAAAATGTCAAGGTCACATTTAGATGTCAAATGTCAAAATGAGTACTGTTTGATAGGACTGTACCTTGTCCGACTCACATCTCAACCATGCATCATAGTATTCCCAAGTTACTTGGCACACATGTTCACCTCAAATATCAAGGTCACACTTAGAGGTCAAAGGTCAAAATGAGTACTGTTTGATAGGACTGTACCTTGTCCGGCCCGCATCTTAACCATGCAACTTAGGATTCCCGAGTTACTACGAACATGTTCACCATCATAAGGTGGCATGTCGCGCACATTACCCAGGCCTGTACCTCAAATATCAAGGTCACACTTAGAGGTCAAAGGTCAAAATGAGAACTGTTTGCTAGGACTGTACCTTTTTCGACCCGCATTTCAACCATGCATCATAGGATTCCCAAGTTACAATGCACACATGTTCACCATGATAAGGTGGTGTGTCGTGCACAATACCCAGGCCTGTACCTCAAATGTGAAGGTCACACTTAGAGGTTAAAAGACACAATGTGCTGTCCTCGTCCGGTAGGGGACTTATAATGACCAGATTTCACTGATTAGTTATCCCTAGTCGAAATGAGGATGGGATTGTAGCCTATCTTAAGCATGGTTGGAGAGATTTTATTAAAACTGTAAAGAAAATTTAACTAGCATTTCACATGGCAAATTTTAGAATCTTTTCTTGAAAATCAATTTCGTGAATTAAATTTTGCTCAACCCAAAAACAAGGGCACATTAACTAGAACAAAAACTAGGTCACTTGTTTGAACTTGAGAAAAGTCATGAAAACCCAATAGGCCACAATTTAACTTACAATCTATTGAACACTAGGCATAGTACATGAATTTTAGAATATATATATTTTTTATTATCTGGAATTAAAGGTTGTCCAGCATTGTTTACCCATTTTGGTAAATGATAAGTCCTTGTTCTAAAGTTAATATCCTACTTGTGATTGTAAAAAGAGACTATACCGTATACACTTGGTTATAAGTCGCCCTCGACTATAAGACGCACCCCCTACTTTGAGGTCTAAAATCTAGGATTTTATGCTGTTCTCTCTAATAAGACGCAGTCAGATTTCTGAGTTTTTTCAACCCCCCCGAAAAAATAAAATTTCGAAAAAGATTCATGTCAAACAAATACGATAAATACTTCAATAAAACATGGTCCTCGATGTAAAACTGGATAATGATACATGAAGATAATAATGAACAAACCTGATTTTATAAATCCAAATAAGCTATTAAACTAACTAGTCCAAATTTCTTAATATTTGTTTCAATATATAAAAATAAAAGCGCGAAACATGAACAAAGGGTTTTGTTGATGTCGGTGTCTCTACCATGCATTCAACCCTTAAGCTCCATTTGTCCGATTTCACACATGAAAATTAATCCTTTCAATGTTTTCAAAAAATGATGAGTTAAAAGTAAAACAAACACAGGAACATGATAGCATTAATACAATTATGCGTATGATGCATGAATTAAATAGGACAATACATGTTTTTCCTTTTCTGACAATATTTTCAAAAGCTGTCTGCTGCAAATGCGTCAAAAGTTATTGCATTGGCGTTTATTAAAAGTGTGTGTAATTCACAGATAGGTGAAGACAAGGGTTTTAAAGGTCTATGGTTATATGCAAACGGTTGTAATTTCTGCAGGAACATGCTGTAGTTACAACAGATTTGCATTAGCCCTATAAATGTTTGTCGCGTGAAAAACACAGGGCTCAATAAATGACGTCACTAATTTACCAGCTGATTCAGCCGCGACAAATGAAATACACCCATATATATAAATTAATGTTAAATTTACGATCCTATTAGCTTGGTAATACTTGTGACTAAACTGCACATACTCTTTTTTATCACGTAGCTCATTTCAATGTCGGGGGAAAATGGTTTGCGTAAATAAAGGTCTATATAGATTTCACTCTTACCAATTTTAACATGCATTTATACACATCTGCAGCAGACTTCTTTTGATAGCGCTCCGAGGAGAAATTACTACATTTTCTTTAAATTGGACAAATTAACTTTGAATTGAAAAGGATTTAAAAGGGCATGGTATTTATTTTTCCTTTGTTTAACAGCTTTGAAACTAGATAAAAAAATGTAAGGAAAGGATGCATCGCTGATAAAAAGCAGCATCTCTTTTTCTCACAACGTTTTCCAACACTGTTTGTTACATCTGCATTTAAAATTACAAATACGTGGTAGTGACTACTGTCTACACAATTTACAATGAGGTACCTCCAACTCGATGGTTATATGCAAACGGTTGTAATTTCTCCTGGAATAGGCTGTAGTTACAACCGACTTGCATTAGCCCTAAAACTGTTTGTCGCGTGACAAATTTTTAGAATAGCCTTAGGAGAGATTAGCATTTTAGACAATTATTTAATCTCGACTTCGGCGCCGCAATTTATATTTTCACAAAAATCAAAATGGCTTCCGATCATGAATAAAACAATAAAGACAAAAGAGTGTAAATTCATAATTCAATATGTTATTATTATTTCAATCAAACTTGAATTATTCTGTTAAATCGGCTCTTCATATAAATGACAGCTTTTGAAAATAGGTAGCTCGGTTGGTATTTTTTTTCCTGAAATTTTGCTTGACCCGCTTATAAGTCGCTCCCCCAACTTTACTTTCGATTTTAAAGGTAAAAAAATGCGTCTTATAACCGAGTATATACGGTAGTTTCATTTAATTTCTTGCAAACCTGCAAAGATGGCATTTCAGGTTTAGTATAAACCATTAAGCACATGCATTAAATCCGCAACAAACGACTTTGTTAACATCTAGACAATAAGGAAATTCTCTATAAATGTAATTATAATAATTGACTAGAATTGAAAACATTGTGGCACAAAGAGAAAATTGCTCATAAAGAGCAATTTCTCTTTTTGCCACAATATTTTCAAAAGTTGTCCGGTGCAGTGGCATCAGAAAGCATCTTTATGTGGGAAAGGGTTAACTTCGATGATTTTCTTTCTTTACATTAGGACACCGATACTATCTCCAGTGCTTGTACCACAGACATGGACAGTGAAAGGTCAACGGACACTGGTTTCCAGTCCACAGAAGTGACCTTTGACCTACAGTTGAACCCCCAAGGTGAAAAGGTCATGTTGGCCCATGTTCAATCCCCAAGCCACTTTTATGTCCATGTTTTACAAGTGGGTTACACACTTGATCTATTGATGAAAAGCCTCAACAAATACTATGAAAAAATGAATCGAAGGAAGCTCACCAGGTTGAGTCAGACATTTGTTCCAGTTGTCCAGAAGTTATGTTGTGCTCAGTTTATGGAGGACAATAGTTTCTACAGGTAAAATTGATAATCAACCATTTTTCTGGAATGTAGACCCCACCATATCATGATATCTGTAGCAGACTGCTTTTGAAAAAAATTGTTGCAAATGTAGAAATTAATTATTTATCTTATTGCAACAATGTTTTCAAATCTATTTGATGATTATGCCCTCCTTCGAAGAAGAGGGGTTATATTTTTTTGCACATGTTCACTATTGTTGGTCGGTCTAGCAGTCGGTCCGTTGGTAGATCATAGCTTGTCTGATTGATAACTGGATAATGCTAGGACCTACAGGACTCAAACTATGTAGGGAGGTTTAGCATGACCAGAAGGTGACTTCTATGAGGACATTCACTGAAAGGTTAAAGTCCCAGTGACCTTGAACATAAAAAGCTTGTACAATTGATATATGCAGAATGCTTGGGCTTAAGGTCCATAAATTGAAGTTGGGCATGACCTGTAGATGCACCGTATTGAATTTTTGAGGTCATCCGTTCAATGGTCAAGGTGTCAAAATGCGTCTGTATCAAGGGATATATATTTTTTTTTTTTTTGCATAGCTCACAATATTTTGAGCACTAAAATAATCTTATTTTAACATATAGAATTAAAAACCTTTTACTCTATGCCTCATACAGACAGGTTTTGATAGTTGATGAAACTTTTTGATTAAAATCATTTCTTTTTAACCATGCAAAATTTAGGTTTTAAATTTATTTTATTTTCATACTGGTTGACCTATTTTCAAATACTTTTTTTGTATAAATGTTCCTTAAGTGACCCTCTATCAGATTCCTAAAAACCATGTTGATAGGTTGAAAAACTTAGCCACCAGAGGGTAGTGCTGTTTTTCCTTATATGGCTAAGTGAAACATTTAAAAATCTTTCCTAAAGTACCTGGAATTATAAAAAAAATCTTGGATGACCCTCTATGGGATGCCTTCAAGCAATCTTGATTGGCTCAAAAACATTGCTGCCAAGGGATAGGTAGGGCTTTCTTGCCTTTTATGGCTATAGTGATTCAGAGGTCCAGATAAGGAGGGGTTTACAGCTCTTTTTCCCACAATATCTCTCTTATTATCCAACCAAACCCTATGTTGCCGATACTCAAAAGAATCGTCGCATTGAGGTTAGCGGATTAAATAAGGATTTTAGAACAAGCCTAACACTCCTTATCTAGAAGTTTTGCCTTATAATAATGGAGCAATACTGGCCCGCTTGGGGCCCCTAAGCCTTGTTATTAGATATTTTCAAAATTGTCTGCTGCAGATTTGTTTTATGTGGAAAAGGGTTGACCAAATATTCACATGTGAACAAATCTAACTCTTGTCTTCATTCACTATTAATAGAGCTGTGATATTGAGCATCAGATCCGACAAGGAGATTGGGATGGGAAAGGTACATGTCCACTACATAGATTTCGGTGATGATGAATGGATACCAAAACGTCGGTTGTTTCCACTCCCACCCCACTACTCCAGTGTTCCACCACTAGCTATCAAATGTAAACTTGCTTATATCAAGCCTGCAGATACAACAAGTTCTCCACATACGGCTGAGGATGGTGTTTACAAGTGGAGTGATAGTAGCACCAAGGCGTTTATAGATATGATGGGATTGGAGAAAACCTTAAATATGCAGGTGGTTGAAGGACACTTGACATCCAATTGTAAAGGGTAAGATCACTTTGACATACAAGTTTGTCACTTTGTCTAGGACCGCCCTGGTGGTGCAGTGGTAGAGCGTCTGCCTCAGGTGCGGAAGGTTGCTGTTCGATCCCCGGTTGGGTCATACAAAATACTTTAAAAATGATAGTAATGGCTGCCCTCCTTGGCGCTCAGGGTTGTGGGGTTGG
Source organism: Serripes groenlandicus (assembly GCA_031761405.1). Lineage (NCBI taxonomy): Eukaryota > Metazoa > Mollusca > Bivalvia > Cardiida > Cardiidae > Serripes > Serripes groenlandicus. The sequence continues at coordinate 53,390,296 of JASEVX010000007.1, read as the reverse complement.
TATTACGACTGACTGGCTGGTGTCAAGATAAATGGACCAGTAGTACTGGTAACTTAAGCAGGAAATGCAGTGATATAACTGAATTTTTATGCCCCCAGAATCACCGATTCGGTGGGCATCTAGTTTTTGGCCTGTCTGCACGTCTGCACGTCTGCACGTCTGTACGTCTGTCTGTCTGTCTGCACGAAAAAAACTTTAACCTTGACCACTACTTTTGAACCGTAACAGGTAAGGCTACCATATTTCACATGTGTATACCTTGTGACATGACCTTTCTGTCAGTACCAACATTTTCACCTTGCGACCTTGACCTTTGACCTAGATGTTGCCATTCTCGATAAAAACTTTAACCTTCACCACTACTTTTGAACCATAACAGGTACGACTACCATATTTCACATGTGTATACCTTGTGACATGACCTTTCTGTCAGTACCAAAATTTTTCACCTTGCTACCTTGACCTTTGACCTAGATGTTGCCATTCTCGAGAAAAACTTTAACCTTGACCACTACTTTTGAACCATAACAGGTACGGCTACCATATTTCACATGTGTATACCTTGTGACATGACCTTTCTGTCAGTACCAAAATTGTTCACCTTGCGACCTTGACCTTTGACCTAGATGTTGCCATTCTCGGAAAAAAAACTTTAACCTTGACCACTACTTTTGAACCATAACAGGTACGGCTACCATATTTCACATGTGTATTCCTTGTGACATGACCTTTCTGTCAGTACCAACACTTTTGACCTGGCGACCTTGACCTTTGACCTAGATGTTGCCATTCGGGGGCATCAGTGTTTCACAAACACATCTTGTTTTTGAAAGCAGGGTAAAACACCAAACAATCAATGAATCACTTTGTCTAGTCAGTGTGTGTTGTAGCAACACTGATTTGTCTATTTCAAAGTCAAACTTTTGCATCGTAGGAAATGGTGAAAATATTTAAAAAGTAACAGCAAATTCTATAATACACTAGGGGATTCAAAGCACATTGCAAAGTATTATTCCTTCCCACATAAAACAATTCTGCAGAAGACAAATTTAAAAATCGTCTAGAAAAAACTATTGAATAAATGAATGAATGTAGAACTATTAAATAGAGTTTAAAGCATTGTGGCAAATTGAGAAAATGCTCATTATGTGCAAAGTTACTTTAATTTTGATATATATGCATTTTATGGGTCGTCAAAAAACACATAAAATCAGGAAAGTGCATTGTTAATATTTCAGTGTTTTTAGCACATCATATCGGCTATATATATTGTAATTTTATGGGTGTCTCTAGCTCATCAAATATGCATTTTTATCACATGACAATGCTTGTATCCGATCTAATATACCCATTACATATTTCTTTATATGTAACGTCTGTAATATAACATGACCGAATCACTAGTTTTGTATTCATCCGGGAATGTTTACAAAATGGTTGAGAAAGTGTTTCCGGTAAACAACGTCACGATAGACTATTATTGGTCATAAAAATATTTTGTTCGTGATTAGTTGACAGTTTATTAAGTATTTCATGTTGGGACTATTTTCTGACCGCGAAAACTCGATTTTCTTTTTGTGTTTTGTCATGTGATAAAAAAAAACCCTGACATTCGTTGTCATTTCATAAAGTTTTATTAAACTCGTCCAAGAAATTTGTTATTAAGCTCACCAAAGGCTCGCTTAATAACAAATTTCTTGAACTCTTTTAATGAAATTTTATTTGAAATGACAATTCATGTCAGATCCTATGTGTCTTTGTAGAGAGTTGGTAGGCGAGAGTAATGAGATACTGGGTGTACTTTTGGAAGACACCACCGGGATGGAGGAAGTATGTGCCAACACAGATCTCATTCGACTGAACCATGCAGTGTTGGACGTATCCCCCAAGGGAAATATCAATGGTAAGGAATCATATCCAGAGGTCCAGTTAACCCTTTCCCTCATATAGACGCTTTCTGACGCCTCTGCAGCAGACGGCTTTTTGAAAACATAGTGACAAAAGAAGAAATTGCACAAAACGTGCAATTTCTCCTTTTGCCACAATGTTTTCCCCTTTTTGTCATAGGTTATCCATTCAATTATGGAGATTTTCTATTTTTTGACAAAACATCATATCATATCCAGAGGTCCAGTTAACCCTTTCCCTCATATAGACGCTTTCTGACGCCTCTGCAGCAGACGGCTTTTTGAAAACACAAAACGTGCAATTTCTCCTTTTGCCACAATGTTTTACACATTTTGTCATAGGTTATCCATTCAATTATGGAGATTTTCTATGTTTTGACAAAATATGTTTAAAGTCGTCTGCTGCAGAATTGCCGTATGAGGGAAAGGGTTAAGAAGAAGTATTCAGCTCTTTTCCCTACAATTATCCAACCAAACCCTATGATGTGGGTACTCAAAAGAATCCTCTCAGTGAGAGGATTCTTTTGAGTGCCCACACTTTTGGGTATAAGGATATAAGAACATGTGAAACACCCCCCTTATCTAGAGCCCTGATATCTAATTCTTCAACTTGATCAGAACCTTGGTGTGTTGGTTGGAGTATCCACCTTGTGATTAAGAGACCAGGTATTGAATTTTTCCCACATACAACAAATCTGCAGCAGTTTCTGACGCCTCTGCAGCAGACGGCTTTTTGAAAACACAGTGACAAAAGAAGAAATTGCACAAAACGTGCAATTTCTCCTTTTGCCACAATGTTTTCCACTTTTAGTCATAGGTTATCCATTCAATTATGGAGATTTTCTAATTTTTGGCAAAATATGATCAAAGTCGTCTGCTGCAGAATTGTCGTATGAGGGAAAGGGTTGAGAGACCAGGGATTGAATTTTTCCTACATACAACAAATCTGCAGCAGTAGACATTGAAATCATCAAGTAAAAAAACTCGAAAATATCTAAACATATAAAGGTTTTAATTACTTTGAAAATTTGAAATAGATTGTGGCAAAAGGCGAAATTGCTCCTTTTGTCATAATGTTTTCAAAAGTCATCTGCTGCAGAGGTGTCAGAAAGCGTCTCTATGTGGGAAAGGGTCTGACTGACTGTTACAATTGAATGGATAACCTATGACTGAAAGTGGAAAACATTGTGGCAAAAAGAGAAATTGCTCGTTTAGAGAAATGTCTTCTTTTGTAACTATGTTTTCAAAAAGCTGTCTGCTGCAGAGGCGTCATAATGTGTCTATATGAGGGAAAGGGTTGAATACTTTTGAAAGCATGTAAATCAATTCATTTACCAACTTTGAGCTTGCAGAATATCTCTTTATCTGTCCAAATGTGTCGGCAAGCCTGCTTTTAACACTTTCCCATGTGCAGATGGATCTGCAGCAGATGACTTTTAAAAACTTAACGGCAAGGGTTTGGAATTGCACTGCTAAGAGTTGAAATTACACTGCTCTTTCAATAATGATACTCGCATTTAACCCTTTTCCCACTTGCAGATGCATTCCGACGCATTTGCAGTAGACGACTTCTGAAACCATTGTTGCAAAAGGAGAAATGTCGTATGTGAGAAAGGGTTAAATTGTTTTCTTCATAAGTTTGTGTCCCTGCTTTTGGCACATAAGGATTACCTCGTTATGTGCCTGTCTGTCGTGCTTTCACTTGCTTACTGCATATTGCAACATATTGGTATTCCTTTCCCATTCATATCAAATTTACAGCAGAATACTTTGGAAATATATCAGCCGAACCCAACATTATGGCCTCTGCGTAATGTATCGACCCAGATCAGACTGTGCAGTCCGCACAGACTGATCCGGACTGACACATTCCGTCTCAGGGTGATAAAGGTATCGAGTAATGACTCCTGAAACAGAAAATCCACAGGAGGCGAAAAGTTTCTGTCCGGATTAGCCTGCGCGGCATGCTAAGATATAAGGCTGATCCCGGTCAATGCTTTACGCAGAGTCCACAATGTTGGTTTTCTTGCAGAATGGCTCTTATCGTAAAAAATATACAAAATATCTATAAATGGAAGTAAAAATAGAGTTGAAATTATTGTGGCAAAAAAAGAAAATGCTCATGATGAGCTATTTCTTCTTTTGGTACAATGTTAACAAAAGTTGTCTGCTTCTGATATGTCAAAATGTATCATGCAGGTGGGAAAGTGTTAAAGAATCCTGTTGCCTAGATGTTAAAATTTCAAGTGCTGCCAATTTCTTGTATGTGGGAAAGCCTTCCAAAAGGGCTATCTTGAAGTAACTTTATTTCAGAACTACCCGGGTTGAAGGGAGATGTCTGCGAGGAATTAAAAACATTGCAGGATTGGAACCCAATGGAAGCAGACTTTCTATCCAAGAGAAATACGTACAAGGTCGATATTGAGGATGCTGAAATGGCAACCCAAGGATACAGTAAGTGGAATTATTGTAATGTCATGCTTTTCAATAGACTATTGTGGAATTAAAGTGGATTTTACTTTGATAAAATCTTTATATTTCAATCGCAAATTTAATCTGTAATATTCGAAAAATAAGTAGGTTCATTTTCCACGCAAAAGTCCTGCTGTATTGCCTAGGTTGAAGCATAAGGGCCTGGCATGCTATTTAAAAAAAAATGTATTCCCTATTAAATATAGACAAGGGATGTTACTTTCTCTTCAGCTGTTTGACCCATGTTTGCAATTTGGTTCGATACACAATGAAAATCCCCTATCGAATAAAGCAGAAAATTCCCTATCGAATGAAGCACAATGCGCTAGCATTTAGCCAAATATCTACCCTAAACACCCTGTCAAATTTCACTGTGATTGTCTTGAATTAGGATAGATATTTGGCTACATGCTGACGCATAGCGCTTTATTCATTCAACTATTTATATTTTGTATCGGACCAAAATGCTAACAAGGGTCAAATCCGGCTGATGAGGAAGTTACATCCCTTGTCTATATATAACGGAGTATACGATTTTTATAGCGTGACAGGCCTTTATAGGTTGAAGTTGTAGGGCAAGTTGTGCAACTACAGATGTCAATGTTGGTGAAAGATAATAAATAATTCACCCCCTTTGCAACATAAACCAAATCTAAAGCGGACAACTTTAGTATAGCAATAGGCACAGTCAAAAATTATATCTATTAACCCTTTCCCTCATACGACAATTCTGCAGCAGACGACTTTGAACGTATTTTGTCAAAACATGGAAAATCTCCATGATTGAATGGATAACCTATGACAAAAAGTGGAAAACATTGTGGCAAAAGGAGAAATTGCACGTTTTGTGCAGTTTCTTCTTTTGTCACTATGTTTTCAAAAAGCCGTCTGCTGCAGAGGCGTCAGAAAGCGTCTATATGAGGGAAAGTTATCTTGAGTAATTTCTCCCTGTGCCTCAATGATTTCAAAAGTGTCTGCTGCAGATACATCAGAGATGGTCTACATGGTGGAAAGGGTTAACCACTATTAGAGAGGCTGTATGTACATGTAGGATGGTGAACTTATGATCCAAGGCTATACATGTATGCTGTATTATGGCAAGTTGTATGTGGAGAGACAATACATGTATAAAGATTGGTGACCTAATGATCCAAGGTTATATGCAAGTTTATATCAAAATCCCCATAGGTCAAAATTGCCATAGTCGAAATCTGCCTGGCAAAAATGACAGGGTATTCAAAATCCCCATGATAGTGATTTTGAATACCCTGTCATTTTTGCCATGGGGATTTTGACTACAAGGGCAATTTTAACCAATTTTGAGTGTTTTCCGTTATAAACATATGCTGTTTTATGGAAGGTTGTATATGGAGAGACAATATAAAGATTGTTGACCTAATGATCCAAGGCTATACACATACGCGGTTTTATGGCAAATTGTATATGGAGAGACAATATAAAGATTGGTGACATAATGATCCAAGGCTATACATGTATGCTGTATTATGGCAAGTTGTATGTGGAGAGACAATACATGTATAAAGATTGGTGACCTAATGATCCAAGGTTATATACAAGTTTAAATCAAAATCCCCATAGGTCAAAATTGCCATAGTCGAAATCTGCCCGGCAAAAATGACAGGGTATTCAAAATCCCCATGATAGTGATTTTGAATACCCTGTCATTTTTGCCATGGGGATTTTGACTACAAGGGTAATTTTAACCAATTTTGAGTGTTTTCCGTTATAAACATATGCTGTTTTATGGAAGGTTGTATATGGAGAGACAATATAAAGATTGTTGACCTAATGATCCAAGGCTATACACATACGCGGTTTTATGGCAAATTGTATATGGAGAGACAATATAAAGATTGGTGACATAATGATCCAAGGTTATACACAAATGCTGTTTTATGGAAAGTTGTATATGGAGAGACCAAATATAGATTGGTGACCTAGGCAAATTTTTTATTCACAAATGCAGTTTTATTTGGAGAGACCCTAGACATAGGTTGGTGACATAATGATCGATGTAGGATCTGACATGAGTTGTCAAATCATATAAAGTTTTATTAAACGAGTTCAATAAAACTTTATGAAACAACAACGAATGTCAGATTCTTTTTATCACATCTGAAAAACAAAAAGAAATTCTTTTTTTCGCTGTCAGAAAATAGTCCAAACATGTAATACTTAATAAACTGTTAACTAATCAGACAAAAAAATATTTGTATGACCGATCGACGTCCCTTTGCTTCGTCCATCTATTGTGGCGTTTGTGTTTACCAGATACACATTCTCAGCCATTATGTAAACATTCATGGATGAATACAAAATTGTGATTCGGTCATGTTATATTATACATGTGACATACAAAAAAATATGTAATGGGTTTATTAGATCGGATACAATCATTGTCATGTGATAAAATATTATATATATATATGCTGTTTTATGGAAAATGTCATTATATTCTTACATCCTGGCAACTTAAATGTTTATTATTCCCTGCCAAAGTTGGATCGGATTTTGCTTTGGAGTCTTTTAACAGTCCTTCTGTCCGAGACCTTTTCTCAGGCATGTTTGGATAGATTTTATTTTAACTACCGGTATATGGAAATGATAACCATAATAGGGAAAGGTCAAACACCAAGTTTCACTAAAATTGCCTTCGTAACACCCGAGTTAAATCCCCTTGAACTAATATTGTATATGTACTGTATATCTAGAGAACCCAAATAAATACAACATCTTTTGAAAACTGGTATATTACACTTTTCCTTTTGACTGGGGATCTCAATTCAACATGATAAATTGTGAAACTTAATTTAACCCTTTCCCACATACAGAAAATCAGCAGCAGACGACTTTGAAAGTATCTAGGCAAACACATGGAAAAGCTCTATAAATGGTGGTTTAATTACTGAATAGGGTTGAAAACATTGTGGCAAAAGGAGAAATTGCTAGTTTTGAGCTAATTCTCCTTTTGCCACAATGTTTTCAAAAGTCGTCTGCTGCTGAGGCATCATAACCTGACTGTTACCAAATGAAGACTTAGAGATTGATTAATTTTTTACCTGGACATTTCGAAGTCGCCTGCTGCTGATATGCTGTATGAGGGAAAGGGTTAAACACCCTGTTTATGAGTCCAGTTTATTGCTTTAGTTACCTTGAGTAATAGCTGAACCATTTACTTAATGAGATATTTTTGAAGCTATCTGCTTTGAAAAAATCTATGGAAATGCATGTTATATCTGAAACATGAGAAATATTAACTGTTGAATTTAACTATTTCCGATATACAACAAATCTGCAGAAGACGACTTAGAAATAATAAAGTAAAAATTTGGTATCTCTATAAATGAAAGAACAATCATTGAATAAATGGGAAAACATTGTGGCAAAAATAGAAATCGAATTTTTCCTTTTGCCAGAATGTTTTCAATAGTTGTCTGAAGAAAAGGTTTCAGGAAGTGCCTGTATGTTGGTTAATTTCTGAAACATGAGAAATATTAAACATTACGCAAATACAGTAAATCTGCAGCAAACCACTTTGAAATAATATAGTAAAATATATGGTAACTCTATAAATGAAAGAACAATCATTGAATAAAGGGGAAAACAATTATGAGCAATTTCTCCTTTTGCCATAACCCGGCCGGGTAGCTCAATTGGTAGCGTATCTGACTCTGATCTGGAGGTCACGGGTTCGATACCCGGTTGCGGCGACATTCTTTCGGGCGATGTTTTCCATTGCCTCTCACCTCTGATCTATGTGAGAAAGTAGTCAGTGGCTTCGAAAGAATGTTGTGTAAGTACTGGTGTGGGAAAGCCAGGAAAACATGGGTAGGTGCACTGACCGCCGTGATATGACCAAAGCTGTTGAAAGCGGCGTTAAACTCCAAACAAACAAACAAACAAATCCTTTTGCCATAAGGTTTTCAATAGTCTTCTGCAACAGAGGCTACTGGAAGCACCTATGTGAGAAAGAAATATTTTTTATGTCAAGTCAAAAAACTTTGTTGGTAAAGGAGAAACTTGTCCTTTTCCCAAAAATTTGTAGTCTGAAAATGTCGGAATAAATCTTCAAAAACAGCTGGAGGAAAATATTGAAAATTTGTATTAATGAAAGTGTATTTAACCGAAGAGAGAGTTAATTTGAAAATTGAGGTCTGCTGCTTATACAAATAAAATATGTCTCTGCTTCTCAGAAAGGTGTAAGTTCCCAACAGACCAAGTAAACCCTTTTCCACAATGACATACATTCACTTGCCAACAAATTGTTGCAAAAGGAGAAATTACTCACAATGACGGCAAGACATATAAATACGCACACGATTTGTTTGTTCTAATTTGACATGCTCGATTCTGTATCACTAAAAGAATAAACAAAGAATCTTAATTTTATACCCCCAAAAAACAAAGTTTTGGCGGGGTATATAGGAGTCACTGTGTCGGTCGGTCGGTCGGTCGGTCGGTCGGAAGCCATATTTTGTCCGGACCATATCTTAACAATGCAACATAGGATTTGAACGAAACTTCATAGGATGATACAGCACATTGAGAGGAAGTGCAGTGTAGAGGAACCATAACTCTATTTAATCTAAATACAGAGTTATTGCCCTTTGTTACTTTTTCTTGTCCGGAGAATTACTTAATAACTAACAGATGGAATCTAATAAAACTGCATACAATGGTAGAGCATAATCAGAGGAAGTGCAGTGTACAAGAACCATAACTCTAATTTACATAATTACAGAGTTATTGCCCTTTGTTACTTTTTCTTATTCGTAGAGTCTTGTCCAGAGCATAACTTTAAAACAAATTGTTGGAATTTAATAAAACTTCATAGGATGATACAACACATTGAGAGGAAGTGCGGTGTACAGGAACCATAACTCTATTTTATCTAAATACAGTGTTATTGCCCTTTGTTACTTTTTCTTGTCCGGAGAATTACTTAATAACTAACAGATGGAATCTAATAAAACTGCATACAATGGTAGAGCATGATGAGAGGAAGTGCAGTGTACAAGAACCATAACTCTAATTTACATAATTACAGAGTTATTGCCCTTTGTTACTTTTTCTTATTCGTAGAGTCTTGTCCGGAGCATAACTTTAAAACTTATTGTTGGAATTTAATAAAACTTCATAGGATGATACAACACATTGAGAGGAAGTGCAGTGTACAGAAACCATAACTCTATTTAATCAAATACAGAGTTATTGCCCTTTGTTACTTTTTCTTGTCCGGAGAATTTCTTAATAACTAACAGATGGAATCTAATAAAACTGCATACAATGGTAGAGCATAATCAGAGGAAGTGCAGTGTATAAGAACCATAACTCTAATTTACATAATTACAGAGTTATTGCCCTTTGTTACTTTTTCTTATTCGTAGAGTCTTGTCCAGAGCATAACTTTAAAACAAATTGTTGGAATTTAATAAAACTTCATAGGATGATACAACACATTGAGAGGAAGTGCGGTGTACAGGAACCATAACTCTATTTTATCTAAATACAGTGTTATTGCCCTTTGTTACTTTTTCTTGTCCGGAGAATTACTTAATAACTAACAGATGGAATCTAATAAAACTGCATACAATGGTAGAGCATGATGAGATGAAGTGCAGTGTACAAGAACCATAACTCTTAATTTACATAATTACAGAGTTATTGCCCTTTGTTACTTTTTCTTATTCGTAGAGTCTTGTCCGGAGCATAACTTTAAAACAAATTGTTGGAATTTAATAAAACTTCATAGGATGATACAACACATTGAGAGGAAGTGCAGTATACAGAAACCATAACTCTATTTAATCTAAATACAGAGTTATTGCCCTTTGTTACTTTTTCTTGTCCGGAGAATTACTTAATAACTAACAGATGGAATCTAATAAAACTGCATACAATGGTAGAGCATAATCAGAGGAAGTTCAGTGTACAAGAACCATAACTCTAATTTACATAATTACAGAGTTATTGCCCTTCGTTACTTTTTCTTATTCGTAGAGTCTTGTCCAGAGCATAACTTTAAAACAAATTGTTGGAATTTAATAAAACTTCATAGGATGATACAACACATTGAGAGGAAGTGCGGTGTATTTTGTTGGTCGGTCGGAAGCCCTATTTTGAGTCAAGGTGTTGTTTTGGGGGTATTTATCATCTTCAGTGATAGTGATAGTTTTTTTTTTTTTTATACTTTAAGTGCATGCAATAGCGTCATGTCACATGAAAATTGAGCCTCGGAAGTTTCCAAATCCATGGTATTTACGACCGTTATTATCTTTTTAAGGCTTTCCCACATGCAACAAATCTGCAGCAGACACATTCTAAAACCTTTTGACAAAAATGTGGAAAATCTCTCTACATGAAAGTATAATTATTAGATACGGTTGAAAACATTGTGGCAAAAGAAGAAATTGCTTATTATGAGCAATTTATTCTATTGCCACAGAGTTTTCACAAGTTGTCTGCTGCAGAGGTGTAAGAAAGCGTCTGTATGTGGGATATGGTTAATGTCATAACCAACCGTGATAATCTTTGATGGTACCAACATCCTGAAAGTCAGTTTTTGGTGGAAGTTGTTAAATTCAGGTGTTTTTATATAGTTCTGCTGTACTATTTCTCTATATGCATTACCATGTAATTTATGTCTATTAGGCAACTTAAACATGAAACGATTTGACCTATTTAGGTTCTTTGGCCGCATACAATAAATATAAGCATTTCCCCTTTTGTCATGTGTTCAAATGCCGTCTGCTACAGACGTGCTTTACTGCATCTTGATGTCATGTGTTCAAATGCCGTCTGCTACAGACGTGCTTTATTGCATCTTGATTTTTAAATGGATTTCGGTTCCTGTATACACAGCTGACGTTATATCCCATGTTATAGTCGGCAAACAACAATGAATCTAACCACACTGGTGTGAAGCCCTTTTTAGCTCACCTAAGCACGAAGTGCAAGGTGAGCTTTTGTGATCACTCACCGTCCGGCGTCGGCGTCTGTTAACAATTTCCTACAAATGACTTCTACTAAACCAATGAACAGATTTCAAAATAAGTTCACAGGAATGGTCCTTAGGTAGTCCTCTTTCAAAGTTGTTCAAAGAAATTAATTCCAAGTAGAACTTTGGTTGCTGCGGCCTCAGAAAAGGGGAAAATTGCCAAATCTTAAAAAATCTTCTTGTCCAAAAGTACTGGCCCGATTTGAAAATTATTTTGCACAAATGTTCCTTGGGACACTCTTTACCAAGATTGTTCAAATATTTCCAATCCGTTGAAAAACATGGCCGCCAGGGGGTGGAGCCTGTTTTCCTTATATGTGCATTGTTAAAACTTTGAAAAATCTTCTTGTCCAAAAGTACTGGGCCGATTTGAAAATAATTTTGCACAAATGTTCCTTGGTGCACCCTTTACCGAGATTGTCCAAATATTTTTGATCCATTGAAAAACATGGCCGCCAGGGGGCGGAGCTTGTTTTCCTTATATGTGCATTGTTAAAACTTTAAAAATCTTCTTGTCCAAAAGTACTGGCCCAATTTGAAAATTATTTTGCACAAATGTTCCTTAGGGCACCCTTTACCAAGATTGTTCAAATATTTTCGATCCGTTGAAAAGCATGGCCGCCAGGGGGCGGAGCTAGTTTTCCTTATATGTGCATTGTTAAAACTTTAAAAATCTTCTTGTCCAAAAAAACTGGCCCGATTTAAAAATTATTTTGCACAAATGTTCCTTGGGGCACCCTTTACCAAGATTGTACAAATATTTCCAATCCGTTGAAAAACATGGCGGCCAGGGGGCGGAGCTTGTTTTCCTTATATGTGCATTGTTAAAACTTTAAAAATCTTCTTGTCCAAAAGTGCTGGCCCGATTTAAAAATTATTTTGCACAAATGTTCCTTGGGGCACCCTTTACCAAGATTGTTTAAATATTTTTGATCCGTTGAAAAACATGGTCGCCAGGGGGCGGAGCTTGTTTTCCTTATATGTGCATTGTTAAAACTTTAAAAATCTTCTTGTCCAAAAGTATTGGCCTAAAAAGAGTAAAAACTTGAAGTTCTATTAAATCAGGTGAGCGATATAGGGCCATCATGGCCCTCTTGTTTATTTTTTATTTTAACCCTTTCCCACATACAACAATTCTGCAGCAGACAACTTTGAAAACATAGTAACAAAAATATGAAAAATCTTCATAAAAGATACCTTAATTGTTTAATAAAGATGAACCATTGTGGTCAAAGGAGAAATTGCTCATGATGAGCAATTTCACCTTTGGCCACAATGTTTTCAAAAGTCGTCGGCTGCTATTGCGTCAAAATGCGTCTGCAGGTGGTGTAAAAACAGTTTCTGTTAAGCCCTGATAGTTCAGTCCGCTTGGTTATTCAATGTTCCATCGGTTGTGGCCGAGTGGTGTGCATCCGGAATTCGAACAGGATGTCACGGGTTTGATCCCCAGTCATGGGGAAGTGCGATTCTTTTTTTCCAAGATTGACAGAAGTCATTGTGACGTGTGTCATATTGGCTAATTAGTGTTTGTAGGCAGGTAGTTAATTGCCTGGGAAGAATGTTGTGTACTGGTGCGAGAAAGCCTGAAAACACTCTGGCGTGTTATAATCAATGTCTTTAATCACTTAACCATTTCCCACTTACAACAAATCTGCAGCAGACGACTTTGAAAACATCCTGGCAAAAATATAGAATATCTCCATAATGGAAAGTTAAATTGTTGAGCGAGTTGAAAACGTTGTAGCTAAATATTTCCAAAGTCGTCTGCTTCACAGACATCAGAAAGCGTCTGTAGTAGGGATAGGATTAAAAAAGGGGGAAAAGTCTGAAAAGAGCTTTTAAGGTTATTGTAAGGTTATCAATGACCTTTCTCCTTTAAAATAGAGTATTTAACCCAACATAATTATAGCAAAATCTGCATGAGATGACTTTGAAAAAAGTAAAAGTATTGGATAGATTTGAGAACACTGGCTAAATGAGGAAATGCACACACATTATGTGCAATTTATCCTTTGTCACAATGTGTTCAAATGTTGTTTGCTGCAGCAGGGACGTACACCTGTACACCTGTTAATCTGGTTAAAATATCACACATAGAAATAAAATTGTCCAGATTTTCACATTTTGTAGCAAATAAAACTTTGAAGTCACATTTGGCACATGAACAAAAAATACATGTTCTGAAAGCTTAACATTTCAACTAAAGAAATACAATGAATAACTGGAATTTCTTTGTATTTTGAACAATGACTGTTTTAAAAGACACCGATATTGGGATTTCTGAATTATATTATTTTTTTCCAAAAATTAATAGACTGACATTTTTCATACGGATAACATATCAAAACCTGTAATATATTAAAATATTTTTATCCACTGCAATAGAAGATTGTTTAAACTTCCAGAAAATATATTTTTTATTTTCATATCTTGAATAGTTTTTGACTTTTACTTGCTACAAATGTCGGCATGGGTGATATTTTAGTATATAATTTAGTTACTTATCCCTCTTATCTACGTCCCTGGCTGCAGATGCTTCAGAATGCGTCGACATGTCAGAGCTCTTGATAAGGAACGTTTTTATGCCCCCACGGAATCTCCGATTCGGGGGGCATATAGTTTTTGGCCTGTCTGTTGGTTGGTTGGTCTGTTGGTCTGTCTGACTGTCTGCACAAAAAAAACTTTAACCTTGACCACTACTTTTGAACCATAACAGGTACGGCTACCATATTTCACATGTGTATTCCTTGTGACATGACCTTTCTGTCAGTACCAAAATTTTAGACCTTGCGACCTTGACCTTTGACCTAGAGGTTGCCATTCTCGAAAAAAACTTTAACCTTGGCCATTACTTTTGAACCATAACAGATACGGCTACCATATTTCACATGTGTATTCCTTGTGACATGACCTTTCTGTCAGTACCAACATTTTTGACCTTGCAACCTTGACCTTTGACCTAGATGTTGCCATACTCAAAAAAAACTTTAACCTTGGCCATTTCTTTTGAACCATAACAGGTACGGCTACCATATTTCACATGTGTATTCCTTGTGACATGACCTTTCTGTCAGTACCAACATTTTTGACCTTGCGACCTTGACCTTTGACCTAGATGTTGCCATTCTCGAAAAAAACTTTAACCTTGGCCATTACTTTTGAACCATAACAGATACGGCTACCATATTTCACATGTGTATTCCTTGTGACATGACCTTTCTGTCAGTACCAACATTTTTGACCTTGCGACCTTGACCTTGACCTAGATGTTGCCATTCTCGAAAAAAACTTTAACCTTGGCCATTTCTTTTGAACCATAACAGGTATGGCTACCATATTTCACATGTGTATTCCTTGTGACATGACCTTTCTGTCAGTACCTTGCGACCTTGACCTTGACCTAGATGTTGCCATTCTCGAAAAAAACTTTAACCTTGGCCATTACTTTTGAACCATAACAGGTATGGCTACCATATTTCACATGTCAGTACCAACATTTTTGACCTTGCGACCTTGACCTTTGACCTAGATGTTGCCATTCTCGAAAAAAACTTTAACCTTGGCCATTACTTTTGAACCATAACAGATACGGCTACCATATTTCACATGTGTATTCCTTGTGACATGACCTTTCTGTCAGTACCAACATTTTTGACCTTGCGACCTTTACCTTTGACCTAGATGTTGCCATTCTCAATTTTTTTTTAACCTTCCCCACTACTTTTGAACAATAACAGGTAATGCTACCATATTTCACATGTGTATACCTTGCGACCTTGACCTTTGACCTAGATGTTGCCATTGGGGGGCATCAGTGTTTCACAAACACATCTTGTTTATATTCTAAAATCCTTATTTGACCTCCAAAACCTATGTTGTGGGTACTCAAAAGAATCGTCTCAGTGAGATGATTATTAGCTGGACATTTGAAAAAACGAGAGCTATTGTCATGACCTTGGCGTCGGCGGCGATGATGGCAGCGGCGGCAGCGTGGTCGTCCGGTTTAGGTTTTTAGCTCTTATGGGCTTATGTCGTGGCGATTTGTCCGTCGTGCGTGCGTGCGTGCATCCTTGCGTCTGTAAACAATTTCTTGTTAACACGATACAGTCTTCACTTTTGATTGTATCTCAACCAAACTTATACAGTTAGATATCCATGAGAGCTCGGTTCCTTTCAAAAACCAGCCAGATCCGCCCATGCATGACTGGATTATGGCCCTTGAAATGGTCAAAATTGCTATAAAAGAGCTTGTTAACACGATACAGTCTTCACTTTTGATTGTATCTCAACCAAACTTATACAGTAGTTAGATATCCATGAGAGCTCGGTTCCTTTCGAAAACCAGCCAGATCCGCCCATGCATGACTGGATTATGGCCCTTGAAATGGTCAAAATTGCTATAAAAGAGCTTGTTAACACGATACAGTCTTCACTTTTGATTGTATCTCAACCAAACTTATACAGTAGTTAGATATTCATGAGAGCTCGGTTCCTTTCGAAAACCAGCCAGATCTGCCCATGCATGACTGGATTATGGCCCTTGAAATGGTCAAAATTGCTATAAAAGAGCTTGTTAACACGATACAGTCTTCACTTTTGATTGTATCTCAACCAAACTTATACAGTAGTTAGATATCCATGGGAGCTCAGTTCCTTTCGAAAACCAGCCAGATCTGCCCATGCATGACTGGATTATGGCCCTTGAAATGGTCAAAATTGCTATAAAAGAGCTTGTTAACACGATACAGTCTTCACTTTTGATTGTATCTCAACCAAACTTATACAGTAGTTAGATATCCATAAGAGCTCGGTTCCTTTCGAAAACCAGCCAGATCTGCCCATGCATGACTGGATTATGGCCCTTGAAATGGTCAAAATTGCTATAAAAGAGCTTGTTTACACGATACAGTCTTCACTTTTGATTGTATCTCAACCAAACTTATACAGTAGTTAGATATCCATGAGAGCTCGGTTCCTTTCGTAAACCAGCCAGATCCGCCCATGCAAGACTGGATTATGGCCCTTGAAATTGTTCAAATTGCTATAATTGAGCATGTGAACACAATAGAGGCTCTATTTACTATCTGATCTTCACCAAACTTAGATAGTAGTTAAATATTGATGAGAGCTTGGTTCCTTTTGAAAACCAGCCAGATCCGCCAAGACTGGATTATGGCCCATGAAATTGTAAAAATTGCTATAATACAGCTTGTGAACACAAAAGAGCCTCCATTTACTATCCAATCTTCATCATACATACATGCTCTGGATTGAAAATGACCAAAGAACCATACCAGTAGAGCATAGGCCCTCATGGGCCTCTTGTTTGTTTAGCTCAGCTTTTTTTTTTTTCTGTTTTCTCCCTATCGGTCGAGCGTCTGTGCCGTACGCGGTGCTCTTGTTTTGAGTACCCACAGCATAGGTTTTAATGATTGCTAACAGAGATATCATGCACGAAAGACCTATTTACTCCTTACCCAGTCCTCGGAGGAAAGGGTTGAGGTAATTTTTATTTTGAGATCGCCTGAAGGCTGAAGGTGATCTATTCTGATCATTCTCTATCCGTCGTTATTTTTTAACTTTAAACAACATCTCCTCCTAAACCACTAGACCAATTTCCCCTAAACTTCACAGGAATTATCCTTTCGTGGTCCTCTTTCAAAATTGTTCAAAGAATTAAATTCTATGAAGAACTTTGGTTGCTGCGGCATCACATAAAGGGGGGAAAATAGCCAATCCTTAGAATTCTTCTGCTGTGAATCTGCTTGTCTGATTCAAAGATAATTTGGAAGAAATGGTTCTTAGGTGACCCTCTACAAAAAAAAATCCCAGCCATATTGATTGGCTTAAAAACACGGCCAGCAGACGGCATCATAAAAGAGGCAAAATGACAGAACTGTAAAATTCCATTCTTATAAAGTTCTTGGCTGGTTTCTAGATGGTAAGCCTTATTGATTGGTTGAAAAAGAAAGCTGTCAGGCAGCATCAATAAAGCGGAAAAAATAACCTAAGAAAATATTTGAGACTTGTTAACTCTAATTAACCCTTTCCATCATACGACAATTCTGCAGCAGACGACTTTGAACATATTTTGTCAAAAAATGAAAATCTTCGTAATTGAATGGATAACCTATGACAAAAAGGGGAAAACATTGCGGCAAAAGGATAAATTGCATGTTTTGTGCTCTTTTGTCACTATGTTTTCAAAAAGCTGTCTGCTGCAGAGGCGTCAGAAAGCGTCTATATGAGGGAAAGGGTTAACTCTAATTAAGTTGCCATTATCTTTTCTGTTTTATCTAGTAACAACAAACATTAACAACTCCTCATGTGAAAACAAATGTAAAGATTTTTAACATGGATAGAAATGAAATGGTGTCTTCAATATTCAAACAGGGTTACATAAATCAGGTCAGTTAACCCTTTCCCACATACAACAAAGCTGCAGCAGACAACTTTGAAAACATAATTATACCCCCCGGCAAACAAAGTTTGGGGGGGTATATAGGAATCACCCTGTCTGTCCGTCTGTCCGTCTGTCTGTCCGTCTGTCTGTCCGTCTGTCTGTCTGTCCGTATGTCCACATTTCTTGTAAGCACTACTCCTCCTAAACGGCTCAATGGATTTGGTTCAAACTTTACATGAAGGTTACACATCATATGTAGATATGCATGAAGGAAGATCACACGCCTCGGACTCTTCCAAGGGGAGATAATTTAACTTAGAGGTTATCTGCGAGGGACTCCTGTGCACATACCTCCACATTTCTTGTAAGCACTACTCCTCCTAAACGGCTCAATGGATTTGGTTCAAATTTTACATGAAGGTTACACATCATATGTAGATATGCATGAAGGAAGATCATACGCCTCGGACTCTTCCAAGGGGAGATAATTCAACTTAGAGGTTATCTGCGAGGGACTCCTGTGCACATACCTCCACATTTCTTGTAAGCACTACTCCTCCTAAACGGCTCAATGGATTTGGTTCAAACTTTACATGAAGGTTACACATCATATGTAGATATGCATGAAGGAAGATCACACGCCTCGGACTCTTCCAAGGGGAGATAATTTAACTTAGAGGTTATCTGCGAGGGACTCCTGTGCACATACCTCCACATTTCTTGTAAGCACTACTCCTCCTAAACGGCTCAATGGATTTGGTTCAAATTTTACATGAAGGTTACACATCATATGTAGATATGCATGAAGGAAGATCATACGCCTCAGACTCTTCCAAGGGGAGATAATTCAACTTAGAGGTTATCTGCGGGGGGACTCCTGTGCACATACCTCCACATTTCTTGTAAGCACTACTCCTCCTAAACGGCTCAATGGATTTGGTTCAAACTTTACATGAAGGTTACACATCATATGTAGATATGCATGAAGGAAGATCACACGCCTCGGACTCTTCCAAGGGGAGATAATTTAACTTAGAGGTTATCTGCGAGGGACTCCTGTGCACATACCTCCACATTTCTTGTAAGCACTACTCCTCCTAAACGGCTCAATGGATTTGGTTCAAACTTTACATGAAGGTTACACATCATATGTAGATATGCATGAAGGAAGATCACACGCCTCGGACTCTTCCAAGGGGAGCGGGGGGTATTCTTCAGTGAGCTTTGCTCACAGTATTTATACCCCCCGGCAAACAAAGTTTGGGGGGGTATATAGGAATCACCCTGTCTGTCCGTCTGTCCGTCTGTCTGTCTGTCTGTCTGTCTGTCCGTATGTCCACATTTCTTGTAAGCACTACTCCTCCTAAACGGCTCAATGGATTTGGTTCAAACTTTACATGAAGGTTACACATCATATGTAGATATGCATGAAGGAAGATCACACGCCTCGGACTCTTCCAAGGGGAGATAATTTAACTTAGAGGTTATCTGCGAGGGACTCCTGTGCACATACCTCCACATTTCTTGTAAGCACTACTCCTCCTAAACGGCTCAATGGATTTGGTTCAAACTTTACATGAAGGTTACACATCATATGTAGATATGCATGAAGGAAGATCATATGCCTCGGATTCTTCCAAGGGCAGATAATTCAACTTAGAGGTTACCTGCGAGGGACTCCTGTGCACATACCTCCACATTTCTTGTAAGCACTACTCCTCCTAAACGGCTCAATGGATTTGGGTCAAACTTTACATGAAGGTTACACATCATATGTAGATATGCATAAAGGAAGATCATATGCCTCGGATTCTTCCAAGGGCAGATAATTCAACTTAGAGGTTACCTGCGAGGGACTCCTGTGCACATACCTCCACATTTCTTGTAAGCACTACTCCTCCTAAACGTCTCAATGGATTTGGTTCAAACTTTACATGAAGGTTACACATCATATGTAGATATGCATGAAGGAAGATCATACGCCTCGGATTCTTCCAAGGGCAGATAATTTAACTTAGAGGTTACCTGCGAGGGACTCCTGTGCACATACCTCCACATTTCTTGTAAGCACTACTCCTCCTAAACGGCTCAATGGATTTGGTTCAAACTTTACATGAAGGTTACACATCATATGTAGATATGCATGAAGGAAGATCATACGCCTCGGATTCTTCCAAGGGCAGATAATTCAACTTAGAGGTTGCCTGCGAGGGACTCCTGTGCACATACCTCCACATCTCTTGTAAGCACTACTCCTCCTAAATGGCTCAATGGATTTGGGTCAAACTTTACATGAAGGTTACACATCATATGTAGATATGCATGAAGGAAGATCATATGTATCGGATTCTTCCAAGGGCAGATAATTCAACTTAGAGGTTACCTGCGAGGGACTCCTGTGCACATACCTCCACATTTCTTGTAAGCACTACTCCTCCTAAACGGCTCAATGGATTTGGTTCAAACTTTACATGAAGGTTACACATCATATGTAGATATGCATGAAGGAAGATCATACGCCTCGGATTCTTCCAAGGGCAGATAATTCAACTTAGAGGTTGCCTGCGAGGGACTCCTGTGCACATACCTCTACATTTCTTGTAAGCACTACTGAGTCAAACTGTATATGAAGGCTACACATTATATGTAGATATGCATGAAGGAAGATTTTTCTCCTCAGATTCTTCCAAGGGAAGATAAGCAAAGTAGAAACTTTACCAATGTATCCGATGCTTTCGGAGGGGAGCGGGGGGTATTCTTTAGTGAGCTTTGCTCACAGTATTTCTAGTTATGTCAAAAATGTGAAAACTCTCAAAAAAAAGATTTGAGCAATTTCTACTTTTGCCACAATGGTGTAATCTTTATCTAACAATCAAACTCTCATGTGAAAACTCTCAAAAAAATAATTTGAGCGATTTCTACTTTTGCCACACGGTTTTCTAAAGACGTCTGCTGCAGAGGTGTCAGAAAGCGTCTGTATGTGGGAAAGAGTTATAATAACGGCTTAGATAATTGCTATAAAATGATAAGGAAGATTAAATCAGTAAATTTGATTAGAGCAGAAATATTAAGTCTGCTGTTAAAGTAGTAACCTTTATTAAATTATCCTCATTGGTATACTTAACCCTTTCTAACATACAGACGCTTTCAGATAACTCAGCAGTAGACGATTTTTGAAATTATTGTGGCAAAAGGAGAAATTTTTCACCATGAGAAATTTCACTTTTTTCCAAAACGTTTTCAACTTAACCCTTTCCCTCATACGAAAATTCTGCAGAGACGACTTTGAACATATTTTGTCAAAAAATAGAAAATCTCAATAATTGAATGGAAAACCTACGACTAAAAGTGGAAAACATTGTGTCAAAAGGAGAAATTGCACGTTTTGTGCAATTTCTTCTTTTGTCACTATGTTTTCATAAAGCCGTCTGCTGCAGAGGCGTCAGAAAGCGTCTATATGAGGGAAAGGGTTAAGAAATATGGCTGTTAGGAAGAAGGGTAAATGTTTCCCAGCTCTTTGATGTTGGATGTTAATAAGGACAGTATCATGTCATTGATTCTTCTGAGCTTCTTTACAGATTAAAACATTTTTCATCAAATAACAAATCCGTAGCAGACGATCTTGAAAGTATTTAGGCCATGCTATTGGAAATCTCGATTAGCAGAAGTTATTGAATGGTGTTGAAATTATTGTGTTAAAAGGAGGACTAGCTATCTCATCTAGAGCAATTTCTACTTTCGCCACAATGTATTTAAAAGCTGTCTGCTGCAGAAACTTTAAAATATGTCTTCATGCAGGAGAGGGTAAAACCTTCCTGAATTGAAACATTTTTTGCTGTCTCTGGCAAAGGTGAAACAGTTCATATTAACCCTTTTCCTCATATAGACGCTTTCTGACGCCTCTGCAGCAGACGGCTTTTTGAAAACATAGTGACAAAAGAAGAAATTGCACAGAACGTGCAATTTCTCCTTCTGCCACAATGTTTTCCACTTTTTGTCATAGGTTATCCATTCAATTATGGAGATTTTCTATGTTTTGACAAAATACGTTCAAATTCGTCAGCTGCAGAATTGTCGTATGAGGGAAAGGGTTAACCCCTCTTTCTCAGCCACATACAACAAAACAGCAGCAGATGTCTTTGTCAACATCTACACAATAAATGGAAAAATCTCTATAAATGAAAGTATAGTTACTGAAAAGAGTTGAATTCATTGTGGCAAAAGGGGTAATCAGTCATTATGAGCAATTTTCACTTACGGCAACAATGTTTTTAACAAACGTCTTCTTTATATGCATCAAAATACATCTGCAGGTCAGAAAGGTAAATGCAATTGCAATTCAGTCTAAGTTCGGTTTCATTTGTTCAGATTACTTTTGGAGTTTTAACCTTTTTCCACATATGGACTCTTTCTGACGTTTCTTCGGCCGACGACTTTTGACAACATTGTGACAAAAGGAGAAATTATTCAAAAAGAACATCTTCTTCATTTGCCACAATGTTTTAGTATTTTTCCAGTAATTATACCATCCTTCATTTATAGAGATTTTTCACATTTTCCCCTACAATTTTTCAAAGTCATCTCCTTCCAATTTGGTTGAATGTGGGAAAGGGTTAAGAAATTAAAACAGCAGTTCAGTTAACCCTTTCCCTCATATGACAATTCTGCAGCAGACGACTTTTGTCAAAAAATAGAAAATCTCTATAATTGGATGGATAACCTATGACTTAAAGTGGAAAACATTGTGGCAAAAGGAGAAATTGCTCTTCTTCTTTTGTCACTATGTTTTCAAAAAGCTGTCTGCTGCAGAGGCGTCAGAAAGCAGCTATATGAGGGAAAGGGTTAACTGATGAGTCATTTTTTATTACAGGGATCATGCACATCATTATGTTTGTCGGTCACATTTTCACTCAGGAGACACACAGCTTTCTTTCTTCAACGCTTTCCAACATACAGTACACTACAGTCAACTTTGGTCATCCCCCCACTACGGTCAACTACGTGCATCACCGTAAGATGTGACCACAGCTTAAGACTTAATGACTGATTCAGGATATTGTAAGCTACTGAGCTATTGTGGCTCAACAAAATTATCATTAAATCTAGTATTAAAAGGATTAGCAGGTTATTATATAAATTATGAGAATGTCATGGGTTAATTAAAGAACCAGCCTTCTGGTCAAATAAAAGCATAAAGTCACTAGTTTACCAACATCGAAGATGCAGATCTAACTACATAAATGTGACAAGGTGAGCATTTTTTTTTTAGCCCTTCGTCCATCATCTGTCCACAATTTCTTGTGAACTCGATAAAGTCTTCATTTATTATCCGATGTTTATCCGGGATTATGGTCCTTATAAATTGGCAAAATTGCTATATCTGACCTTGTGAACAAGATTAAGTCATCATTTATTATCAGATGTTTACCAAACTTATACAGTATCTAGATAAACATGAGAGCTCGGTTCCTTTTGAAAACCACATGTCCTTTACATTGGCAATATTGACACATTGTTGGATGATGAAGATACTAAAAACAGAAATTCTACCTTTACATTCGCTCTTGGAGAAGGTCAATCTCATTAAAATCATCTCCTATTAACCCTTCCCTCATACGACAATTCTGCGGCAGACGACTTTTAACATATTTTGTCAAAAACTGGAAAATCTCTATGATTGAATGGATAACCTATGACTAAAAGTGGAAAACATTGTGGCAAAATGAGAAATTGCTCGTTTTGAACAATTTCTTCTTTTGTCACTATGTTTTCAAAAAGCCATCTGCTGCAGAGGCGTCAGAAAGCGTCTATATGAAGAAAAGGGTTAACGCATAGGATCTGAGGACAACCGATAGAGGGTCAAGTTTAGACGACCTTTCCGCCAGTCAATCAGAACCTTGCTTTCACGTTTTGGAAAGTGAAATTAAAAGTCTATATTTACCAAAAAAAAATCTATATTTAGCATGGGATCCCAATTTTTGCATAGTGATTTACACATGTGTATAATTCTTATGACGACCGCATCATGGCTACAAATGCGGAAATGAGGCAAAACACCGATACAGTCTTTCCCTGACCATACAGCATCGAAAAGTGTTCTTTGCTCTGGTTTTAAATGGTCTATTTTAAATTTGCTCAACTTCGTCAATTGATGCCATTTTAAAGGTTATGCCAAACGTTTGTTGAAACGAGTCGTCTGATTGGTTCAAATAAAAATAGCTTGGTGGATCTAAATATAGCAATATTGGAAATCCGATAAAACAAGAAGATGAATTCGAATTGATCGCCATCAGATCTTGCATTTGGTCAGATCGTGTACTTTAGTCAGATTGGGAGAAGGCCAACGACCTCTCAGTATCTTTCAAGAGAAAAATTCAGAATGTTCCGTAAGTGACCCACTATCAGATTCCTTCAAGCCATGTTGATTGGCGAGGCTATTTTGCCTTATATGGCTTGAGTGAAAACTTAAAAAATCTTCTCCTCCAAAAGTGTTTGGCCGATTTTCAAATAATGTTGTAGAAATATTCCTAGGGTGACCCTCTATCAGATTCCTTCAAGCCATGCCGATTTTCGAAAACTATGGCCGCCAGGGTGCGGGGCTAATATGGCTAAAGTAAAGAAAAAAAATCAAAAAATCAGGTGAGCGTCCAGGGCCATCATGGCCCTCTTGTCTTTGTCTTTGTCAGAATGTTTATCTTGATAACAAGACTTTGATGGAATTTGGACCATGTAGGGTTAAATAAAAGGTTACTATGCTTAATTTAAGAAAAAAATCTTGTGGACACTACAGGCCACATTTTTGTCTCGGGAATGATGAAACTCTATCATAATTTTTGTCTAGATGATATCTTGGCTAAGTTTGAACAGGGATATGAAACGTGCGCGGTTACATCAGCCTTATCAGTAATATGTTCGCCTCGCTTCATACAGGTGTCAGCCATTTTGTTTTACCCATTCCGGTAGATAACGGCCTTCACTTGCATAAGTTAATTGCGTGTAAGTACGGCTGTTTTCGCTGGTGCGCTTTACTGTAACCAGGGACACAAAATATAGTCTCCTAGCATTATTATTTCAGCTATACCTGCCACGATTCTCCAACATAAATCATCAAAATTCTCCAAAAAGTACCAAGCAAAGTAAAACAAACATTTGCCGTTTTAGGGATTCTGTGTGTACCTCCCTGATCTTTGAGAACACCAAAAGAGAGAGCTTTACTAATGGGTTAAAAAAGCTGTCCAAACATGACCATATCATTATCATATTTAAAGATGAATTTTAGAGGTCTGCCCTGGTATTCTCCGTCCTTAAATTATTTCAATGCAAACTGGTGATAATTAGAGACAATTAATTGAGCGCGTCCTAATAGACAACGCCGAAAAGATTGAGTGTATTGCATTCGTCATGAATGTGACAAACAATGTATGATTATGTCCTTGTAAAAATACTGATTGCTAATTACCAAGGTATTATTGCAGAATTGATGATCATTAAGTTCGAGAACGGTATGTTGCATATATATGAAAGATTTTGAGGGTAATTATAATTACAATTTATATTTACTTCTGTATGTGTTTGTGAAGGTGTTGATCATTTTTTCTGTTTAACATTTGTCCGGTGAGCAGTTAAACAGTTACAATTGTCTCCCTCTATATATTTATATATTATGTGATAAATACTTGTTCAATGTTCATTTGTATACAGTAACTTGTTCAATCTGAAATACGTGTGCTCTTGATCATGAAAATGGCCTATGGAAAGGAGGATTTTCTTAACTGGGATTTGAATCTTAATGAAATATTCAGTGAATACATGAATAGTGAATTTTAGGATACGGACAGTGAGACAGTAAATAAAAAGAGACTGAAAGAGTGAAAAAAACCTAACAAACTGTATAAGTGTGCGGAGTGTGATAGAGTCTATGCATTCATTTCAAGCATAAGAGGACACATGATATCTAAACATGGAATCAACAAAATTAAATATTATTTTAACATTTTATTGTGTCACCTGCGTAGCATGGTAGGCACTTAGGGATTACTTTTTTTTTTGTCCGGCGTCTGTCTGTCTGTCTGCCTGCCTGGCTGCCTGCCTGCCTGCCTGTCTGTCCGTCTGTCGTCACACTTTTTCGTCACGTTTAAATAACTTTTTTTCTACTCAAAGGATTACATTGAAACTTCTGACAAATGTTTATATCAATATTTGTGATGGGTTCACAAAAGGGGGATAATCCAAATATGTTTTATATCAGAGTTATTGCCCCTATTCTGTCAAAAATTAAAATTTTCTGTTAAGGCCCCGGCAGGTTTCACACGTGCTCCGGGGAGCACCCATTCTAGTTTTTGTTATAACTACTTATAAGTCAATATCTACATCCTATTCAACTGTGATATTTATATATATATATATATATATATATATATACATTTAATATTAACAAGAGAAAGTTGATTCAAGGCATCAATGTCGCTGGAAAAGACTGCATTGATTTATTTTTTAACACACATGTATTCTTGACTTTCATCAGTCTAAACATACACATAATGTTTTCATTAAGGACTAATTTCAGGATTTATTTTGATCAGGATTTTGGATTTTTGGATTTGTCAATAAAACCACAACAAATACAGTTTGGAATTTAAATCTACATGCAATAAAAAGCTATTTAACCCTTTCCATGTCTGAAGCAACAATGAAAACCTTTAAACATTTAAATCATTGAGTAAACGGTTAAATTGCTGAAGACATGGACTTCCTCCTTTTTAATAATAATTAAGTTAAGTTCATGGCATTCAGGGGTTCGATCTCCAGTTGCGGCACTACGGTCATGGTGGAGTGCCCTTGGGCAAGGCACATTTTCTAGCCTAGTACTGGTTTGTTTACCCAGGGACCATGAATAATTAAATTTAATTGCGCGCTAAATGACCTTAGCTGTCGATGCGCCATAAAACAATATACATTCATTCATTCATTCATTCATGGCATTCAGAAAACAAACAGAAACTAAATTATACTAAAGCAGGGTCAACACTGTCTTCTCTGACACGAATATGGTCAATCCTTTTTAGCTCACCTGAGCTTTGCTCAAGGTGAGTTATTGTGATCGCCTTTTGTCCGGCGTCCGTCGTCCGTCGTGCGTCGTCCGTCGTGCGTCAACTTCTTCTCCTCAGTAACCAGTGGGTCAATTGGGATGAAACTTCACAGAAAGCATCCTCTCAATGACCTCACCAGAATTCCTTCAAATTTTTGGGATCCATGCAAAATTCTGGTTTCCATGGCAACGAAACCGAAAAAACTTCAAAATTCTTCTTCTCCCAAATTGGTTGGCAGATTTTCAAATAATTTTGTAGAAATGTTCCTTGGATGACCCTCTATCAGATTCCTTCAAGCCGTGTTGATTGGTCGAAAAACATGGCCGCCAGGGTGGGCGGGGCTATTTTGCCTTATATGGCTATAGTGAAAACTTAAAAAATCTTCTCCTCCGAAAGTGTAAGGCCGATTTTCAAATAATTTTGTAGAAATGTTTCTTGGGTGACCCTCTATCAGATTCCTTCAAGCCATGTTGATTGGTCGAAAAACATGGCCGCCAGGGGGGGCGGGGCTATTTTGCCTTATATGGCTATGATGCAAACTTAAAAAATCTTCTCCTCCAAAAGTGTCAGGCCGATTTTCAAATAATTTTGTAGAAATGTTCCTTGGGTGATCCTCTATCAGATTCCTTCAAGCCATATTGATTGATCAAAAAACATGGCCGCCAGGGGGCGGGGCTATTTTGCCTTTTATGGCTATAATGAAAACTTAAAAAATCTTCTCCTCCATAAGTGTCAGGCCGATTTTCAAATAATTTTGTAGAAATGTTCCTTGGGTGACCCTCTATCAGATTCCTTCAAGCCATGTTGATTGGTCGAAAAACATGGCCGCCAGGGGGGGGGGGGGGCTATTTTGCCTTATATGGCTATAGTGCAAATTTAAAAAATCTTCTTCTCCAAAAGTGTCGGCCCGATTTTCAAATTATTTTGTAGAAATGTTCCTTGGATGACCCACTTTCAGATTCCTTCAAGCCATGTTGATCGGTCAAAAAACATGGCCGCCAGTAGGCAGGGCTATTTTGCATTATATGCATATGGCTATAGTGAAAACTTAAAAAATCTTCTCCTCCAAAAATATCTGGCGATTTTCAAATAATTTTGTAGAAAATGTTCCTAGGGTGACCCCTCTATCAGATTCCTTCAAGCCAAGTTGATTGGTCGGAAACTATGGCTGCCAGGGGGGCGAGGCTAATATAGCTAAAGTGAAAAATAAAATAAAAAAATCAGGTGAGCGATTCAAGGGCCATCATGGCCCTCTTGTTGTAAAATATCAGAAGATATTAAGGAGTGTAGGACAACCCCCCACCCAAACAAAACAACCTCCCGCTCATTTTTAGCTCTACTGGCCAAAGGCCAGAAGGGCTTATGTCGTGGCGATTTGTCCGTGCGTCCGTAAACAATTTCTTGTTAACACGATACAGTCCTTCACTTTTGATTGTATCTCAACTAAACTTATACAGTAGTTAGATATCCATGAGAGCTCGGTTCCTTTCGAAAACATCAAGCAAGATCCGCCCATGCATGACTGGATTATGGCCCTTGAAATGGTCAAAATTGCTATAAAAGAGCTTGTTAACCACGATTACAGTCTTCACTTTTGATTGTATCTCAAACCAAACTTATACAGTAGTCAGATTTCCATAAGAGCTCGGTTCCTTTCAAAAACCAGCCAGATCTGCCCATGCATGACTGGATTATGGCCCTTGAAAATGGTCAAAATTGCTATAAAAGAGCTTGTTAACACAATACAGTCATTCTTTTTTTTATTGTATCTCAACCAAACTTATACAGTAGTTAGATATCCATAAGAGCTCGGTTCCTTTCAAAAACCAGCCAGATCCGCCCCATGCATGACTGGATTATGGCCCTTGAAAAGGTCAAAATTGCTATAAAAGAGCTTGTTAACACAATACAGTCTTCTTTTTTGATTGTATCTCAACCAAACTTATACAGTAGTTAGAGTTCCATAAGAGCTCGGTTCCTTTCGAAAAACCAGCCAGATCCGCCCATGCATGACTGGATTATGGCCCTTGAAATGGTCAAAATTGCTATAAAGAGCTTGTTACACGATACAGTCTTCACTTTTGATTGTATCTCAACCAAACTTATACAGTAGTTAGATATCCATGAGAGCTCAGTTCCTTTCGTAAACCAGCCAGATCCGCCTATGCAAGACTGGATTATGGCCCTTGAAATTGTCCAAATTGCTATAATTGAGCATTGTGAACACAATAGTCTCCATTTACTATCTAATCTTCACCAAACTTAGATAGTAGTTAAATATTGATGAGAGCTTGGTTCCTTTTGAAAATCGGCCAGATCCGCCCATGCAAGACTGGATTATGGCCCATGAAATTGTAAAAATTGCTATAATACAGCTTGTGAACACAAAAGAGCCTCCATTTACTATCCGAGCTTCACCGTACATACATGCTCTGGATTGAAAATGACCAAAGAACCATACCAGTAGAGCATAGCCCTCGTGGGCCTCTTGTTGTATAGGTGGACAAAAAAAAACCTCATCATTTTTACAACGTGGACAAAACACCTCTTCACCCAAAGCACCCCTCAGGTGATGCAACATTTTTTTTTTTTTTTAGTTAAGAATAAATACTCATCTGCTGCATGTGTGATTATTTTGAAATATCTGTCTTATCAAATAAACATGTAAATCCATAAATTAGGATTTTTTTTATTGTTGGAATTCCTTAACCCTTTCCCTCATATGACAATTATGCAGCAGACGTCTTTAAACATATTTTGTCAAAAAATATAAAACCTCTATATTTGAATGGATAATCTATGACTGAAAGTGGAAAAAATTGTGTCAATAGGAGAAATTGCTCGTTTTGAGCAATTTCTTCTTTTATCACTATGTTTTCAAAAAGCTGTCTGCTGCAGAGGCGTCAGAAAGCGTCTATATGAAGGAAAGGGTTAATTAATTAGCTGTTATCATGTATAATTGATATAATATAATCATATGAATGGTAATTGCCAATTATATTATTTTTACACATAAAGTTTTTAATTGACAATTAATAATTAATTAAGGTTGCCAATTGCTACAGGCATCATTTACTCATATTGCAAACTAAACATGTGTAATAAAATAAAAATATTGAACAATTATATATGACATGGGAGGTGTTTTAGTTAAGGGGTGTTTTGTCCATCCTTTAAAAACATTAGGGGGTGTTTTGTCCGCCTTGTAAAAATGATGAGGGGGGGTTTTGTCCACCTATACAAAAATGAGCGGGGGTGTTTTGTCCGGCTCCCGATATTAAGGCACAGTCTAGGTTAATGTAAGATGAAATGGCAATCTGCATAGCAATATATAGTTATATGTATATTTTCATTATTTCTTGTGCTACAAATGTCTGCTCAATTCAACTGATCTGGAACTGAACTGTTTATATTTTAGGCAAAAATGCTTTAAGGATGGTCAATGTAAGATGAAATGGCAATCTTTGTAGAAATATAGCTATGTATATTCATTTTATGAACAATAGACGAAATGGGAATAAGGGTGTAGACGAAATGGGAAGCTACCATCTGGTCACAGTGTGATATGATAGACCTCTTTAGAAGTGCATATTTTTTATTGTTTTTCGATCTCCACATAGAATAGGAAAATTTCACAACCAGCTTCACCAAAACAATGCATAAAATCTTGTTGTAAATAGACAAATGAATAATGTGATTAGAATGTGATATTAGTTAAACAGTAACAATCATCATGCATGCAAAAAGCAAAGTATTAGTTCATGTGAAACTTTGCATTGCCAAGTCATTTAAAATGTACTCACTACTGCAGAGAGGACATATTTATTCCATAGATTAATTTCATTCTAACTTCCTGAAGCTGGGAGGGAACACACACAAAACACTTCCCTGACATAAATTGATATACGAAACTGAACTAGATAATTAAAGCACTTATACAAACACATTTCACTAACTCGATTTGAATACATTTTTCCATTCTGCAACGATGTGTAGTCTTCTCATTCAAGTCCAAACGTCCTGGAGTGTTTCACGTGAATAAAGCTAAATCATGGCTTCAATGCGGGCTTTTTGGTTGTATTAGCCCCTACCTGTCGAGCTTATGGCGAATTGTCCATTTTTGCTTTAAACCACTTCTCCTCCCTAACCACTTGACCAATTCGGATGAAACTTCATAGGAAGCAACCTCTCAATGTCCTCTCCTAAAATCCTTCAATTTTTTTGGATCCATGCAAACTTCTGGTTTCCATGGCAACCGAAAGAAAAAAATAGTTAAAACTTAAAAAATATTCTTCTCCGAAAGTGTTTTCAAATAATTTTGTAGAAATGTTCCTTGGGTGACCCTTTATTATATTCCTTCAAAAAATGTTAATTGGTTGAAAAACATGGCCGCCAGGGGAGCGGGGCTATTTTGCCTTATATAGCTATAGTGAAAACTTGAAATATCTTCTTCTCCGAAAGTGTTCAGCCGATTTTCAAATAATTTTGTAGAAATGTTCATTGGGTGACCCTCTTATCAGATTCCTTTAAGCCATGTTGATTGGTCGAAAAACATGGTGTCCAGGGGGCGGGGCTATGTTGCCTTATATGGCTATAATGAAAACTTAAAAAATCTTCTCCTCCGAAAGTGTCAAGCCAATTTTCAAATAATTTTGTAGAAATGTTCCTTAAGTGACCCTCTTATCAGTTTCCTTTAAGTCATGTTGATTGGTCGGAAACTATGGCTGCCAGGGGTCCGGTGTCCGGCGTGCGGCGTCCGTCAACATCTTCTCCTCAGTTTCCAGTGGGTCAATTGAGATGAAACTTCACAGAAAGCATCCTCTCAATGACCTTACGAGAATTCCTTCAAATTTTCGGGATCCATGCAGAATTCTGGTTTCCATGGCAACGAAACGAAAACAACTTCAAAATTATTCTTCTTCCAAACTGGTTGGCAGATTTTTAACTCAACAGAGCACAAAGTGCTCAAGGTGAGTTTTTAGATCACCTAAGCCGAAGGCTCAAGGTGAGCTATTCTGATCACTTTTTGTCCGTCGTCCGTCCGGCGTTAACTTTTAGCTTTAAACATCATCTCCTCCCAAACTCCAAGGACAATTTCCGTGAAACATCACAGGACTGTTCCTCTGGTTCCTCTGGTTGGCCTCTTTTAAAATTGTCCAAAGATTTAAATTCCATTGAGAACTTTGGTTGCTGCGGCATCAGAAAGGGGACAAAATGTCCAAACTTTAAAAATATTCTCCTCCGAATCTGCCTGTCAGATTCAAATATAGTTTGGTAGAAATGTTCCTTGGGTGACCCTCTATAAAAGTTTTTCAAGCCATACTGATTGGGCGAAAAACATGGCAGTCAGGCGGCATAAAAAAAGGGGCAAAATGACAAAATTTGAAAATTCCATTTTTAGCTCACCTGAGCTTTGCTCAAGGTGAGTTATTGTGATCGCATTTTGTCCGGCGTCCGTCGTGCGTCGTCCGTCGTCCGTCAACTTCTTCTCCTCAGTAACCAGTGGGTCAATTGGGATGAAACTTCACAGAAAGCATCCTCTCAATGACCTCACCAGATTTCCTTCAAATTTTTGGGATCCATGCAGAATTCTGGTTTCCATGGCAACGAAATGAAAAAAACTTCAAAATTCTTCTTCTCCCAAACTGGTTGGCAGATTTTCAAATAATTTTGTAGAAATGTTCCTTGGATGACCCTCTATAAGATTCCTTCAAGCCATGTTGATTGGTCAAAAAACATGGCCGCCAGGGGGGGCGGGCTATTTTGCCTTATATGGCTATAGTGAAAACTTAAAAAATCTTCTTCTCCGAAAGTGCCTGGCCGATTTTCAAATAATTTTGTAGAAATGTTCCTTGGATGACCCTCTCAGATTCCTTCAAGCCATGTTGATTGGTCAAAAAACATGGCCGCCAGGGGGGGGGGGGGGGGCGGGGCTATTTTGCCTTATATGACTATAGTGAAAACTTAAAAAATCTTCTCCGAAAGTGTCAGACCGATTTTCAAATAATTTTGTATAAATGTTCCTTGGATGACCCTCTATCAGATTCCTTCAAGCCATGTTGATTGGTTGAAAAACATGGTCGCCAGGGGGGGGGGGGGGGGGCTATTTTGCCTTATATGGCTATAGTGAAAACTTAAAAAATCTTCTTTTCCGAAAGTGTCAGGCCGATTTTCAAATAATTTTGTAGAAATGTTCCTAGGGTGACCCTCTATCAGATTCTTTCAAGCCAAGTTGATTGGTCGGAAACTATGGCCGCCAGGGGGCGGGGCTTATATAGTTAAGGTGAGCGATCCAGGGCCATCATGGCCCTCTTGTTATGAAAGTGCTTGTCTGATTTTAAGAAAATATAATACGAATCTTACTGTAATGATCCTCTATTTAATTTGTTTAAGCCGTTTTGATTGGTTACACAATCATAGCAACCAGGCGTCATCACAAAAGGGGTAAATTGAACTTTTAGCTACAAATGACAACCAACTCCTACCATTCCAATTGACCAATTTCCACAAAACATCACAAGAATGTTCCTTTGGTGGTCCTCTTTCAAAATTGTTCAAAGATTAAAATTCCAATGAGAACTTTGGTTGCTGCGGCATCAGAAAGGGGACAAAATGTCCAAACTTTAAAAATCTTCTCCTCCGAATCTGCCTGTCAGATTCAAATATAATTTGGTAGAAATGTTCCTTGGGTGACCCTCTATAAAAATTGTTCAAGCCATACTGATTGGTCGAAAAACATGGCAGTCAGGCGGCATCAGAAAAGGGGCAAAATTTGAAAATTTGAAAATTCCATTTTTATGAAAGTGTTTGTCTGATTTTAAGAAAATATAATACGAATCTTACTGTAATGATCCTCTATTTAATTTGTTTAAGCCGTTTTGATTGGTTACACAATCATATCAACCAGGCGTCATCACAAAAAGGGTAAATTGAACTTTTAGCTACAAATGACAACCAACTCCTACCATTCCAATAGACCAATTTCCACAAAACATCACAAGAATGTTCCTTTGGTGGTCCTCTTTCAAAATTGTTCAAAAATTTAAATTCCATTTATAACTTTGGTTTCTGCGGCATCAGAAAGTGAGAAAAATACCCAAATTTTAAAATCCTTTTCCTCTATAATCTACTTGTGCGATTGCAAGATAATTTGGTAGAAATGTTCCTTAAGTGACCCTCTAAATAAGCTGTTGAAGCCATATTGATTTCGTTGAAAAACGGGGCAGCAAGGCGGCATCAGGAAAGGTGCAAAATTACAAAAACTTTTTAATTCCATTCTTATTAAAGTTCTTGTTAGATTTCAAGATATAAATGGCCTTTACTGATAAGCTGTTTCTTGAGAAGTGTCCACTCCTTTGCAGTTTCATTTGCACTCCCTGATAAAATTTTCCCAGATATTTGCAGTTAAATATTTGCTACTAATTTACTATCAATTAGGTGATCGATTTAGAGCCATCTTGGCCCTCTTGTTGTGATCGCCTTTTGTCCGTCGTTCGTCGTCCATCATCAACATTTGCTTGTTAATACTCTAGAGGCAACATTTTGCATCCAATCTTCATGAAAGTTTATCAGAACATATATCTCGATCAAATCTAGGCCAAGTTTGAATATGGGTCATGTCCGGTCAAAAACTAGGTCACTAGGCCAAAATTAAGAAAAATCTTGTTAACACTGTAAGCCACATTTTTGGCTTGAGCATGTTGAAACTATGTTGGAAAATTTGTCTTAGTGATATCTAGGCCAAGTTCGAATATAGGTCATGTTGGGTCAAAAACTAGGTCACTAGGCCAAATTGAACGAAAATCTTGTTAACACTCTGGAAGCCACATTTTAAACTAGAGCATGTTGAAACTTAGTCAGAACGTTTGTCTTGATGATATCTAGGCAAAGTTCGAAACTGGGTCATGTCCGGTCAAAAACTAGGTCACTAGGTCAAATTTAAGGAAAATCTTATTAACACCATGGAAGCAATATTTTTGGCTTGAGCATGTTGAAACCTTGTCAGAATTATTGTCTTACTGTTATCTAGGCCAAGTTCGAAACTGGGTCATGTCTGGTCAAAAACTAGGTCAAATTTAAGGAAAATCTTGTTAACACTCTGGAAGTCACATTTTTGGCTTGAGCATGTTGAAACTTTATCAGAATGTTTGTCTTAGTGATATCTAGGCCAAGTTTGAAACTGGGTCATGTCTGGTTGTAAACTAGGTCACTAGGTCAAATTTAAGGAAAATCTTGTTAACACTATGGAAGCCAAATTTTTGGCTTGAGCATGTTGAAACTTTGTTAGAAAGTTTGTCTTGGTGATATCTAGGCCAAGTTCAGTAATGGGTCATTTTGAATCTTTGTCGGAATATTTGCCTTGGAAGATATCTAGGCCAAATCAAATATGGGTTTTGTCAGGTCCAGAACTAGGTCACTAGGCCATATTGTATAAAAATCTTGTTAACACTATAGAGATTGCATTTTTGACTTGGAGCAGCTTGAAATTTTGTCAGAAAGATTGTCTTGATGATATTGCCATTGGCGCTGAAAGAGTTAAGTCTTAAAAAGCCCATTCTCAGGTGAGCGATCCAGGGCCTCATGGCCCTCTTGTTTGTTTGATATATATTTACTGTGACAGGTGAGAACAGGTGAGAAAAAAAAAATACAAACAAAATTATTGTTTACCGAAATTACCTACAATCAATAACACAAATGTTTTCACTAATACAATAACATAAACAAGAAGTCACCTTAGAATTGGTAAGTTTATGAAATGTTCATGCAAATTCAATCATTAGGATAGTTATTCAAAAAAACATGCCTGCACAAATATTTTCGCCTTCCGCCATTTTAAAATTCAGGATGATTCGCAAGAATAAATCAAGTATACATCGCTTGGAAAATCTCGATCATTATCAAACTGATAAGAACGAAACAAAAAAAACTATCCTACGTACAAGTTCACCGTAACTGATACATGGGATCATTTAAATTCCTCTTTCGAGGCGAATTTCCAAACATGCCTGCAAAAATATTTTCGCCGTCCGCCATTTTGAAAATCGGGACGATTCGCAAGAATAAATCCCAAGTAAATCAAGCATACATCGCTTCGAAAATCTCGATCATTGTAAAACTGGTAAGAATCAAACAAAGAAAACTATCCTACGTACAAATTCACCGTAACTGATACGTGGGATAATTTAAATTCCACTTTCGAGGCGAATTTCCAAACATGTCTGCAAAAATATTTTTCGCAGTCCGCCATTATAAATATAGGGAATCACATGTACGATTAAATCCTAGATATTTTTAGAAGTTTTCATATTTAATCGCCAATCAAAAATGAAAGTTTTCGGGAAACCTATTTTGATTGGATGATGGCAATTATGGATGTGCCCTGCTTGTGGGAATTCCCCATAAATTAAGGTTGTGCGCAGTCACCTTTGAAAACGAGTTATCTTGGTTCCCGTGAACGAGGATGTCTTTGCAAAAATGAGTTAACTCGGTTCCCGCACGGTAAGGGTTAAGACGGAAATTTAAAACAGCAAATGGAGCCTTTCATAGCCCTTATTCGATATTTTGACTAAATTAATCGCAGTTTTTTCAACAATTCTAGATAATTCTCGGCATACATCAGGTATATTCAAATGATTAAAACCAAGATTGACTATTCAACATTAATAATGTAACATTTAAATGTGTTTATAACGGTAATATAGAACACAGCACGGTCCTACGTATGAGCCTGATTTCTTAATTTTGACTATATTGACCACAATTTTTGTAAAAATTCATCAAATTTTTTAACAGTTTTTCTCCAACAATATTAGATTCTTAATTGCATACAACAAGTTTGTTAAAATAATTTAAACCAAGATTGATCATTTAACATTTACAATCTGACCTTTAATTTATTTATCAAGGCAACATTAAACAATAAACGATGTTTTGCATAGCCCCTTTTCATTATTTTGACAAAATGGCCGTCATCTTTTTAGCTCAAGGTGAGTTATTGCGATCACCTTTTTGTTTAAAACATTGTGACAAAGGAGAAGTTGCATATTATGAACAATTTCTCTTTTGCCACAATTTTCTTTACAATAGTTGCAGACTTTTTAATAGCTAAACATAGATTTCTGATGATATCCTGATGGGTACATGCCATTAGAATGTAGTACTTATTCATATTTGAAAACTTGTAAAACTTTTTCTAAATATTTGTATCAAGTAGATCATAATAAATTTGACAAATAAAAAAAATAAAAAAAATGGTTTTCACATTTTATTACAACCTTACATTACAAACAATAACTACATAAATGGCACCAGTTTTCAACCATAAGACAATGACCACAGGCTCTAAACCAAGTTGTTGACAGCGATGCTGACCCTCTTGGGTTTCTTGTTTAATGTGTTGAAGGAAAATGGAAAAAAAAAAATCTATAATGAGTAATTTCTCCTTTTTCCAGAATATTTTCACCTTCTTTCTCAAAATAACTCTGCCTTTTTGCTCACCTGAGTATAAAGTTTTTAATTTGACCTATTTTGATCACCCTATGACAGGTGTGTTGTGTGTCATCTGTTGTCAGACCTCCGTCATCATAAAGCAAAACTGCAACAGACATCTTTGAAAACTACCCACATAAATTAGGAAAATCTCTAGAAGGGGAAGTTTAATTATTAAATGAAGTTGAAAAAATTGTGGTAAATGGAGAAATTGCTCATTATGAGCAATTTATCCATTTGCCAAAATGTTTTCAAAAGACGTCGGCTGCAGAGGCATCAGAATGCGTCCATATGTGGAAAAGGGTTAAGCGATATTTCCTCTTGAACAAATTGGTCAATTGCAGCCTAACTTCACACGGATGATACATTGGTAGTCCTCTTTATAAATTCCCCCAAGAATTAAATTCATTTCATATCTTTGTTTGCTGCATCATCACAAAGAAGTGGGGAAATGACAAGTATTTAAAATTCTACTGCTCTGAAACCACTGGTCTGATTTCAAGATAATTTGGCAAGAATTGTCCTGTAAGTGAGTCTCTAACAAGTTGTGGATACCATATTGATAGATTTAAATTGTGGCCATCTGAAAAAGCTCTAAAATGACAAAAATTCTTCTGCTCTGAAAGCGCTTGTCAGTTTTCAAATTTCAAACAAAATAGGCACACATGTTCCTTAGGTTACCCACTACTAAATCTGTTTAAAACACATTGATTGGTTGAACAAATGGCAGCCAGGCAGCCTCAGAAAGGAGGACTAAATGACAATTGGCAGAAATGTTCCCTAGATGACTCACAGTGTTCCAATTTTGTTAAAGCCATTAGATATTATTGAAAAACATAGCAGTGACGGCATCAGAAATGAAGTAAAATGACGAAACTTTATAACAGTTTGTCTTATTTCAAAAGAATATGGCAGAAATGCTCCTTCTGAAACATGTGTTCAACCATAGCCCCTAGGGGTAAGGACATGTTGCACCTATAAGTTATATTTATTTATTTATTTATTGGAGTTTTACGCTGTTTTCAACATTATTTCAGTTATATCACGGCGACAGTTCACTTATTCATGATCCCTGGGTAAACAAACCAGTACTAGGCTAGAAAATGTGCCTTGCCCAAGGGCACTCCACCATGACCGTAGTGCCGCGTCTGGGGATCGAACCCGGGACACCCGGTCTCAAAATCCCCAACGCTAACCACTCGACCACAGCAGATTCCACCTATAAGTTATAATGCAGATAAATATTAAATGGGAAATCGTTTTTGAAACATTGATCAGAATAATATCCTGTTAATATTGATCTTGTTTTAACCCATTATTTCACATGGCTTTTCGTAGGTCGTCTGCTTTACAATCATCAGACGAACAATTTCACCAATCTAGAAAATTGAAAAAATGATATTGATAAAGAGTTGAAAATATTGCAATAAAAGGTGAAATTGCTCGTTTTGAGCAATTTCACCTTTTATTGCAATGTTTTCAAAAGTCGTCTGCAACAGCAGGCATCGAATGTCGTCTGTGTGAAGTAATGGGTTAAAGAGCACAATCTCAGGGGACTCAGGGGAGCAGTCCAGAGCCTCCTGGCCTTCTTGTTTAAAATTTTCCCAGCCATTAATGAGATGTATGTAGAGAACTTTGATCAATGAAGGAAATATTTATTGACAAAGAGATTAGGAGCAATTTATCTTTTTTCTACAGTACTTTCAAATTTTATCATTGTAAAAGTACTAAAAGGTGAATTTATGAGAATAAAGTGTTAACCCTTTCCCACATTGAGGTGCTTTCTGACGCGTGTTCAGCTGACATCTTTTACAAACATTATGAAAGAAGAAGAAATTGGTCATATTTTGTCCTTTTAAACCTTTCCCTCATATAGACGCTTTCTGACGCCTCTGAAGCAGACAGCTTTTTGAAAACATAGTGACAAAAGAAGAAATTGTTCAAAACGAGCAATTTCTCCTTTTGACACAATGTTTTCCACTTTTAGTCATGGGTTATCCATTCAATTTAGAGATTTTCCGTTTTTTGACAAAATATGTTCAAAGTCGTCTGCTGCAGAATTGTCGTATGAGGGAAAGGGTTAACACATATATTTTCAGCTCTATTAATTAATCATAGTTTCATTTGAAGAAATGTTCAATATTTTCGTCTTGTGATATCAAAGTCATCTGCTGTAGATTTGATGTTTGTGGGAATGTGTTAGAATTGGGTTGTGCGCTCTCTTTAATCCTTTCCCTCATGAATGTCGACGCTTTCTGATGCCTCTGCAGCCGACGACTTTTGAAAAACATTGTGGAAAAAATAGAAATTGCTCAAAACAAGCAATTTCTTCTTTTGCCACAATGATTTTAACTATTTTCAGTAAGGGTTAGGTAGTAGTTCACGTTGTATTTTCTGCTACTGCTGTACTCTCCTCCTCGGTAATCACAGTTATAAAAGACGTCGAAGCACACAGCTGTAGCTTGCCATGTGTCTTGTTTAAACGGTTTCTTTTGCCACAACATGAAGGTCTTGTGCATGGGTGTTTATCACATATGGATGAGATTGCTTCAGAACTGTCCGTAGACTGCAATGAGTTTTTACCAAGGCTATTATTATTTATCACACGGGGTAGCAGTCTTTGTATGCGCACAGTTTTGTAACTATGCATGAAAGCACAAATAAATGATCGTAACAGAAATAGTGGCAAGAAAAATATAAGATTTGAGTTAACCTTTTCCATGTCATTGCTTTTGTTTATTTTAAAATTGATGATGATATAAAATGTACATGGCAGATAGCAAATTGTCCATAATATCAGGTCATTTCGAATTATAACTACGAGCTGAGAGTACTTTCTAAACTCAACACTAGTGGCGGGGATAAAGTTACAGTTTTGATTTATAGTTCTTATAACATTTCTGAGCAAAACTTGCATTACACAGCTTGCTACAGTGCTGATAAGCCATATAGCTGCGATGATTGCCACATAGACAGGATTATAAAAGTGAAAGAAGTTGCACACAAACTTGTCTGTACTCCAGCCCATTAGTGGAAGGAAACCAAGGATGAAGGATCCGTTCCACAGAATCATCATAGCCATAATTACATTTGCTTTGTCCATCTTGTTCGCGTAGTGCAG
Source organism: Serripes groenlandicus (assembly GCA_031761405.1). Lineage (NCBI taxonomy): Eukaryota > Metazoa > Mollusca > Bivalvia > Cardiida > Cardiidae > Serripes > Serripes groenlandicus. The sequence continues at coordinate 53,349,798 of JASEVX010000007.1, read as the reverse complement.
CGGGCGTACAAGACGCAGGTACGAATCTACGTTCATCCACAGCAGCGTTAGACACATGGTGGTTGAGGATGACAAGAACACACTCTCAGGCAGAAAGCAGTTTATGACCCGACCGTGAAGAGAAGTGAGCATGATTGATTTCAGGAGTCCGAATAGACCCACCAGCATGTCCGCCACACACAAACTACGTATAAAAACAAGAGTTGCACTTTTACCGGCGGTTGTGAATTTTGTGGCCATTAAAATCACAAGATTGACTGCCATAGTCAGGCCCGAGAACGTACACATGCCATACAATATATTTCTGTAAGAGTTCTCGTTCAAACCATAATAGAATCTGTTGGAATTATTTTCATACAGCTGGGGTAATGAAGTCTCATTTATCTGTGGTATTGTTGTCATAGTGGGTTTAACAGGGAAATTTGGTTCATTCATTCTCGATAATTAGGCATAATTTCCCATCTGCTACCCATATTACTGGCTGAAACGTGAATAAAAGTGAGAACACTAGTTAAACGAAACCTTTAACCCTTTCTCACAATCAAGAAACCTTGAAAACATACCAAAATAATTTGAAAACCCGCTTTAAATGAAAGTACAATTATTGAATCGAGTTGAAAACATGGTGACAATTTGCTTGTTTTGAGCAATTTATCCTTTTGTCTACATGTTTTCACAAAGCTGCCTGCTGCAGAGGTGTCAGAAAGTGTCTATATGTGGGAAAGGGCCTTTTCACCATACAGACAACATATGGCACCTGACAGCTTTTGAAAACATTGTGACAAAGCAATTCCTTCTTTTGTCACAATGTTTTGATTCTTTATCATAATTATACTTTCATTTATATATAAATAAAGAATTTATATATTTTTGAGTAGATGTTTTCAAAGTCGTCTGCTGAATATTTGTTGTATGTTGGTTAAGTTATTTTTACCAATAAATAGAGGATATTTGTTTGTTTTGAATGGATATGGAATATATCTCATTGAGAAGTGATACAATTTTAATATTTTCACGAGCGCGTAATATATCCATTTGGAACTAATTAGTGTCTTCGTACCTGTTCACACACGGACGAATCTGTGTGAATGTCCTATTCAAACACAGTTTGTCAGCCATATTGAAAAGTTGTAACGAGAAAAAATATGGAACACATCTATTGTATTTAGTTGTTTACTACACAATGTCAGACAATAACAATAAGTCTGATTTGTTAAACCTCCCTGCATAAGTAAAAGGGAAGTTCTGTCATACCTATGTCACTCACAGTGTGGGTGGTGATATGGGTTTTATTTCACAGTATCTCATCATTTAGCATAAAATAATGCATCAATAACCTTGAGTTCATTGACTGTTGTTTTGAGCCATATTTTCTTAGATAAAAGAAAAAATAAAATAAAAAATACAAGATCATTGAAGATGGTCTACAGGTCTGTACCTTCTCCAATTTTCCTTCCGTCCACATGATCTTGTCTTAACCCTTTCCCTCATATAGACACTTTCTGACGCCTCTGCAGCAGACGGCTTTTTGAAAACATAGTGACAAAAGAAGAAATTGCACAAAACGTGCAATTTCTCCTTTTTCCACAATGTTTTCCACTTTTTGTCATAGGTTATCCATTTAATTATGGAGATTTTTTTATTTTTTGACAAAATACGTTCAAAGTCGTCTGCTGCAGAATTGTCGTATGAGGGAAAGGGTTAACCATATCTCCTATACCTCCTATACTGTGTCACTTAAAGCTACCAAATATTGTATACACATGCATCTTTGGAAGATGGTGTGTTGCATACCAAAATCTGGTCACTGTGACCTTTGCCTTTGTCCAAATTTTAAAAGATAATTGTCCACGCCATATCTCCTATGCTATTGCACCTGGAGTAGCCAAAATCTGTGTGAAAATGCATCTTGATAAGATGGTAATGTGGTCACCTTGACCTCTGAACTTATTTGAAGAAAAGACTTGTTTGGACCTTATTTCCTATGCTATCACACATTGAGCTTCCAAATTCGATATGAAGATTGATTTAATTAACTCTTTCCCGCATACAAAAATCTGCTACAGACGAATTTGAAAACACATTGTCAAAACATGAAAAATCTCAATAGATGAGTTTAATTACGAAATAAGTTCAAAATATTGTGTCAAAAGGAGAAAATTGCTTGTTATGAGCAATTTCTGCTTTTGCCAAAATGATTTCAAAGTTGTCTGCAGAGGCATCAGAAGGCATATATATTAACCCTTTCCCACATACAGACGCTTTCTTACGCCTCTGTAGCAGATGACTTTTGAAACATTGTGACAAAAGTATTGAGCAATTTCTCTTTTGTCACAATGTTTTCAATATATGTATTTGTCTTAAAAATGAAACCTCGAGTTAAGACCTAAATGTTTAACCTATTTTCAAACTACTTGCCCAAAAATGTTCCTGAGATAACCATCTCACAAGATTGTTGAAACTAAATTGATTCTTTTTATGAGCCATTGTAGTGAACTTATACGTATTCTCTCCTGAAATTAACTGACCGAATTCCAACATGAACTGACGTGAACTATTCCTTAGCCTCTGCCATTATTATCAAGTATGTAGCTTGTTTTATCCCCACTGTAGGTGGATGAAATAGTTTAACCCTTTCTCGTGTACAACAAATCTATAGCAGACGCCTTTGAAAACAAAGTGCAAAAACCTGAAAAATCTCCATAAAAGATAGCTTAATTGTAAAATATAGTTGAAAACATTGTTGCCAAAGGAGAAAGTGCTTGTCTGATTTTAAGAAAATATAATACGAATCTTACTTTAATGATCCTCTATTTAATTTGTTTAAGCCGTTTTGATTGGTTACACAATCATATCAACCAGGCGTCATCACAAAAGGGGTAATTGAACTTTTAGCTACAAATGACAACCAACTCCATTGAGAACTTTGGTTGCTGCGGCATCAGAAAGTGAGAAAAATACCAAATTTTAAAATCCTTTTCATCCATAATCTGCTTGTGCGATTGCAAGATAATTTGGTAGAATGTTCCTTAAGTGACACTCTAAATAAACTGTTGAAGCTACAAATTTATTATCAATTAGGTGATCGATTTAGGGCCATCTTGGCCCTCTTGTTTCAAAAGTCGTCTGCTGATATTTTCCCCCATATATATGCTTTCTGAAGCCTCTGCAGCAGACAGCTTTTTGAAAACATATTGACAAAAGAAGAAATTGCTCAAAACAAGCAATTTCTCCTTTTGCCACAATGTTTTCCACTTTTAGTCAAAGGTTATATACATTTAATTATAGAGATTTTCTATTTTTTGACAAAATATGTTCGAAGTCGTCTGCTGCAGAATTGTTGTATGAGGGAAAGGGTTAAGTGTTGTCTGTCTTGCCTCTTATAAATGTTGTATCAAAATTATGATCAGACAGCTTGATTGCAATATTAACCCTTTCCCTCATATAGACGCTTTCTGACACCTCTGCAGCAGACGGCTTTTTAAAAACATAGTAACAAAAGAAGAAATTGCACAAAACGTGCAATTTCTCCTTCTGTCACAATGTTTTCCACTTTTAGTCACAGTTATCCATTCAATTATAGAGATTTTCCATTATTTGACAAAATATGTTCAAAGTCGTCTGCTGGCGATATGTCGTATGAGGGAAAGGGTTTAATTAATCATCACAGGGAAATGGTACTATGTACGCTTCACTATAATTGTTTAACCCCTATCCTATTTGTAGACACATTTAGATGCATTCTGTTGCAGACGACTTTTGATAACATTGATAACATTGTTGAAAAAGGAGAATTTTCACATGATGTGTAAATTCTCTATCTACCAGAATGTTTTCGATTTCATTCAAACATTAAACTTTCATCAAAAGGGATTTTTCATATTGTTGCCTGAATACTTTCAATGTCATCTGCTACAGTTTTTGTTGTATGTAGGAAAGGGGGGGGGGGGGGGGGGGGTGGGGGGGGGGGGGGTTTAAGAAACACCACAGTTTTGGCCCCTTATGACAGTGGACACCATGTCAATGCAAGTACATTTTATGGCCCTTTTACTATAAATGAGCACTTTCAACTTTTACCATAATGTTTTATACTCTGTAAATATTTTGTGGATATTTATCTTTCTCCTCAGAATGTGTTCAAAGCAATAGTTCTTCAAAAAGACATATTAGGTAAATTGTTAATCGTAGAATCAATGACCTAAGTGATCTAAAATGATCACTTCAACTTTACCATAATGTTTTATACTCTGTAAATATTTGAAGATATTTATCTTTCTCCTCAGAATGTGTTCAAAGTAAAAGGTCTTCAAAAAACATATTAGTTAATTGTTAATCATAGAATCAATGACTATGTGATCTAAAATGATCACTTATATTACATACAATATGTTTATACAATTATACCTTGTGTTATAAAAAAGAATCGCAAGAGAAAGTTGATGCTAACACATCAATGTCGCCGGATATCCATAGTGCAGTTATGCATAACACTTACAGTATAGTAGTTGTATAAACAGTTATCAACTGAGGCATATTGGAACATATGGGTGGGTGCATGTAAAGGGATCTTAACTTGCTTTGTTGTTGGTCATCGAAGTGAAGTGTAAGTTGAAGCCTTGCATTGTTTATGATGAATCTCAATTCATAATATTGACCATGTACATATCAACCATCTAATTAGTTGTGTTCATATCGTATAATGGAAGTGATAAGTCGTGCAATTCTTGTATTCTTAGTTGTGTTATTCAGTGCGTTATTAAGGTTTATTGTAGTTGGTGTTGGAATCATCTATATGGTCAGATGTGTTGGGTATGATTGTTGTTTGTGGTATTGTTTTCTATAAACCACAAAACAGACAATTGTTAGTATTGCTGCAATAGCACGTATTGTTAAGCTTTAATCTAGTTTAAGGTCACAGTGGTAACAGGTGGATGATTGATAGTAGGGTATACTATGTGTGATGGTTGATTTGAGGTGCGAGTGGTTCTCGGGTGTATCGAAATTTGTTTGTTGATTGATTAGTTCGGTTGAAAGTTCCGAGGGGTGGCAGTTAGGGACTGCTGTAGTGGGTCATTAGAAGGAGGTGGATGGAATATTGATGTATGAACGGCTTTTGAGGTGGTGCTACATAGTGTGGTGGTAGTATTGTGAGGGTGTGGAAGGTTTTGCGCTGGTGTATGGTGTATTCATGTGTATATGGTAGTTAGCGGGTGATGGTTGTTGGTTAATGTTGGTTGTTTGAGGGGGTGTTGGATTAGGGGGGGGTTGGGGGTGTGTGATGAGTGGTGGGGTGTGTTGGGGGGTGTTTGTATTGTGGTGGGTTTTGAAGTGGTGTTATTGGGGATAGAGTGATTGTAGAGTGGAGGGTGGGTGAGTTGGTGTTGGTTGTTGTGAAAATGGGGGGGATGTGGATTAATGGTGGGTATTTGGGTTGGGAGGGGTGATGAATGTGGTAGGGGGGGTTTGGTGTTGAAAGGGGGGGGGAGGGGGGATTTAAGGTGGGTTTGTGGTGAGGGGATTGGAATGGTGGTAGGGGGGTTGATGAGTGTTATGTGGTTTGTGGGATTTGTGGGTGTTTGTGTAATATGGAGTTTGTTGTTGTGATTAGTTTATGGTGTGATAGTGGGTTTGGGGTGTGTTTTGGGTTATTTTGGTTGGTAAGTTTAGTAAGTATTATGGGTGTTGGTGGGGTTTGGAGTGGAAGAAGGGGGGGTGTGTTGGTTTTGTATTTATTGAGATGTGGTTGGTGGGTGGTATTTTGAAAGAGGTGGATTGAAAAGAATAGAGGTTTGTTTGGATGTGGGTGATTTTGAAAGATAATTTTGTGTGGGGTGTGTGGGATTTTGAAAGAGTGATTTTGTGTGTGGATTTGAAAAGAGTGGGGGTGGATGTTGAAAGATTGAGTTGATGTGGGGAGAGGGGTTTAGTTTGTTTGGATTGTGATGGGGATGATGGGATTGGAGATGGGTTAGGTGTAGTTGTTTTTGGAGGGTTGAGATTT
>JASEVX010000007.1:53283900-53343597 GCA_031761405.1 Serripes groenlandicus | reverse complement strand
GACACTTTCGGAGGAGAAGATTTTTTAAGTTTTCACTATAGCCATATAAGGCAAAATAGCCCCGCCCCCCCCTGGCGGCCATGTTTTTTGCATGGATCCCAAAAATTTGAAGGAATTCTGGTGAGGTCATTGAGAGGATGCTTTCTGTGAAGTTTCATCCAAATTGACCCCTGGTTACTGAGGAGAAGAAGTTGACGCACGACGCACGACGGACGCCGGACAAAAGGCGATCACAATAACTCACCTGAGCTTTGCTCAGGTGAGCTAAATATTAAATTCCAACTTGCCCTAAAACTTTAACCACCCAAAATCAGGTTTTTTACCCCAAAAAGAAAGTCAAACTCAGCATCTTCAGCATTCAATGTGAAGAAAGGTATAAAATGTAACTATATTCCAAACTTTAACCGGACGCCGACGCTGGGGCGAGTAGTAAAGCTCTCATATTCTTCAAATAGTCGAGCTAAAAAGTGATCCCTACGTCTCATCCAGCAAGACAGGCAGCCACTGAGAGATGACTCCTTTGAATACTCAAATCATAGGGTTTGGTTGAGAAAAATTAACTCGAGACCTTGAAAAAAACCATTTATCTGGAGCTCAGAGTGGGACTTTATTTTCAGTATTCTTTCGAAACTGTATTTATGCTTAACCCTTTTCCTCATACGACAATTCTGCAGCAGAATGGATAACCTATGACAAAAAGTGGAAAACATTGGAAAACATTGTGGCAAAAGGAGAAATTGCACGTTTTGTGCAATTTCTTCTTTTGTCACTATGTTTTCAAAAAGCCGTCTGCTGCAAAGGCATCAGAAAGCGTCTATATGAGGGAAAGGGTTAATGCTTTCCAACAAATTCGCAGCAGACGACTGAGACGAGTTTGAAAACATCCAGGCGATAATATTGAAACACTACTTTCCCTCGTACAACAAATCTGCAGCAGACATATTGAAGCAAGAAGCCCAAGAGGGCAACTTTACTCCCCTGCATTAGGCAAATCACTAAAGCCATATAAATCAGCCCTGCCCCCCCTGGCAGCCATGTTTTATAACCAATCAATATGGCTTACAGGAATCTGAGGATTATAAAGTTTTCACTATAGCCCAATAAGGAAAAATAGCGCCGTCCCTGGTGGCGTTTTTCGACCTACCAACATGGCTTGAAGAATCTGAAAGGGGGTCACCCAAGTAACATTTTCACAAAATTATTTGGAAATTGCCAATTATTGGCCATATATTTTTTGGAGAAGACGATTTTTAAAGTTTTCACTTTAGCCACATTAGGCAAAATAGCCCTGCCCCCTGGTGGCCATGTTTTTTGACCAATCAACATGAAATGAAGGAATCTGATAGAGGGTCAACCAAGTAAAATTTCTACAAAATTATTTGAAAATCAGCCAATCTATTTGGGAGGAGAATAGAAACCAGAATTCTGCATGGATCCAAAAAGATTGAAGGAATTTAGGATAGGAAATTGACATCCCTTTAGACCCACTGGTTACAGAGGAGAAGATGTTGATGCACACACACACAATAGACAAATTTACCATGACATAAGCCTTGACTGGTTTTCAGCCAGTAGAGCTTTAAATAAATGCTAAAATATGGGAAATCTCAACAAAATGTTTTCAGAAGTTGTCTACGAAAAAATGTCCAAACGCATCTATACATGAACAAGAGGCCCAAGAGGGCCAGTATCGCTCCACGGCCATAAGGCAAAAATAAAATCTCCAAACAGCCCTGCTCCGTGGTGGCTATTTTTTTTAACAACCACCATGGCTTAAAGGAATCTTGTAGAGTGTCACCAAAGGAATGTTTCTGCAAAATTATTTGAAAATATGCCTGACACTTTCGGAGGAGAAGATTTTTTAAGTTTTCACTATGGTCATATAAGTCAAAATAGCCCCGCCCTTTGGCGGCCATGTTTTTCGACCAATCAACATGGCTTGAAGGAATCTGATAGAGGGTCACCCAATGAACATTTCTACAAAATTATTTGAAAATCGGCTGAACACTTTCGGAGAAGAAGATGTTTTAAGTTTTCACTATAGCTATATAACGCAAAAAAGCCCCGCCCCCTGGCGGCCATGTTTTTCGCCCAATCAACATTTCTTGAAGGAATCTAATTAAGGTTCACACAAGGAACATTTCTACAAAATTATTTGAAAATCGGCCTGACACTTTTGGAGGAGAAGATTTTTTAAGTTTGCTCTTTAGCCATATAGGCAAAATAGCCCCGCCCTGTGACGGCCATGTTTTTTTACCAATCAACATGGCTTGAAGGAATCTGATAGAGGGTCACCCACGGAACATTTCTACATAATTATTTGAAAATCTGCTGAACACTTTTTGAGAAGAAGATTATTTAAGTTTTCACTATAGCTATATAAGGCAAAAAAGCCCCGCCCCCTGGCGGCCATGTTTTTCGCCCAATCAAAATTTCTTGAAGGAATCTAATAAAGGGTCACCCAAGGAACATTTCTACAAAATTATTTGAAAATCGGCCTGACACTTTCGGAGAAGAAGATTTTTTAAGTTCTCACTATCTTTTTTTTCGGTTGCCATGGAAACCAGAATTTTGAATGGATCAAAAAAAATTGAAGGAATTTAGTAGAGGACATTGAGAGGATGCTTCCCATGAAGTTTCAACCAAATTGGCCAAGTGGTTAGGGAGAAGAAGTCGTTTAAAGGAAAAAGTTAACGCACGCACGCACGCACAGACGCACGACGGACAATTCACCATGACATAAGCTCGACTGGCTTTCAGCCAGTGGAGCTAAAAAGGGTTAATGAATGTATTATTCAAACTCTTTTAATGAAAGTACCGGTATTATAATTTAATAGAGTTGAAAACAATTTCTTCTTTTGTCACAATGTTTTCAAAAGACGTCTGCTGCAGAGGCGTAAGAAAGTGTATATATTAGGGAAAGGGTTTAGCATCTCTGCCTTTGGGAATGCATTGAGATTGTTTTAAGTGTAGCATGCACTCTATTTATCATTTTGACAATATTTTCTATAATTATGAGCTGCATTGTAGGGAAACAAACCATAGAATATTTGTGAGAAATTTAGTTTTCAGATCTGTACGTAAAAATCCATATTAATTAAAAATGAATATACACTGCGTATAAGAAGTTTCTTAACCCTTTCCCTCATACCACAATTCTGCAGCAGACGACTTTGAACATATTTTGCCAACAAATGGAAAATCTCTATAATTGAACGGATAAACCTATGACTAAAAGTGGAAAACATTGTGTCAAAAGGAGAAATTGCTTGATTTTGAGCCTTTTCTTCTTTCGTCACTATGTTTTCAAAACCGACTGCTGTAGAGACGTCAGAAAGCGTATATATGAGGGAAAGGGTTAAAAGCTACGGTGACTAATTATCGTACATTATAGATTCATGTCAGACTGCACAGATGTTCAGCATGAATTCCATCTACAAATATTTAGTATATCCTCTTAGCAGGGCTACAGATAACTCTTGTAGTGATTTGGGTATTTACCCCATTGTTTTTCAGACAATTGCTTTTTTTCTTAACCCTTTCCCTCATACGCCAATTTCTGAAGCAGACGACTTTGAACATATTTTGTCAAAAAATATAGAAATCTCTATAATTAAATGGATAACCTATAACTAAAAGTGGAAAACATTGTGTCAAAAGGAGAAATTGCTTGTTTTGAGCAATTTCTTCTTTTGTCACTATGTTTACAAAATGCCGTCTGCTGAAGAGGCGTCAGAAAGCGTCTATATGAGGGAAAGGGTTAATTTAAGAAACAGGGATCATTTTTACCCCTTCATTTGTTTCAAATTGCTTTTTTGTCTGACTTGAAATCAAAGAATTGCAAATATAAAAGGAGACATAATGAGCAAAGTCTCCTTTTCTCACAGTATTTCACTGTTGTTTATCTAATGCTTCTAATTTTTGGCAAATCTATATATTTGGAGATCTCACACTCATCCAGACACTTTTTAAATTTAGTTTTGCTTTAATCTGTACCCACAATGTACATCTAAGAATAGTATTGTCTTGTTAACATTAAGCCATAGATACTTTTTAATCCATTTGGATCTTGTTTGATTTAATGTAAATCATTTAAGCAACACAAATGTAAACGATTGCTTTATTTACTTTTTATTTGTTTTTGAGTACTTATCATTTGAATAAGAATTGCTTTTTTTGACAATTCTTTTGTTTTTTAACCCTTTCCCTCATATAGACGCTTTCTGACGCCTATGCAGCAGACGGCTTTTTGAAAACATAGTGACAAAAGAAGAAATTGCACAAAACGTGCAATTTCTCCTTTGGCCACAATGTTTTCCACTTTTTGTCATAGGTTATCCATTCAATTATGGAGATTTTCTATGTTTTGACAAAATACGTTCAAAGTTGTCTGCTGCAGAATTGCCGTATGAGGGAAAGGGTTAAGCAAATACTCTACTTATCTGTAGCCCTTTCCTATGGTTTGTTTACGAAGTGCACAGCTCATAAACACATGCAACCCTCAGCCTTCATTGTTTGTAACCAGAATAAAGTACCCTGTCCCCCAATACATCAGGTAAAAAACAAAGAATACATACTTCACTAGAGAACTACAACAGAATTACAATTTAACCAATCATCAATTTTTCATTCCTTTGTCCGTCATCTATTTTCAGTTGTTCACCGAGTGGAAACATTGAGGTTGCTATTGTTACACTATTGTTACATTGTAACATATACATGTAGTTTGGTGTGTTGCCACAGTAATTAGCCGTTCCCCATATAAAGACGCTTTCCGACGCCTATGCAGCAGACAACTTTTGAAAACATTATGACAAAAAAAGAAATTGTGTAAAAAGAAGCAATTTCACCTTTTGCCGCAATGTTTTCAATATTTCTTTTATAGGGTTATTCTATATTTTTAACAAGATGTTATTCAAGTCATCTGCTGCAGAACTTTTGTATAATGGGAATGGTTTAATTAACCCTTTCACTAAGCAGACTCATATAAAGCAGATGCCTCCATTAAATGATTAAAATTTTAACAGAGAATTTTTGAAAAAACTGTGTCAAAATGAAAAAGTGTTTATTATGAGCAACTTCTCCTTTTGCCAAAATGTTCAATAATAAAAAAAATTGCCTACAGCTTTTGTTTAGCCTTTCCCACATAGACACATTTCTGACACCTCTGCAGCACATGACTTTTGAAAACATTGTGACAAAAGGAGAAATTGCTCATCATGATCAATTTCTCCTTTAGTTACACAAGATCTTTCACATTATTGTCCAGATGTGTTTAAAATCATCTGCTGCACAATGTGTTGTATGTGGGGAGGAGTCAACATTGTCTGCTGCAGATTGGAAACGGTTCTGATATCCATCAGACAGGACACCTACCTTTCGTATTTTATTGGTGAGTTTTTTGAAGAACCTGGCTCCCTTGCTGTCCCGTATTTGAACGGAGTCACCACCTTCATCCTCATCCTCTTCCAACCCGCAGCTGTCGGCCGCCGGCAACTCACAATCGTTGCTTCCAGCATTTTGGACTAGCTTCATGTACTTGTATTGAAGGCTGAAAATATATGAATGTGTATTAACCTTAAACCTTTTCCAACCTGCAGACCCATTTTTGAGGCAATAGCAGCAGACGATTTTTGAAAACATTTTGTCAAAAGGTGAAATTGCTCATGATGAGCAATTTCACCTTTGGCCAGAATGTTTTCAACTTTATTTAACAATTAAGCCATCTTTTATGGAGATTTTTCAGGTTTTTGTCAGTATGTTTTCAAACAAGTCTTATGACTTGTTTGAATGAAGCTAATCACAGTTTTCCTGATTTGATAGTTATAATCGTCGGATTTCAAAATATCCAAGACAACAAACAAGAGGGCAATGATGGCCCTGGATCGCTCATCAGAGTTTTGCCAAGCACAAAGTCAATCACAGTAACTCAATTTTCAATGAGGTTAGCTATTACTAGAATGTTAATAAGATTTCCCTTCAATTTATCCTAGTGAGTTTGTAATCCAATGGACATTAAACATTTCAATAAGAGGTTCAGCTAAGGAACATTTGTAAAAAATATATTCAAATCTGGCCTGTACTTTTTGACAAGATGAGTTTAAAGTTCTCACTATATAAACAAAATGGAAAACAAGCTCCAACCCCTAGTGGCCATGTTTTCCAAAGGATCAGAATAATTTGAACAATATTGATAGAGGGTCCCCCAAGAAACATTCGTGTTCAAATCAGGCCAGGACTTTTGGAAAAGATTTTTACTATACACATTATAAGGAAAAATAAGCTTTGCCCCCTGGAGGCCATGCTTTTCAATGGGTCAAAATAATTTGAACAATCTTGGTAGAGCCCAAGGAACATGTCAAATAATTTACAAATCGGGCCAACTTTTGGACAAGAAGATTTTTAAAGATTTTCCTTTTCATTGCCATAGCAACCTGAGTTCCGCATGGAATTCAATTGAACAACTTTGAAATGGGACCACCCAAGACACATCCCTGTACAGTTTTATCCAAATTGACAAAGCGGTTTACTTTAGGAGATGTCGTTTGAAGCAAAATGTTGCAAAATGTTGACGAATGACTGACAAAGACTCACCATGATCCTCTGACTCAGGTGAGCTAAAAAGAGCCCAAGGGGTATTACTGAATAATTATTATAGCCAATAATTATTATAGCCAGTGTTATAAAACACTTGGTATAGACGTGCGTATTGTTCCTAGGAACATACATGTATGTACCAAGTTTCATTTCAGTTATGAGGTAAGGTTAAAGTTTTGTGACAAGGCAGATGACACCAAGGGCATCACAATATATAGCCAGACTTTTTTTCTTTGAAAAACATAAGAGCTAAAAAGGGGGAAAAAGTGAAATTATTAGTTTTGAACAATATTACTTCTTTACAAACATCAGCATCAATTTATTTTTTATAGCCGAAAACTGTTATAATATTTTAAAAGGTAAACAGTTTAATGGTGACAGATATTGATTTTTTGACACTTTGATATGGTCATAAAGTACAAAGATAATGTAAACAACACTCTGCAAATATTATTTCATCCATAATTCTAGGCCTAAATAAATTGCCTCCTCTATTGACTTTTCTTTAGCAGATTACTTTTCGTAACATTTTGGAAAAATAAGCAATTTCACCTTCCACACTGGTTGCAGCTATGTATCAAAACATTTTTCCTTCAAGTGGTTTCATAGCAGACAACTCTTAACCCTTTCCAACATATATCAAATCTGCAGCTAATGAAAATCTATGATTTTAATTATTGGATAGAATCGTAACATTGTGGCCAAAGAATATATTGTTTAACCCTTTCCGTCATACGACAATTCTGCAGCAGATGACTTTTAACATATTTTGTTAAAACATAGAAAATCTCTATAATTGAATGGATAACCTATGACTAAAAGTGGAAAACATTGTGTCAAAAGGAGAAATTGCTCGTTTTGAGCAATTTCTTCTTTTGTCACTATGTTTTCAAAAAGCTGTCTGCTGCAGAGGCGTCAGAAAGTGTCTATATGAGGGAAAGGGTTAAAAGCATCTGAAGCAAAATATGCAACATCTCGAAAAATTGGAAAAGGAAGAAATTGCTCTATTTGTGTATTTTCTCAGTATTTTAAATAATAATTGACTGCTGCAGTAAGCTCAAAAGTCATTTAAATCAGGTTAGGAATTTTAGAAGTTCAAAGAACAGAAAACCAATTGGATAAATTCAATAGCTTGATGATGAATACTTGAAAATAATGAAAAATTGGAAATGTAGGATAAATAACAATTTTTTGTCAAATATCAACTGCTGCAGTAAGTTAACTAGAGGACCAAGTTGGCGCTAAATGGATCACAAATGGATGGCATAGTAATAAACAGGTAACTGCATATATCCAGGAAAATTTGATCAAGAGTTGGGATGAAACTGCAAGTGTGAACACTGTAAATGAAAGACATTTAATCTTTGATCAATATCCTGTGAAGTTTCGTCGATATCTGTCCAATGATTTAGGAGGAGATGTCGTTTGAAGCTAAAAATTCATTAAACCCCTTTTGTAATGACATCTGGTGTCTATCTATATGGCTTGAACAAATTATGTAGAGGGTCACTAAAGGAACATTTCCTCACAATTATCTTAAAATCAAACAAGAACTTGTAAAAGAATGGCATTATTAAGATTTGTCATTTTGTCCATATTCTGATGCTGCCTGGCCACCATTTTTTTTTAGGGTCACTCAAGGAGCATTTCTACCCAAGGAGAACTTTAATAGTTGGGCATTTTTCTCCCTTTCTGATGCAACAGCAACCAAAGTTTTATATAAAATCTATATCTTTGAACAATTTTGAAAGAGGAACATTCCTAATATGTCTTTTGGTGCTACCTATTTACGAAAACAACGTAAAATGTTAGAAAAAGAAAATAATACAGCATACTATGCCCATAATTATTGATTTAACCCTTTCCCTCATACAACAATTCTGCAGCAGATGACTTTGAACATATTTTGTTAGAAAATAGAATATCTCGATAATTGAATGGATGACCTATGACTAAAAGTAGAAAACATTGTGGCAAATAGGAGAAATTGCTCGTTTTGAGTAATTTCTACTTTTGTCACAATGTTTTCAAAAAGGTGTCTGCTGCAAAGGCGTCAGAAAGCATCTATATGAGGGAAAGTGTTTAACAAATGATTGACTAGATGATGATAATGTTATATCGTGTTTTTTGCATGACCAATACATACATGGAATTCATATTGATGTCGAACATTATGAAGTACAGAAATTATTAATAAATAATACATAAAACATTGTATAAGCTCAGACGTTCTTTTAACACATATCAATATACGTAAATATTGTTAACGTTTTGTGACAAAGCAGAAGACGATGGCACCAAGGGTATCACAATACCCAGATTTTTTTTCATTGAAAAACAGACAAGCTTTAGTCACCTTTGTAAAGAGTTTTCAAAAGTTCATAGAACAAAGCACCTATTGTTAGCTAGATGATAAATGGTTATTACATATTTACATTCGGGCCATGTCACGGGACAGTGGACCTACAGGACTTTGTAACCAGTGGAAACTCCCATCTGCTCAGTCTGATCAGGATCTTCCCTGTTCTCTATAGTCATACACACATACGGTAGACCATTGCAAAACAGTTATAACCCAAAACTGACTGAACAAATATGTAATATAATGGTTATTGCCATTAATTTCAAAAAACTAAAACGTGCCTCAATTGTAGACATTTTAAGTGACGGGAAGATAATGTGTTGACTCAACTAAAAGTCCTGAAAAGGATTTTTATTGATTGTGGTGTTTCAACTTTTGTCTACTTTTCCTTTTGACAATAACCTATAGAAAAACACTATATCATATTCACTTGCAGCTTTCATGATACAGACAACAGTTAACCCATTCCCACAAAATATGGAAACTCTTTAAAAATGAAATAACAATCATTGAATAAAGTTGAATTCATTGAGGCAAAAGGAGAAATTATGAGTAATTTATTCTTTAGTGACAATGTTTTCAAAAGTCATCATCTGCTGCAGAGGCGTTAGAAAAGGTTAATGCCCTCAAAGTAGACAACTCACAAAATATTATATAAGGAAAACGGTTATTTTTTTTCACAGTTAAAAGTAAAAGTAAACAAGAGGGCCATGAGGCCCTGGATCTCTCACCTGAGAACAGGCTTTTTAAGACTGAACTCTTTCAGCCCCAATGGCAATATCATTAAGACAAACTATCTGACAAAATTTCAAGCTGCTCGAGTCAAAAATGCAATCTCTATAGTGTTAACAAGATTTTTATACAATATGGCCTAGTGACCTAGTTTTTGACCTGACCAGACCCATATTTGATTTGGCCTAGATATCTTCAAGGCAAATATTCTGACAAAGATTCAAAATGAACCATAACTGAACTTCGCCTAGATATCATCAAGACAAACTTTCTAACAAAGTTTCAACATCATGCTCAAGTTTAAAATGCGGCTTTTAGTGTGTTAACAAGATTTTCCTTAAATTAAGCCTAGTAACCTAGTTTTTGACCAAACATGACCTATATTCGATCTAGGCCTAGAAATCACTAAGACAAACATACTGACAAAGTTTCAACATGCTCAAGCCAAAAATGTGGCTTCCAGTGTTAACAAGATTTTCTTTAAATTTGACCTAGTGACCTAGTTTTTGACACCACATGACCCAGTTTCGAATTTGGCCTAGAGTTGATGGAGATATATGTTCTGATAAACTTTCATAAAGATTGGATGCAAAATGTTGCTTGTTAACAAGCAAATGTTGACGACGGACAAAAGGCGATCACAATAACTCGCCTTGAGCACTACGTGCTCTGGTGAGCTAGAAATAGGGAAACTCTATTAATGAATGAAAAATAATTGAATCAAGGTGAAAAAATTGTGACAAAGTTTCAACATGCTCAAGCCAAAAATGTGGCTTCCAGTGTTAACAAGATTTTCTTTAAATTTGACCTAGTGACCTAGTTTTTGACACCACATGACCCAGTTTCGAATTTGGCCTAGAGTTGATGGAGATATATGTTCTGATAAACTTTCATAAAGATTGGATGCAAAATGTTGCTTGTTAACAAGCAAATGTTGACGACGGACAAAAGGCGATCACAATAACTCGCCTTGAGCACTACGTGCTCTGGTGAGCTAGAAATAGGGAAACTCTATTAATGAATGAAAAATAATTGAATCAAGGTGAAAAAATTGTGGCAAAAGCAGAAATAGTTCATTATGAGCAACATCTACTTTTTACCACAATGTATTCAAAAGCTGTCTGCTGCAGAGACATTAGAATTAATCTAATGGTACATGTGGCAAAGTGTTAATCAAACAACCTGTAAAGGACACAATAGGAGACTAAACAAACTATCATATTTTAATGAGGACAATGAAACTCGAATTTAAATAGAACATTACTCTCATAAAGTATCTAATCCATAGGAAGAGAACAGGGTCAGCAGTTGGGGATCACTGTCTAAGAATTCCAGAAACAGACATCCAAAAGTGTTTTTTAAAGTCTGTAAGAACTTGCTGTACAATCAATGTAAAAAATAAATGTAGTTCACCAAATTTGTCAGGGAAAAAAAAAGGTGGTCATGAATACGATTGTGATAAGTTTGAGGATATAGAATTAATAATATTAATTAAAAAATTGGCAAGAAATTTGACTCCTTCAAAATGAAGGTAGAATGCAACCAAGCAGACCAGATCATTTTAGATGTTGAGGGGAAAATATTCAAAACCTCAAGGAACACTATCAGCTCTATGCCCGGCAGTGTGTTATCCAGTTTGAATAAGGACTCCATATACTTTGATCAAAAATCAAACACATACAATTTCGACAGAGATTCTTCAACTTTCAAACACATCCTAGCAGCCTATCGTATCGGGGAAATTCATGTACCAAGAAATGTCTGTCCAAACAGGTTCAGAAAAGAGATGGAGTTCTGGGGAATTCCTTACAGGATGATTCCATCATGCTGCTGGAAATTTTTCTATGAAGTTGAAGATGATATCAATGCTTTGAATACAATCATCAAATCATCCCCGACAGTGAAAGATGGAAACAAGGTCAGTGCATCAGCTGAAAATTACCATACGGTAGTACAAAGAGGACCAATCTTTGCGAACAATGGTAATACTAAACAAAAGATTGGTGTTACCTTGGAGAGTAAAAGGGATTGCTTTCAAAATGATAAATTAGAGTTATCTCGTGTAAACACAATACCTACAGTGATATTATCGAAGGAGGACACGTTGGTAAAAAGGCAATCTGGGGACAATGACCACTTACTAAGTGGACAAACCCTACGTGATAGAATTTGGAATTTTCTAGAAGAGCCACAGTCTTCTACAGCTGCAAAGGTACTGTTGTAACTCTATTTAACCCTTTCCCACATATCATACGACAAATCTGCAGCAGACAACTTAGAAATCATACCTGAACACATTTGGGAGTTCCTTTTATATGAAAGTACAATAATTGAGTAGAGTTGAAAACATGACGACAAAAGGAGAAATTGCTTGTTTTGAGCAATTTCTTCTTTTGTTGCCATGTTTTCAAAAATCCGTCTGCTGCAGAGGCGTCAGAAAGCGTCTATATGAGGGAAAGGGTTAAACCTTTCCCACAAATGACAAATCTGCAGTAGATGACTTTAACAATATCACGATTTAGACAAAACCAACTCTATATTGAAAAGAGTTGAAAACATTGATTCAGAAACAGTTATTGCTCGTTTTCAGCAATTTCTCCTTTGTCACAATGATTTCAAATGTTGGCGGCAGAGGCATCAGAAAGCGTCTGTATGTGGGAAAGATTTTTTTACCAATAACCCCTTATATGTTTGCTTTTGGATTGATTAAAGGGAGTTTAACGCCATTTTCAGTTATATCACACCTTATGTATTTTCCTGTTTTGTTTCGCACCAGTACTCCACACAACATTCTTTCCAGTAAGGCCAACATTTTTTCAATTATATCACTTCTTTTCTTGGGTAATTTACTAGTTCTACTGGTCCATTTATCCTGACACCAGCCAGTCAGCGGTAATGCTAACCGCACAACCATGAGCGCCAAGAAGGGCAGCCATCACTTCCATGTTTAAAGTTATTGTTAAAATTTGTGGATTATGTCATAATATGAGGTGCCTATATAATGTTGTACTTTTATTCCCAACTTGACCAAATTACAAACAAGAACTAGACTTGTTTGAAATGAATGTTCTGATGAACTTTCATAAAGATTTGATGAAAAATGAGGCCTCTGGAGTCCTCAAAAGGTTTTCTAAAACTTGACGACCTAATCTTTGACCCCACATGGCCCATTTTATAGCTGGACCAATATCTGATAGAGATGAATGTTCTGATAAAGTTTAACCCTTTCCCTCATATAGACGCCTCTGCAGCAGACGGCTTTTTGAAAACATAGTGACAAAAGAAGAAATTGCTCAAAATGAGCAATGTCTCCTTTTGACACAATGTTTTCCACTTTTAGTCATAGGTTAACCATTCAATTATAGTGATTTTCTATTTTTTGACAAAATATGTTCAAAGTCGTCTGCTGCAGAATTGACATATGAGGGTTAAAGAAGATTGGATAAAAAGATGTGGCCTTAAGTGTTTTCATAGTAAATGAGACAAGCCAATGATTTAATGAAGCTAACTTCATTTGGAAAAGATGGTTATTTCCCTTTCCATGTTGATTTATAAGAGAACAGTTGATATACAATATAAATTCAACTGGATATTACTGGTGATTTTGTAAAACTTGCAGACTGACATTTCCCTTTGGTGGTTAACATTTCAATGTACATGTAGCTTTAACGGCTCTGGACAAATAGACAATCTGATGTTTTTACCCTGCTTTCAACTTGTCAGTTATATGACAGTGTTTCCTGGGTAAGTTACCAGTACTACTGTTTCATTTATCCTGACGCCAGCCAGTCAGTTGTAATGCTAACCGGGCAACCCTGAACACCAAAGAGAAAATGCTCATTATGAGCAGTTTTTTCATTTTGTCACAATGTCTTCATCTTTATATAATAAGTATATTTTCATTTATCATAACTTTCCCTATCTTTGTCGAGATAATTTCAAAGTTGTCTCATGAAGTTCATGCTCTTTCCCCCATTTCAGGTCTGGTGTTTTGCCTACGTCTTTGTGGTGATGGTCAGTGTTGTACTAAACATCGTCTGGATGGAGGAAGATTTCAGAGTAGATCCATACCTTTACAAGTTCAGACAATCACTCCTCAGCCCAACTAATCTGACATTATCGGCTGGAGGATTCAATACCAAGATTCGTAGACAATTGACAACAGATCCCCATTTATCATTATTCATCATTGATGTTATATGTACCGTTATTTTCGGCATAGAGATGGTGGTCCATTTTATTTCATGCCCACAAAAATATCGTTATTTATTTAATGGTTATAACATCATAAAAATTGTCATGTGTACTACTATGACAATTGCACTCGTAGGGGAAGTAAGAAAGGATATCATTACCAGCAAGGAGTTGGGAAAGTTCTTTCTATTTCTGAAGACAATGACTACGTTTAGAATATTGCTTATATTACGACTTCGTAAACTGTACAACAACTTTCATATCATACTATTGGCACTGGAGCAGAGTGGAAGAGAGCTCTCTTTACTGATGGTTGTTTTTGGAAGTACGATATTGATCTACGCTGGAATTATGTTTTGCGTGGAAATCGAAACAGAAATGTTTCCAAATACAAGAACATCAATGTGGTGGGCCCTTATCACCATGACAACAATTGGATACGGAGATTACTACCCGACGACAACATTGGGATATTTTGTTGGCGCTTTCTGTGCTATAAATGGCCTCATTGTGGTTGCTCTACCCATAGCAGCAATTGCTTCAAATTTTTCAATTATTTGTTCAAGAAATGCAGATTACAGAAAACATCTTGCTGAAGTAAAAGCAACAATAAAGCATGATACAACTGACAACAATTGTCATGATGCGGAATACATCAGGAATGAAAAAATAAAACACATAATGGTGGCAGTTAAAAATGAGCAATGCTGTAAAGACAAATCTGATCAGAATAACTTAACTCTTTCTGACGCCTCTGCAGCCGACGACTTTTGAAAACATTGAGACAAAAGTAGAAATTGCTCAATTTCTACTTTTGCCACAATGTTTTCATCTCTTTTCAATAATTAAACTTTTCGTTACAGAATTTTTTTTCACAATTTTTCCTAGATGTTTTCAAAGTCATCTGCTCCAGATTTGTTGTATGTGGGAAAGGGTTAAATGCTAAACTCAGCACAGAAGTTGTCAATAATCACACCAAAGCTACGGGTGTTGTTAACCCTTTCCCTCATATAGACGTTTTCTGACGCCTCTGCAGCAGACGGCTTTTTGAAAACATAGTGACAAAAGAAGAAATTGCACAAAACATGCAATTTCTCCTTTTGCCACAATGTTTTCCACTTTTTGTCATAGGTTATCCATTCAATTATAGAGATTTTCCATTATTTGACAAAATATGTTCAAAGTCGTCTGCTGCAGAATTGTTGTATGAGGGAAAGGGTTAAAAGAGGAGATAATTTAGATGTAACTGAACAAACAGTAAATATTACATCAGACGAGAAAACAGTCATGGTTAACATGGAACAGTGCTTAAAAAAGAGAAAATAACTGACAACATCAATGAAATTACACATAGCATGCTTTTAACTCTTTCCCACATACAGACGCTTTCTGACGCTTCTGCAGCAGACGTTTAAAAACTTTGTGACAAAAGAAGAAATTGCTCAAAATTAGCAATTTCTCCTTTTGACAAAATGTTTTCAACTCTATTCAATAAGTATGTCTTCATTTTGGAAGATTTTTCATATTATTGTGGAGATGTTTTCAAAGTCGTCTGCGGCAGATTTGCTGTATGTAGGAAAGGGTTAAAGAGCAACTATCTAAGGGGTACAATATCCTCTCGAAAGAAAAAAGAGGCAGTAGAATTATAAAAGAGCAGACCCACAGAACATTAATATGGATTTATGAAAAAACATTGTATCTTCAAAATATTGTAAAATTTATGTAGTTAAAAACGTTTTTCATGAATCCAACAATTCGTTGAATCAGTTAGGTTTCTCATCACATGTGTTTATAAAGCTTTCAGATATGTGTTTCAGATTTTCTAATCCCATGTGTTTGAAAAGCTTTCAGATATGTTTCACCTACATTAGACCTAGGTTTTGGTTGATCAATTAAATTGTTTGTCATAACCATACCAGATGGTAAATTGCCTTATCAGTCATCACAGTGAAAACTCTTAACCCTTTCCCACATAAGACAAATCTGCAGCAGACAACTTTGAAAATGTCTACTCAAAAATATGGAAAATCTCTATAATTGTAGGTATAAATACTGAAAACGGTTAAAAACATTGTGGCAAAAGGATGTCAAGATGTTTTCAAAAGTCGTTTGCTGTGGATGAGTCAAAATGCGTTTACAGGTGGGAAAGGGTTAAACATTGAATAGAAGACTAATGGTAAACCCTTTCCAACAAACAACAAACCTGCAGCAGATGACTATGAAAAAAAATTGGTAAAATTTCTGTAAATAGAAGTAATTTATTGAAAAGAGTTGAAAACATAGTGGCGAAAGGAGAAATTGCTCATTATGAGCAATTTTTCCTTATGTCACAATGTTTTCAAAAGACCTCTGCTGCAAAGGGGTCAAAATGTGGGAAAAGGTTAAATTTAATCAATAAGATTATATACCTTTTATTTTTTCTCCAGAAAAAGCACAACAGGAAAAACAGGATGAATGCCAAGGCTGCCACAACAGGAATGGCAATCTGGAACTGAAATTAGAACTCTTTATAAGATGGGTTCTTCTAACTCCTTCCTTTATATATGCCGTTCAAAACAATTAAAACTTTCAATAATAATGGAAAATATAACAAACAAAATCATGGCATTGAGGTTTAGAAGGAAACATTGTGGAAAAGAATAATTTACAGTTTAACGTAAACAAAGAATAACAGTTCTGAGTACCGGTAACTCACCCAGGATATTATACTATGTAAGTTAATTACAAAAAATTAATCCTTTCCAAGATACAGACACATTTTGAGAAAATGAGAAATCATTCATAATGATCTATTTCTCGTTTTGCCACAATGTTTTCAACTGTATTCATTTATAATACATGTACTTTCACTTTTGAAATTATTCAATTATGAATATCTATGTTTTCAAAGTGAACTGCTGCAGATTTGCTGTATACAGGAAACGGTTACCATACCTAGTACAATGAATACAGGTGATCTGAAATGACCTTTTACATAAAATAGCATAGCATTAATAAGTTAATTTGAACATTAAACCCTTTCCCACATACAGACACTTTCTGTCACCTCTAGAGGAGACGAATTTTGAAAACATTGTGACAAAAAGAGAAATTGCTCAAACCGAGCAATTTCTCATTTTGTCACAATATTTTTAACTTTTTCCAGTCATTTTAATTTTATTTACTGATATTTTCCATGTTTTTGCCAAGATGTTTTGGAAGTCATCTTCTGCAGATTCGCTGTATGTGGGAAAGGTTTAATCTTTAATTACTATGTCTTTATTGTTGATATTGTGAAAGAATGATTTGGGCCTAATTTTTGTAAGACAATAACTTTGTTTTTGTTGTATAGAACCTCAAGTTTCATAGAGTGACCATGCAGAATACCGTAACACTTTCCTACATACAACAGACAACTTTGAAAACATCGAAGGTTAAAAAATAGAAAAAATGTCTACTTATAAAAGTGATATGAATGACTAGATTTGAAACATTGTGACAAAAGTATTATGGAGAAAAGAGATCAAACGCTTACTATTAAGGGTAAAGCAGTGAGGCGCATGGTGCAAGTCTGTCTCTCTTCAGATAACATTTTATCATCTTTCACAAAACAGTTCCTGAAATAAATTAACACCAAAAAAATAAAGTCCTCAATTCTAGCAGAAGCAGTTTTATCATATTTTGTGTAAGTGACATGTATATAACATTTTATCATCTTTCACAATACAGTTCCTGAAATAAATAAACAAACTGAAATACAATCATCAATTTTAGTAGTAGTAGTTTTATTATATTTTGAGTAAGTGACATGTATATTACATTTTATCATCTTTTACAATACAGTTCCTGAAATAACTAAACAACTGAAATACAGTCTTCAATTGTAGTAGTAGAAGTTTTATTATATTGTGTGTAAGTGACATGTATATATCGAGGGCTTCATGCAAAACAGTTGTAACTACATCTTGTATAAGATGTAGTTACAACTGTTTTGCATGAAGCCATCGATATACAATAGATCTATACAACATCATACCATTCACAGTTCTAAGAAATTGTACATATTGTGTGTACAACCCAGTGATACAAATGACTTTAATGAGTCACTAGATTTCTATCATTATAAGTGTTATAAATATGTGTTAGTTAATTCGTTGAATTGAGATCCCCCACCGTTGTAGCTTTTGTTATGACTGAAGGAGCACAAATCTTTGGTGGAATTTTATTTTGGTTCCATTGGCAGGTTCCATCAATTTTGTAAACATAGGACATTGCCATTAACCCTTTCTCACGTACAACAATTTCTTAAGACTTTGAAAACATCTAGGCCAAAGTGTGCAAAATTTCAAGAAATGACAGCAGAATTATTGAATATAGTTGATAAACATTGTGGCAAAAGGATAAATCGTTCATTATGAGCAATTATTCCGTTTGCTTAAATGTTTTCAAAATACGTCTGCTGCAGATGCTTCAGAATGCTTTTACGAGTGGGAAAGGCTTAAAAACAACATTGTAAAAATTATACTCTATACTTTATTAATAATTGTTGTGATTTCCTCCAATTTAAGGCAACGCCAATTCGAAATAACAAAGCCAGTATTTTATGGCAGTCTTCAAAAGCCAACCATAAGGCATTTGCAATCTATAAAGGTCCAGATCAGCCAGCATCTATACACAATCTGATCTGGCTCTGCACTGTTTGCCTATTAGTCATAGTAAATTTCAAAAAACTTCTGTCAAGCATTCTCCATTTGAATCCACAACATGAATGAGCAGGCAGGCCTTTTTTTAAAACATGTAATAATAAATCTAAGGTTGGTTTTTACAGAGCACCAGATTTATATGGAGGATGATTAGTTTGCATTGGGGATTTGGAACCAGTCGCGGCGCTAGGGTCATGGTGGAGTAAATTTATTAGCCTTGTACTGGTTTGTTTACCAAGAGATCATGAATAAGTGAACTGTCATCGTTATATAACTAAAATAATGTTCAAAACGGCGTTAAACGTTCATAAAACAAAGATTTTTAGGACTATACAGTACTTACTGAGGAGCAAAATAATGAATAGTCTGATAGCCACTGACACATTCAGATGCGATACGTCTGAAGTCGTCCTTGGTACAAATAGGACAAGCTGATCTAGTCCTCCACATGAAGTGAAATATGCATCCGTCACATGTGGCATCCGCGCATTTCGGTGGGAGGAGGACCTCCCCTGTCCCCATCTGATCCTTATCGCATCGGAGACTGACGACGGTGTGTCTACCTTTTGGGCAAGCTCTTGTTGGACTGTAAAATAACATCAATGGCGGGTATATATGGTTTTACCCTTTCCAACATACAGACGCTTTATAACGCTACTACAGAAGACAACTTTTTCGATGAGCAATTTCACATATTGCCAAACTGTTTTCAACTTTATTTAATAATTTTATTTTTAAAAGAGTTTTCATATTTTTGACTAAATGTTTCCAAAGTTGTCTGCTGCAGATTTGCTGTCTGTATGTGGGAAAGGGGTTAACTATGTAGCAGTTAACCTGCTATTCAGTTTCTGAAGACTGATAAGGCATTATAGGTAAATGCTCTACCACTACAGCACAGAGGCAGTCAAATTTTGGAAATATGCTGTATTCTAGAACATTCCAATATGGCCACTGTGAGCTGGCATCCATCTCAAATCCTGCTGGCTAACCAGATCCATCATCAATAAAGTGAATCAACTAAAAAAGGCTTTATTGAAAATTAGTAATATTATAACATCTTTATTAAGCCTTTCCCATATGCAGATGCTTTCTGACGCCTCTGCAGCAGACGACTTGATGAGCAATTTTTCCGTTTCCCACAATTATTTCAACTCTTTTTAAGAATTATAACTTTCTTTATCGAGATTTTTTCATGATTTTGCCAATTTGTTCTCAAAGTCGTCTGCTGCAGATTTGTTGTATGTGGCAAAGGGTTAACTAGTTGAAAATATAACTTACGCTTCTGAAGCAAAATGAAACTGGATATCATTTTGGAAATCTGAAATAAAGAATTAAAAGTTAATAATTTCCAGTAACTGTAGTTTTCGTACAAACAAAAATATTCAAAATTAAACTGTGTATTGTATATCACAAAATATTTGGTCATAACCTTACCAGTGGACTTCTGGTAAATCAGAGTTTTTGTTGGTGAAGGGCACAGAGAATACTTCCAAATTGAAATTATTTTCTGACTTGAAAAAAATAAAGGATCTGAGTCTCACTACTCAATTGATTAACCCTTTCCCACATACAACCAATCTGCAGCAGATGACTTTAAAAACATCTAGGCAAAAAAAAAAGAATAGAAAACAATGAGAAAATTCTCCTTTTGACACAATGTTTTGGAAATGCTTCTGTTGCAGAGGCATCATAAAGCATCTGTATGTGGGAAAGGTTTAACACTGTTCTATGCCATTTGTAAAGGAGGATAACAGCATGAAATCATGATACATGTATTGATTTAACATTATCTATTGTGATGTCATTGATATCATCAAAGGCTTAATACATTGCATATTGTCCTAACTTTAATCATGCACAAGTCAAATACTCTAGGTGAAATTATGAAATAATGTTATTAGTTCATGAATTTTTAATGGGCCCTCAAAATTGATTTGCTGTAGATGCCTAAAATGATATCTGTTAATGGGAAAAGGTTATCCTTTTCCCATATACAGATGTTTTCTGCAGCAGACAACTTAAAAAATTATTGTAGCAAATAGAGAAATTGCTTCTAATTACTACGACGTTTTCACCATTAACCCTTTCCCTCATATAGATGCTTTCTGATGCCTCTGCAGCAGACAGCTTTTTAAAAACATAGTGACAAAAGAAGAAATTGCTCAAAACAAGCAATTTCTCCTTTCGCCACAAGGTTTTTTTCACTTTCAGTCATAGAGATTTTCTATTTTTTGACAAAATATGTTCAAAGTCGTCTGCCGCAGATTTGTCGTATGAGGGAAAGGGTTAATTAGTCCTTGGATTTGTCTAGTTTCAAAGTCCCCTGCTGCATCTGCATGTGGGAAATGGTTAAATTGCAATGTAGTGATTACCTTCCAGATCAAATCCACTGTTTGTGTACAGCAGCGTCAAATTCACATCATGGGAGTCAAAACTCGTCTCGTTCTGTACTATCTCTACAATTGTATCACCCAAACTGTGAAAAAGTAAAAAGTATTGATTTATTGTAATTTATGCCATTTTCAACAAAAATTATTATATAATCCATATCAAGGTGACAGGAGATGAACAAAATTGGACTGTGAACACCTTTTCCCGTCCTATATATCCGTTCTCTGTCACAGACTATGGGATCAATGTGGGCAAATAAGGGGGAGTAAATAATATTTCTCTTATTATCCTTCCGAACCTAACCTAAACCCTATGTCAGAGATTGGACTATGGGGGACAGTTTTTTTCCTTTAAAATAACCCTTTTCTCTGTCACAGACTATGGGGGTCAAATAAATTGGTTGGAAGATAAGAGGGAGTAAATAGTATTTCTCTAATTATATCCTCCCTAACATTAATCCTTTCCCTCATATAGATGCTTTCTGATGCCTCTGCAGCAGACGGCTTTATGAAAACATAGTGACAAAAGAAGAAATTGCACAAAACGAGCAATTTCTCCTTTTTCCACATTGTTTTCCACTTTTTGTCATAGGTTATCCATTCAATTATGGAGATTTTCTATTTTTTGACAAAATATGTTCAAAGTCGTCTGCTGCAGAATTGTCGTATGAGGGAAAGGGTTAACTAACACCTTGTCAGAGACATATGACTGTTGAATGTGCACACAGTCTCAACATACATGCCATTGTTTGCCAATTTCTATAGGAGTCACTCACAAACGAAAAGTGTTATAAAGTTAATTAATAATTAAGGAGCACACAAGTCTCCTGCCAATAACTGATTACTCACAAACGAAAAGTGTTATAAAGTTAATTTATAATTAAGGAACACACAAGTCTCCTGCCAATAACTGATTGGTGTTTTATGGCGCTTTCAACAATTTTCAATGGTATCATGGCATTTCCTGGGTAAGTTACCAGTACTACTGGTCCATTTATCCTGACACCAGCCAGTCAGTTGTTATGCTAACTCCGCAACCAACCCTGAGCACCAAGGAGGGCAGCATTATTACCACCATTTTTATAGTCTTTGGTATGACCAGACCGGGGATCAAACTCACGACCTTCAGCACCCCAGTCTCTATCACTTCACCACCAAGTCGGTAGTGCCTGCCGATAACCAATTATTATAAACCATACTAAAGCATGCAAGATTGATTCTTAAATGTCTTCCTGTCTCACTAGCAGGAAACACACAAAACACTACAATTGTAGCAAACTAGTTTTACTCCCACTCGTTTAATCCTCCCTTTCCCGCATACAAAAATTGAAAATCTTATTTTTAATTGAATTGAAAACAATGTGGCAAATTGAGAAATTACCCATTATGAGCACTTTCTCCTTTTGCCACAATATTTCAAAATGCGTCTGCTGTAGAAGCTTCAAATGAGTTTACATGTGGTAAAAAGTTAAAAAGAAATGCCACAAAAAACCCAAAACAACCTTCATTTTACCCAAAGCCTATTTAATATACCTTGCTGATTGTGTCGACATCATATCCCCTCCTTTCTCAGATGATGGTATCAGAGTTGACCTGCAAATTTTGGCCACTAGTTCCTTGGGTTCTTTCATGGCCTGAAATGTACATTATGAACTCACTTAAAGACTAATCAACTGGAAAAGGGTACCTAAATGGATGACATGTTTGTTGGATGAAAGCTAGAATTAACTGCTACATATGTGTTGTAAAAAGCAAGCCTTAGTTTAAACAATAAGTTTATCTGTATTAACTATTACACTTAAACATAATTATACAAAATTATAAAAATTACGACATACTAAAATAGAAGATATAGTTAACCCTTTCCCTCATACGACAATTCTGCAGCAGACGACTTTAAACATATTTTATCAAAAAATAGAAAATCTCTATAATTGAATGGATAACCTATGACTAAAAGTGGAAAACATTGTGGAAAAAGAAAAAATTGCACGTTTTGTGCAATTTCTTCTTTTGTCACTATGTTTTCAAAAAGCCATCTGCTGCAGAGGCGTAAGAAAGCGTCTATATGAGGGAAAGGGTTAACCAACCTTGTCTACAGATGCCATTTAAGCCTTTCCCACTTACAGACACATTTTGACGCATTTGCAGCAGACGACTTTTGTAAACATTGTGACAAAAGGTTTATGAGGAATTTCTCCTTTTGCCACAATGTTTCCAACACTATCCAATAATTTAAGTTTCATTTATATAAATATAAATATTGTGCATAGATTTGTTTTGAAGTCATCTGCTGCAGATTTGTTATGGTGGGTAAGGGTTTAGTCACCTGTATTAGGGACTGTGTTTAAATTATGTTTTGATCCTCACGGATAATTAACAATAAAGCCAATTTCAAAGAAACATAATTTCTAACTGCGGTAAATGGAGACAATTTTTAAGTTTACAATGTGTAGATATAAGTCCTGAGCAGCAACAACAACAACAGACACATTAAAAATATCCAAGCAAAGATCAACCCTTTTCCCACATACAGACACTTTCCGACACCTTTTGAAAACATTGCAGCAAAAGGAGAAATTGCTCATAATGAGCCATTTCTTTAATTGCCAAAATGTTTTCATCTCTTTTCAATAATTACACATATACATTCATTACTATAGATTTTTCACATTATTGCCTAGATACATGTATTTTAAAAGCTGTCTGCTGCAAATTAATTATATGTGGGAAAGGTTTAACCCTTTCCCTCATACAACAACTCTGCAGCAGACGACTTTGAACATATTTTGTCACAAAGTAGAAAATCCCTATAATTGAATGGATAACCTATGACTAAAAGTGAAAAACACTGTGGCAAAAGGAGAAATTGCTCGTTCTGAGCAATTTCTTCTTTTGTCACTATGTTTTCAAAAAGCCGTCTGCTGCAGGGGCGTCTATATGAGGGCAAGGGTTAAGGAAGACCAATCATAGGATATTTGAGCCAATTTAAAATATAAAGATCAGCCATAACATCAATGATTCAATTAATCTATTATAGATTCTATAATTCAGCTGTACACTGTTATAAGATTCTGGAAACCCTTTCCCTACTATAGACCCATTTTGGCGCATCTGCAGAAGACAACTCTCGAAAGCATTGTGACAAAAGGAGAAATTGCTCAAAACAAGCAATTTATCCTTTTAACACAATACTTTCAACTATATATATTAATTAACCTTTTATTTTGAGGGACTGATCATCTTTCTAGGTAGATATTTTTAAAGTCATCTGCTTCTGAATTGTTTTGTGTCGGGAATGGTTAACGTTTAGTGAACGTCCAGACTGTAGGGCTGATCATACGTCCGGACTGTAGGGCTTGATCATACGTCCGGACATATAGACCGGTTCAGATCTAACAAAGTATAATTTATGATTGATTTTGCCTTGAATGAGACTCATTAACAATTGATGGTGAAGAACAAACAAGGATGCTCGTATTCTTGTGAAGTATTTTCATGCAGTCTGATCTTAAGCTTTACCTGATATGTCTACTTTGAGAACATCTTCAGGAAAAATATTACATGAGGAAAACTAGAATCATTTTGATAAAGACAGAAAAAAACTATTGTGAGAAAAGGAGAAATTGCTAGTATGAGCATTTTCTTATTTTCCCATAATCTTTTTTTGTTTAAAAATGATTTGTTGCAGGTGTCAGAATTTTTTCTATTTCAGGTAAAAGATATATAACTGGTTCCTTATATGTCCAAAATCCAAACAAACATAAATCAGCATCTGAACCTCGTCACATGAAAACAGACTTTGTGGACTTAACAAACAGCAAAGATCCAGATCAGCCTGCATCTCTGCCTAGTCTAATCAGTATCATCACTGTTTGCATCCTGTAAGACGCTAGAAAATGGTGTATCAATAATAAATACTATTTCATCTAAACTGCCATTAAATTTTGAATCCTATGAAAGTCTGTTTACGTGTGATGAGGTCAACATCATATTCCAAACCCCGACAAAAAAAAAAACCCCAAAACAACACAAATAATTTAAACAAGACCACATACAGCCCAAAAACCTTTATCTTACATGGAAAACAATATTTTGATAATTATGATCAAACAGTCTTTAGTTCATAGATATGATGCATTTCCTGAATTATTAACCCTCCCTTTCCTATATACATGTACAACAAATTTCAAGCAGAAAACTTTGAAAGCCCGTGGGTACAACTCCTGAGTATATGTTATTTAAGTTAAATTATTGAAAAGAGTTGAAAACATTGTCACAAAAGTAGAAATTGCTTGTGATTTCTTCTTTTCCCATAATAATTTCAAATGTTGTTTGCTGCAGATGCATTTAAATGCATTTGCAAATGAGAAAGGGTTAAACTATAATCATTCCCAATGTGTTTCAGAACTTTTATGATGGCAGACTGTTAGTCTAAATGCTTAATATTTATTGCAGTCCTTCTGAACAATATTAAAGTAACTTAAACACAGAGGTACATATAAGGAGGCGTATGCAGCTCTTTTCCCCACAATATCTATTTTATCATCCAACCAATCCATATGATGTGAGTATTCAAAAGAATCGTCTCATTGAGACAATTCTTTTGAGTTCTCACAGCATAGGGTTATAAGGTCAAATAAAGATTTTAGCACATGCAAAACGCCCCTCATCTAGAGCTCTGTGAACATATCAAAAACCTTAACCCTTTCCCTCATACGACAATTCTGTAGCAGACGACTTTGAACATACTTTGTCAAAAATTGGAAAATCTCTATAATTGAATGGATAACCTATGACTAAAAGTGGAAAACATTGTGGCAAAAGGAGAAATTGCTCGTTTTGAGCAATTTCTTCTTTTGTCACTATGTTTTCAAAAAGCCGTCGGCTGCAGAGGCGTCAGAAAGCGTCTATATGAGGGAAAGGGTTAAACCAGGTTTTTGACGCAACAACCACAACACTAGAATTTGCTGTGCCTGAGGGGCTTCCATGCAGTCTTCAACACAAGAGTCTGGTGGCAATGGCTTCCATCCCATCACAGTGGTGTACCATTGGATTGTTTTTGTTTTTTTCAAACAATTGTTCTACATGGAATTGAATTCTTTGAACAAATTTGAAACAGGACCAACTCAGGAACATAACTGTGGATATTATTTTGAAACCTGTCCATAAGTTAAGGAGGAGAAGTTGTTTGTAGGAAAAAATGTGAACAGACAGACGACGACAAAAGACGGTCGGATGTGAGTGATCACAATAGCTCATCCCACACTTCGTGCTCCGGTGAGCTAAAAACTACATACAGGTTTAACCTGAATGATTTGCTTCAATACCCATGGGTATGGAGAGAGCAAACATTGTGACTGTAGGAACTAGAATTTCAAAAGACCGTTAGCAAGACAAAAGGTCTCTCCAGTCAGGTACATTGGCGAGATGACGATGTGACAGAAGTTATTGAAATTGAAGGGGTTATCATGGGGAATAAATAAACCCTTTCCCACATATAGAGGCTTAAAAGCATGATGACAAAAGGAGAAATTGCTCAGAACGAGCAATTTCTTCATTTGCCACAATGTTTTCAACTTTTTGCAGTAATTATACCTTCATTTATAGAGATTTTCCAGGTTTTTGCCAAAATGCTTTGAAAGTCGTCTGCTGCAGGTTTGCTGTTTGTTGGAAAGAGTTAATATCATTGGTAAAGTCACTTTGATATGCTCTCAATTTGGGGGGAGTCTTGAAAAAGGAAATTAGCAATAGGTTGATGTCTCATGCAAACAAGGCAGCGTTCCCTATAAATAAAATACAAATAAATAATAAAGGCGAAGGGTCACTTTTACCATTATTAAGCTACATCATGTGAAAGCTGAACTTCAAATGTAACCCTACTTGCAGACACATTTTGATGCATCTTCAGCAGGCTACTTCTGAAATCATTGTGAAAAAAGGAGATATTGCTCAAAATGAGCAATTTCTCCTTTAACCACAATGTTTTCAACTCTATTCAAGAATTACACTTGCATTTATAGCGATTATCCATAAGTTTAATATATAGTAATCTGCTGTAGTTTGTTTGTTTTATTTGTTTTTTATGCAGCTTTTAACATTATTTCAGTTATATCGCAGCAGCGACAGTTCACTTATTCATGATTCCTGGGTAAACAAACCAAGACTAGGCTAGGAAATGTGCTTTGCCCAGGGGCACTTTATTATGACCGTGGCACTGCAACTGTAATCTGCTGTAGACTTGTAGTATGACCCAGTGTCTAGGGTTAATAGTAAGTTCAATCAAATTGTCTTTGTCTGTTTTTTAATGACAACTGTTCTTTGGAGACTTTTAGGACTAAAAGGCAAATGGACAAGATCCAGATCAGACTGCACTGAGGCACACAATGATCTTGATCATTGTGGGTGGCAGAAAGAGTTTGAAATATCAACTTTCACATGATGTACCCTATTTATCAAACCTATGCCATGGATTTATCATTATTACAATAATTGATTTTATGGTAAATGTCATAGACTGGTAAATTTCATACCATACTATGATTTAGAAATACTCAAACTGTCCAAATTTCAAAATTCATTATTTTTCACCATAAAAATAGATGACTTTCAGCATTTTACAGCATACAATGTGATGAGGAGAATTACATGTAGCTATGATCCAAGTTTGAAAGCCCTAGCTAGCACATGTTCTATTTGAGGAAATAATATAATTTGAAATATCCCAGTTTATTGATAGTCATGTTTATGACTGCACGCAAAACAGTTGTAGTTACAATCTCTTTGAAAGTAGTCAACCAATTGTACTTCATTTTTGTATTAACTTATCCCATGGCATAGGTTTACCAACAGAGATGCAGTATATTATGATTATAAGAGAATAAATAAACACAATTCTCCCGTACTTTGGATATATCAGGTTGTCCTTTACGCTTATGATGCTAGAAAAACAAGTTATGCACATTAAATACACATTATTAATTATTAATGGTTGACTTATTAGCCCTTTTCCCTCGTATGACAATTTTGCAGCAAATGACTTTCACTCTTTACCACATACAACAGTTCTGCAGCAGACGACTTGGAAATCATCTTAGCTATAACACAGAAAATATCTTATTATAATTGAAGATACTACTGACAAAAGTTGAAAACATAGTGGCAAAAGAAGAAATTGCTCATTTTGAGCAATATCTCCTTTTGTCACACTGTTTTCAAAAGTTGTCTCTTGCAGACGCATTGGATGGCGTCTATATGTAAGGAAAGAGTTAAAACATCTAGGCCGAAATATGAAAAACTTCTTTAAAAGAAACTTTAATAATTGAATAAGGTTGAAAAGATCATGGCAAAAGGAGAATTTGTTCATGAGCAATTTCTACCTTCGCCACAATATTTTCAAAAGTTGTTTGGTACAGATACATTAAAATGTGTCGGCAAGTGGAAAAGGGTTCATATTGATAAGATTCAATTTGTACTAATCACTACTTCAATAAATACATATTTTAATTATTTAACACACGCTTCCACACAAACTTAGACATTAATCGTTGTCCTTATAAGGAAAATTTTTTGTTGTCCTGCATGGGATGAATTATGAAAATATGAAACAAGATTGTTGGAAGCAACAAATGTGTCACCTACCAGACATTTCTCCAAAGGGGGAGGGATTCATGGCATTGCAAGGGCATTACCCGAAGGTAAGTGAGGGCCAAATATAGAAGCTGTACTTCAAAGCACACTTAGCCTTTTCCCACTTATAGATGCATTTTGATGCCTCTACAGTAGACGACTTATGAAAATTGCACATTTTGTGCAATTTCTTCTTTTGTCACTATGTTTTCAAATAGCCGTCTGCTGCAGAGCCGTCGGAAAGCGTCTATATGAGGGAGAGGGTTAAATTAGCCAATGTCCTTTTTATTAAGGTGTTTAGAATGTTCCACCTAAGAAGAATCATTTACGTCTGAAAACCATTTCTGAGCATAACAATCTAATAACCTTCAAAAAATACTTGAAAATAATTGAAACCACCTTACCCAGACAAAGATTGAATTCAGTTTAAAACATTGTGGCAAAAGAAGAAGTTGCTAATAATGAGAGAATTTCCCCTTTCTGCCACAATGATTTTAAAGTCGTCTGCTGCAGATGTGTCAAACTGAGTCTACATGTTGGATGGACAGGATTAACCCTTTCCCACATACAACAAATCTGCAGCAGTCGACTTTGAAAACTTTCAAAAATCTGAAAAATCTCCATAAGAGATAGCTTAATTGTTAAAAAAAGTTGAACAAATTGTTGCCAAAGGAGAAATTACTCATGATGAGCAATTTCACCTTTGGCCATAATGTTTTCAAAATGCGTCTGCAGGTGGGTAAGGGATGAAAGGGACTGTCTGAAGATTTTAGACCACACTTTTCAACCAATAAAAGCAATTTCAATAATCACTTTAAACCTTTCCCACATACAGCAAATCTGCAGCAGAAGACTTTGAAAACGTCTTGGCCAAAGCATGAAAATTCCAAATAAATGAGAGTGGAATTTTCAAATAAAGTTGAAAACACTGTGGCAAAAAGGAGAAATGAGCAATTTCTTCTTTTGCCAGTGTTTCAAAAGTCGTCTGCTGCAGAGGCGTCAGAAAGCGTCTACATGTTGGAAAGGGTTAAGTAAAGATTAGGCAAAACAATTAGATTCTACTTGAAAATGTGCAAAATAAGCTTACTAGGCTAGTCTTTCATATGCACTTGATAACAAAGTAGTTAATTCATAACTTCACAAAAGATATATTTTTGCATATGAACTCTTTTATTATTATAATTTATGTTCCAACAGTCCTTGTTACCCTTTCCCACATACAACAAATCTGCAGCAGACGACTTTGAAAACGTAGTGACAAAAACCTGAAAAATCTCCATGAAAGATAGCTTAATTGTTAAATAAAGTTGAAAACATTGTGGCCAAAGGAGAAATTGCTCATGACCTTTCACCTTTGGCCGAGTCCCGGTAGCTCAGTCGGTAATGACGCGGGCTGTCAATCCAGGGGTTGTGAGTTTGAATCCCAGCTCGGCCAACATTCTTTCGGACGTTTGACAAAAGTCACTGTGACCTGCGTCATTCGTCTTTCACCAATGGGCTGTTTAACAGTCTATGTGGAAAAGTAGCCAGTTGCTTGGAAAGTATGTTGTGTGGTGTACTGGTGTGGGAAAACCAGGAAACGCATGAGTAGTTGAATTGCTCGCCGTGATATGACAGAAAAATTGTTGAAAACAGCGTTAAACCCCAATCAATCAAAACATTTGGCTACAATGTTTTCAAAAGTCGTCTGCTGCTATTGCGTCAAAATGCCTCTGCAGGTGGGTAAGGTTCCCACAAGCAGCTGCATCTTGCCACATCTGAATAAGACAACTTTTAATAAACAGTGTTGCAATAAGAGAAATTGCTTCTTTTCAACTCTTTTCAACAATTATACTACCATTTACGGAGATAAGCAATGTTTTTTTCCGAGATGTTTTCAAATTGAACATGTATGCTGCAGTTCTGATGTATGTGGGAAAGGGTTAAATCACAAGCAAACATTTTTAAAACCCTTACCATATCCTCGCTGACAGAAATGTTATTTCTACAGATGACTGAGGAATTGTCTGGGTTACCAAACAGACGGATGTTAAACCCATGGAAATACTGGGCCCCACTTGATGTGAACAGCAAGGAGCCCTGGACAAACTGGGGCCTGAAACATTATATGTACAATTTCTGACACGGAATAAATCTACAGCAGACGACTTCAAAATAGTCTGGTAAAAGGTATGGAAACCTATCTAAGAATGAAGGTAGGGTTTTAAAATAGCATGAGCATATTGAGGCAAAAGAAAAAATTGCTCATTATGAAATATTTTCGAAAGGATTATATAGTATTACATCCGATGTAAATGATTCATCTAAGGCGTTATATTATAAACACTTTCAGTCAATGTTAAATTCGGTTATATCTTAACACAAATAAATCTTTGATTATAATTGAAGGCTTTGACAAATTTTTGATAGCAATGTCTTCCACAGTGTTCCGAAAATCATCAACAACAGAGGCGTCAGAAAGCATCTGTATGTGGGAAAATGTTAAACATTTTGCTAACGAGGCAACTGCATACTTTTAACACCTCTGAATATTGCCTCTGAACCCTTTCAGACGCATTTCGATACATTTGCAGCAGACTACTTTTGAAAACAGAGTGGCAAAAGGAGAAATTGCTCATGAAGAGCAATTTCCCCTTTTGCCACAATGTTTTCAACTCTATTTATTGATTTAACTCTCATTTATGGAGATATTTTATCATTTTTCCAATATGTTGTAAAGTCATCTGCTGCAGAATTATCGTTAGTGGAAAAGGGTTAAGATATTGACAGAAACACTGAACTAAAGCTTAGTATGTCGGTTATATAATACAGCACAATTCAAGGTGACAAAATGATGCTAGCGATCCCAAGTCATTTATGCATCAAGTGTACCTCAATGTTGGAAGTGATGTCATCAATCAGTAAAAGTAATCAATGTGAACACAAAAAAACAAATTTCATTGCCTTGTGACAAGCAGTATCTGGTATACTGACCTAAGTGCAAACTTTAACTTTATCCCACATACAGACTCTTTCTGATGTCAGTGCAGTAGATGACTTCTGTAATCATTGAGGCAAAAGGGGGAAATTGCTCAATTGAGCAATATCTCCTTTTGTCACAATGTTTTCAAACCTATTCAATCCTTATACTTTCAAATAGAGAGATTTTTCATGTTTTTGCCAGCAAAATGCACAATCTCCATGACAACTTTCTTTTACAAGGGGATAAATATAAACAAGTAAAATCTTACTGGCTAAGGTTTGCCAGGTCATAGTTCCTCCCACTGGGTGCGGTAAACAGTCCATCTGAATAGCAAGCCCTGCCACTGAATGTCTTTAAGCCCGCCCCACATACTTGACATGAATCCGCCCCATATGCATTGTTGCTCTTCACCACAGTTCCAGTAGGACAGTTAGCGCAAGTAAAGGTTGATGAATCAATGTAGGAGCCACTAGGACAGGGTATACACCTGAATAAAAAAAATATCCATCATTTACCCTTTTCCTCATGTAGACACATTTTGATGTCTGTGGCATACAACTTTTGCTCATGTGCAATTTCTCCTTTTGCTACACTGTTTTCAATGCTACACTTGCAATAAGAGAAAATTTCAACATATTTTAACAAGATGTTTTCAAAGTTGTCTGGTGTAGATTTGTTGAATGTGGGAAATGGCCAAAACATAATTGTTTATCATTCAGTTTGTTCTTTATGTTACATTCATACCTAATTCTTTAAAATTAACTAGTTTTCAAGAAATGACAACTTTTTGACATCTTTACAGAAGAAGACTTTTGAAAATGTTGCATGTGATAAGCAAGTTCTCCCTTTCCCATAATATTTTCAACTTGCACTGTCCAATCAGATGAATAACCCCTGTAGAGACCTTTCCCATTGACCTGGAAATCAAAAGAACTCTTCCTCAAATCAGTGTCATTATATGTGTAAATCCTAATCAAAATGAAGGGAAACAACTAGTTATTTTAACCAATTACCTGATGATATTTTTAAATGCCTGCTTTGAAACTATTTTAACGAGCTGTAGAATTTAGAAAACTGCTAAAATCTGTTCAAAAGGAGATAACCTTACAAATATCAAATCGAGTTAAAGACTTTCAGATCACATACCCTGCTTTAGTGGATCCTTTAGGACATTTCTGACAGGCCTTGGCCCCGCCCTCAATGGTGTTAGTTATCTCAATGCTGTAGATGGTCGCCGAGGAATTCTTCAATGACGTAACATCAATCATCATACCAGTGTTCCTGAAGGCCAGGGTGAATGTAATTGTTCCGTTCTTTTTTACGTCGTAACTGTGAAACGAAAAGTATAATCCCTTATTATAACAGCAATTACCTATATGTTCCTCAACCCTATTTCACATGCAGGCACATTTTGACTAATCTGCATCTGACAACTTTTGAAAACAAGAGGGCCATGATGGCCCTGGATCGCTCACCTGATTTTATTTTTTTCACTTTAGCCATATACGCCTCGCCCCCTAGCAGCCAGTTTTCGACCAATCAACATGGCTAGAAGGAATCTGATAGAGGGTCACCCTAGGAATATTTCTGCAAAATTATTTGAAAATCTGCCAAACACTTTTGGAGGAGAACATTTTTTAAGTTTTCACTAAAGCCATATAAGGCAAAATAGCCCTGCCCTGTGGTGGCCATGTTTTTTTAACAATCAACATGGCTTTAAGGAATCTGAATGTGGGTCAACTTCAGAACATTTCTACAAAATTAATGGAAAATCAGCCTGACACTTTCAGAGG
Source organism: Serripes groenlandicus (assembly GCA_031761405.1). NCBI lineage: Eukaryota > Metazoa > Mollusca > Bivalvia > Cardiida > Cardiidae > Serripes > Serripes groenlandicus. Next base: position 53,310,256 of record JASEVX010000007.1, on the reverse strand, counting down.
AGAAGATTTTTTAAGTTTTCACTATAGCCATATAAGGCAAAATAGCTGCACCCTGGCAGCCATGTTTTTTGACCAATCAACATGGTTTGAAGGAATCAGATAGTGTGTCACCCAAGGAACATTTCTACAAAATTATATGAAAAGCTGCCAACCAGTTTGGGAGAAGAAGAATTTTATAGTTTTTTTCGTTTCGTTGTCATGGAAACCAGAATTCTGCATGGATCCCAATAATTTGAAGGAATTCTGCTGAGGTCATTGAGAGGATACTTTCTGTGAAGTTTCATCCCAATTGACCCACTGGTTACTGATAGGTGCATAATTGAGAGAATAAAAAATATAAACATGTACATTATCGTTTGGACTTCCTGACTAATAAAACAGATTTTATGTGTTAATGATCGCTCCGTTCCTGATTTTCCGTATTAACGGAGAATAATTAAGCATAATAAAATCTGTTCCTTGAATTTTATGTCCGGATCGCTAATTTTCCGGATAAACGGAGTCCGGTTTAACGAGGTTCGACTGTATTCCATAACTTATCATTCACTGATAGAGGTTTTTTGCCTAGATGTTCTCAATATTCATTGCTGCAGATTTGTTGTATGTGAGAACGGGTCAGTTTAACCCCCTTATCAAAAAAGGTTCACAACGTTTACCATATTTCTACATAAAATTTGCCGGTTTGGGCGCCAAAGTGAATAACTTTGTGACGTGATTCTCATAGTTTGGTTTCCGCTTTGTAACAAAGATACATGTGTCATATCATATTTATGTAATGGGTGTTTGACACTCCCAGAGAGGGCTTTATGTGATAAATACTGATAATTTGTAAGATAAAATCACTTACACAAACTTTGTTTTATTTACACTTTCTTCCCAGGAATGTTTGACTTCCTGATCGCCACCATCTTCATCCTGTAGTAGAAAAGCATTGGAGGTTTATAAATGAAAGTACAAATCTAAAACTAAAAAGACTACAATGTCATATTATGTGGTCAAAGGAGAAATCGTTCATAAAAAGAAATTTATCCTTTTGGCACAATGTCTTCAAAATTCTTCTGCAACAGATATGTCAAGATGTGTTGTATGTAGATAAAGGTTAAAAGCGATTGTATCATGATATTTTAGCTCTCAAAACTAAATGCAGCAGACGGTTTTGAAAACATGGTGACAAAATAAGAAATTGCTCAAAACAAACAATTTCTTCTTTTATCACCATGTTTTCAACTCTATTCAATTATTGTACTTTCAATTAAAGGGAGTTTCCAAATTTGTTCGGGCTATCTTTTCAAAGTCGTCTGCTGTAGAGTTGTTGTATGTAGGAAAGGGGGTTTAACTAGTAGTCTAATCAAGTAAGATTATCTCTGTACATTTTCTCCTCTATCAATTGAAATATGTGTACAAAAAAATCATTATTAGCAATTTCTCCTTTGATCAAATGTTTTCAACTCTGTTCAATAATGACACTTTCAGTTATAGAAGTTTCCCATGTTTTTGCCTGGATATTTTCAAAGGTGTCGGAGGCTGATTTATTGTTGCTGTTTGTGGGAAAAGGATACGCATCTTATCTGAACTTCCGAATTAGTCTTGCAAGAATGGGTGTTTGAAATAATGTAGGTAATAAAATCTCAGTGAAGTTAAAATTCCAAAGCATTTGAAATACACTCACAGTTAATAGAATGAATTGACAGAGATAATCGCAGGATGTCTCAAAGGTAACGATAAACTGTCCTACAGTTGCGCCATCGTCGTTCCCCCGATTTCTAAATCCCGTCACTTTTTTCTGAAGCACGAGATACCCCGACTCTCCACGTGCATAATGAGTGATTATTTTACTTCCAAATGGCAGCCATCTTGTTTCTGTACTGCAATTTGTGTCTGTTAGAAAAGAAATATTATTGTTGTTGATTTAACCCTTTCACTCATAAGACAATTCTGCAGCAGACGACTTTGAACATATTTTGTCAACAAATAGAAAATCTCTATAATTGAATGGATAACCTATGACTAAAAGTGGAAAACATGTGGCAAAAGGAGAAATTGCTCGTTTTGAGTAATTTCTTCTTTTGTCACTATGTTTTCAAAAAACAGTCAGCTGCAGAGGCGTCAGAAAGCGTCTATATGAGGGAAAGGGTTTAATTATCTATAAAATCTCTAACCAGGTTCAAAGCATTTGCTAAAACTTCATACCAAAATAAAGTTGTCTGATATCAAAATTGGTTGAAAGAGCACATTTCACCGGCCAATAAGTCACAATATGAAGGTCAGGTGAAAGAGCAGTGATCCCTGTGGGTCACCCTATCAAGACAGGTGACACAATATGTGTTAAATCTTTCCCTCATACGACAATTCTGCAGCAGACGACTTTGAACATATTTTGTCAAACAATGAAAAATCTCTATAATTGAATGGATAACCTATGATTAAAAGTGGAAAATATTGTGGCAAAAGCAGAAATTGCTCGTTTTGAGCAATTTCTTCTTTTGTCATTATGTTTTCAAAAAGCTGTCTGCTGCAGAGGCGTCAGAAAGCATCTATATGAGGGAGAGGGTTAAAATATGAAAGAATATCACAAACATATAATTTTTTCTCTAAAAGATCTGCAGAAGAAACCTTTTTTTTAAATTGAAGATCTTTATTTCTACTACTGACTCAAAATAAGAATTAACTTATTTCCAAATACAGACATTTTCTGACGACTCTGCAGCAGACATCTTTTATAAACATTGTGACAAAAGTAGAAATTGCTCATGAAGATAAATATCCACTTATGCCACAATGTTTCAACACTTTTCAATAGTAAAACATTGATTTATAGTTTGTCCATATTTATTTTTCCTGTCCTCTCCTGAGGATTTGTTGCATGTTGGAAAGTGTGAAAGTCCAGAGTGTAAGTTCTTTTCTTTTTCCTTTCCCTCATACGACAATTCTGCAGCAGACGACTTTGAATTTATTTTGTCAAAACATAGAAAATCTCCATAGTTGAATGAATAACCTATGACAAAAAGTGGAAAACATTGTGGCAAAAGGAGAAATTGCACGTTTTGTGCAATTTCTTCTTTTATCACTATGTTTTCAAAAAGCCGTCTGCTGCAGAGGTGTCAGAAAGCGTCTATATGAGGGAAAGGGTTAAAGACGTTTAAAATGTAGAAGTACATTTTTAACAAAATAGCAAGTCAAGGAAAAACAACCATTGGAAACGGTAGACTCCCAACACTATCAACTTACCATGAAAAGATATACATGAGGTAGTAATATCTTCAGGAATCATATTCCAGTTTTCATAAACATAGCCATAGTCAGGAGCAGTGGAGACATTACATTTGACGCAACTATCCCCTTTTGACATGAAATCCTGGGGACAGTATTCACAGGTTTCCGTTCCGTTCACTGGATGCATGCCAGGGTTGCAAGGATGACAGTCTATCATGCCGGTCGAATTGGGAAGCTTTACAGACTCAGGCCAGTTGGGGTTACATATCCTTGGCTCAATCCATTTGTAAGTTCTTTTTGTCTGCAAGCAATGCATGCAGTATTAGTCTAGGGTAATAAGGGAGGCAGGGTTCTCATTTTGACTCTGATACTATGTTTTCAGTCTTCTACATAATAGTAGCAAACCTGTTTTAACCCTCCTTTCCCACATACAACAAATCTGCAGCAGACGACTTTGAAAACATGGTGACAGAAGCACGGAACATCTCAAAAACTAAAAGTGTACTTGCTGAAAAGAGTTGTAAACATTTTGGCAAAAGAAGAAATGGCTTCTTTTGAGCAATTTCTTCTTTTGTCGCAATGTTTTCAAAAAGAAGTCTGCTGCAGAGGCGTCAGAAAGCGTCTATATGTGGGAATGGGTTAATTAAGCAGTCAGTTTTTAGATTTTCAAATTGGCATTAAATTTGCATTTTTATGAGAACCCTGGCGAGCGGAGAGAGAGAGAAGAAGAAGAAATGAGGCATGAATATTTATGCAATAATTGAGCTTCAACATAGGAAAATAGGTCTTTAGACATTTGACACTAGTTAAGTTAACCTTAACCACATACAGTCCCATTCTGATGCCACTACATAAGAGAACTTGTGAAAACATTGTGGCAAATCGAGAAATTGTGCATGATGACATTTCCTCCTTTGCCACAATTTTCTCAACTCTATTCAACAATTATACTTTTATTTGCAGAGAATTACCATATTTGATCCTAGATTATTGCAAAAGCAGTCTGCAGAAGATTTGTTATATGTGGAAAAAGGTTAAAGATCATCCAATACAGTTCTAGAGTCTGATTGGTGTTTGCAATGCTACAAGATGGCAAGCAGTGAAGACTTTGATCAGACAACGTAGAGTCTGACCTGGTTTGATATGAGTCACAAATATTCAACAGCTATATCTCCTATATCCTAGCTTCAAATTCTATGGCACTGTTAACAATGTGACTATTCAAACTTATTGTTTGTTGCATAATGCTATTAATAAAGAAGAATACATATACTATACTATCATTGTGGAAAGCTTGAAAGCAACATGCGGTTATTACTGCAATCACTAGTATTGGAATTAATCATACTTCATGCATATTGTTTCTAGGATCATGTGTAACAAGTTTCATTTGGGCATGTGTAACTGTTTTTGAGTTATGAGGCAAGGTTAGAGTTTTGTGACGACGACACCACGCCAAGGGTCTTACATTAACCCTTTCCCTCATATAGACACTTTCTGATGCCTCTGCAGCAGACGGCTTTTTGAAAACATAGTGACAAAAGAAGAAATTGCTCAAAATGAGCAATTTCTCCTTTTGACACAATGTTTTCCACTTTTAGTCATAGGTTATCCATTCAATTCAAGAGATTTTCTATTTTTTTACAAAATATGTTCAAAGTCGTCTGCTGCAGAATTGTCGTATGAGGGAAAGGGTTAAGTCTACTTTTTTCCTTCGAAAAACAGACAAGCTCACAAGATACAGTTACAACAATTTTGCTTGAAGTTATTGATTCATGTCATGAACTTTTCCTGCACATTACAAACAATTTGCACTTGTTTTAACCCTTTCCCTCATACGGCAATTCTGCAGCAGACGACTTTGAACGTATTTTGTCAAAAAATAGAAAATCTCCATAATGGATAACCTATGACAAAAAGTGGAAAACATTGTGACAAAAGGAGAAATTGCACGTTTTGTGTAATTTCTTCTTTTGTCACAATTTTTTCAAAAAGCTGTCTGCTGCAGAGTCGTCAGAAAGCGTTTATATGAGGGAAAGGGTTAACCCTTTCAGACTTTTACTGCCTATTATAGACAATTTGCACTTGTTTTTACCTTTATAGAAGCAATCATCATGAGCAATTTCACCCTTTTCAACTTTATTTAACAATAGAACTTTCATTTAGACAGATTTTCCAAAGTTTTGGCAAGATGCTTTCAAAGTCACCTGCTGCAGATTTGTTGTATGTTAAGCCTCTTATGATGAAGACGTTTGATGCCTTTTGCAGATTCTTTTTACAAAACTAATGGAAAAATTGTTTGTTTCAGCAATGGTCGTTGAAAGCACACTTCCAGCATTTCAAAAGATTCATTGCTTATTTTCTTATGTTTAGAAAGCAAATTCACTGTGAACATGTTATATTTAACCCCCCTTTCCAACATACAACAAATTTGCAGTAAATGAAAACAAGAGGGCCATGATGGCCCTTGAATCGCTCACCTGATTTTTTATTTTTTTTTCACTTTAGCTATATAAGCCTCGCCCCCTGGCAGCCATAGTTTCCGACCAATCAACTTGGCTTGAAGGAATCTGATAGAGGGTCACCCTAGGAACATTTCTACAAAATTATTTGAAAATCGGCCAGATACTTTTGGAAGAGAAGATTTTTTAAGTTTTCACTATAGCCATATAATGCAAAATAGCCCTGCCTACTGGCGGCCATGTTTTTTGACCAATCAACATGGCTTGAAGGAATCTGAAAGTGGGTCATCCAAGGAACATTTCTACAAAATTATTTGAAAATCGGGCCGACACTTTTGGAGAAGAAGATTTTTTAAGTTTGCACTATAGCCATATAAGGCAAAATAGCCCCGCCCCCCCCGGCGGCCATGTTTTTCTACCAATCAACATGGCTTGAAGGAATCTGATAGAGGGTCACCCAAGGAACATTTCTACAAAATCATTTGAAAATCAGCCTGACACTTTCGGAGGAGAAGATTTTTTAAGTTTTCACTATAGCCATATAAGGCAAAATAGACCCGCCCCCCTGGCAGCCGTGTTTTTTGACCAATCAACATGGCTTGAAGGAATCTGGTAGAGGGTCATCCAAGGAACATTTCTACAAAATTATTTGAAAATCTGCCAACCAGTTTGGGAGAAGAAGAATTTTGAAGTTTTTTTAGTTTCGTTGCCATGGAAACCAGAATTCTGCATGGATCCCTAAAATTTGAAGGAATTCTGGTGAGGTCATAAAGAGGATGCTTTCTGTGAAGTTTCATCCCAATTGACCCACTGGTTACTGAGGAGAAGATGTTGAAGATTTTTTAAGTTTTCACTTTGGCCATATAAGGCAAAATAGCCCCCGCCCCCTGGCGGCCATGTTTTTCGACCAATCAACATTGCTTAAAGGAATCTGATAAAAGGTCACCCAAGGAACATTTCTACAAAATTATTTGAAAATCGGCCTGACACTTATGGAGGAGAAGATTTTTTAAGTTTTCATTATAGCCATAAAAGGCAAAATAGCCCCGCCCCCTGGCGGCCATGTTTTTTGACCAATCAACATGGCTTGAAGGAATCTGATAGAGGATCACCCAAGGAACATTTCTACAAAATTATTTGAAAATCAGCCTGACACTTTTGGAGGAGAAGATTTTTTAAATTTGCACTATAGCCATATAAGGCAAAATAGCCCCGCCCCCCCCTGGCGGCCATGTTTTTCGACCAATCAACATGGCTTGAAGGAATCTGATAGAGGGTCACCCAAGGAACATTTCCACAAAATTATTTGAAAATCAGCCTTACACTTTGGGAGGAGAAGATTTTTTAAGTTTTCACTATAGCCATATAAGGCAAAATAGCCCCGCCCCCCCTGGCGGCCATGTTTTTCAACCAATCAACACGGCTTGAAGGAATCTGATAGAGGGTCATCCAAGGAACATTTCTACAAAATTATTTGAAAATCTGCCAACCAATTTGGGAGAAGAAGAATTTTGAAGTTTTTTCGGTTTCGTTGCCATGGAAACCAGAATTTTGCATGGATCCCAAAAATTTGAAGGAATTCTGGTGAGGTCATTGAGATAATGCTTTCTGTGAAGTTTCATCCAAATTGACCCACTGGTTACTGAGGAGAAGAAGTTGACGCACGACGGACGACGCACGACGGACGACGGACGACGGACGACGGACGCCGGACAAAAGGCGATCACAATAACTCACCTTGAGCAAAGCTCAGGTGAGCTAAAAATACAGGTTAAAACTTTGGAAACTTCCTATAAATGAAAATATAATTATTGAACAGAGTTGAAAACATTGAAGCAAAAAGAGAAATTGCTCCTGTTGCCACTGTGTTTTCAAAAGTTGCCTGCTGCACAGGCATCAGAAAGCATCCTTAGTGGAAAAAGTAAAGAATTTACATCAGGCTCTTTACGTACAGAACTGCTTCCAAGACAAATTTATATTACACATTAGTTCTCGATTTCATTTATGAAAAAATTGCAAACAGATAACAAGAGGACCATGATGGCCCTGGATCGCTCACCTTAATTATACAATGTACTGCAATGCAAAACACATCAAGACAATTATTCTGAATGCAACATTCACAGTGCTAACAATATTTTCCTTCATTTGGCCTAGTGATCTATATTTTTTTACCTGATATGACCCATATTCCAACATCGTTACATGGACTAGATATCATCAAGACAGCATTCTGACGTTTCAACTTGCTCAAAGTAAAAATGCGGCCTCCGGAGTTTGAACCATATTTTCCTTTATTGACCTAGTTTCTGATCCAATATAACCCATATTCGAACTTGACCTAGATATAATTCAGACAAACATTCTGACCAAATTTCAAGCTGCTGAAGCAAAAAATGTGGCATCCAAAGTGTTCACAAGATTTTCCTTCAATTTGATCTAGTGACCTAGTTTTTGACCCAGCATGACCCATATTCCAACTTGGCCTACATATCATTCAGCTCAACATTCTGACCAAATTTCAAGCCACTGAAGGAAAACATGCGGCTTCTACAGAGTTAACAAGATTTTCCCTTTATTTGGCCTTGTGACCTAGTTTCTGATCCAATATGACCCATATTTAAACTTGACCTAGATATCTTTAAGACAAACATTCTGAAAAAAATTCAAGCTGCTGAAGCAAAAAATGCGGCATCCAAAGATTTAACAAGATTTTCCTTAAATTTGACCTAGTGACCTAGTTTTTGACCCGACATGACCCATATTCGAACTTGGCCTAGATATCATTCAGCTCAACATTCTGACCAAATATCAAGCCACTGAAGGAAAACATGCGGCTTCTACAGAGTTAACAAGATTTTCCCTTTATTTGGCCTTGTGACCTAGTTTCTGATCCAATATGACCCATATTTAAACTTGACCTAGATATCTTTAAGACAAACATTCTGAAAAAAATTCAAGCTGCTGAAGCAAAAAATGCGGCATCCAAAGATTTAACAAGATTTTCCTTAAATTTGACCTAGTGACCTAGTTTTTGACCCGACATGACCCATATTCGAACTTGGCCTAGATATCATTCAGCTCAACATTCTGACCAAATATCAAGCCGCAGAAGCAAAATATGCGGCTTCTACATAGTTAACAAGATTTTCCCTCAATTTGGCCTATTGACCTAGTTTTTGACCCGGCATGACCCATATTCGAACTTGGCCTAGATATCATTCAGCTCAACATTCTGAACAAATTTCAAGTTGCTAAAGCAAAAAATGCGGCATCCAAAGTGTTAACAAGATTTTTCTTCAATTTGACCTAGTGACCTAGTTTTTGACCCGGCATAACCCATATTCGAACTTGACCTAGATATTTTTAAGACAAACATTCTGACAAAATTTCAAACTGCTTAAGCAAAAATTGCGGCCTATGGAGTGTTAACAAGATTTTCCTTCAATTTGACCTAGTGACCTACTTTTTGACCCGACATGACCCATGTTCGAACTTGACCTACATATCATTAAGACAAACATTCTGATAAAGTTTCAACATGCTCAAGTTGAAAATGTGGCCTCCAGAGTGTTAACAAGATTTCCCTTCAATTCGACCTAGTGACCTAGTTTTTGACCTCATATGGCCCAGTTTCGAACTTGTCCAAGATTTTATGGAGATGAACGTTTTGATAAACTTTCATGAAGATTGAATGCAAAATGTAGCCTGTAGAGTGTTAACAAGCTCAAATGTTGACGACGCACGACTCACGACGCACGACGGACGGACGCCGGACAAAATGTGATCCCAATAGCTCACCTTGCACTTCGTGCATAGGTGAGCTAAAAACTGGTTATTAAAAAGGTTTTCTGTAAGATGCAATTTTCGTGCCAGCATATATAAATAAAACATTTAATATACGGTATACCATAACAAAACGTTTGATGCATTTGCAGCAAATTAAAAAAGTTGTTGGAAAATGAGCGATTGCTTAAAACAAATAAACCCTCCTTTTCCCTTGATGTTTTCTATTCTTGTCTATAATTTGTGCCAAGGTTTTATTCTTTTCTTCAAATATCATTAGTTTGAAAGCATTAAACCCTTTACCACATACAGAAAATCTGCAGCAGAGGACTTATTTGCAAAAAAATGAAAAATCTCTATAAAAATTCTACTATAATAATTGAATAAAGTTGGAAACACTGTGGCAAAAGGAGAAATTGCTCGCTTTCCTTTTGTCACAGTGTTTTCAAAAGTCGTCTGCTTCAGAGGTCTCAGAAAGCGGCTATATGTGAGAAAGGGTTAACATACAGCATTTGGGGCTTATAGGGACAATCCTCAATATACTTTAAGTGTTAAGTGACTGCGAACAAAGTAGATAAATATCTGCCTACTCTTTTGAGAATCATGATCTAAATTGTTCAGTACTCATCTATAAACCGTCTCCATGGTGTAATGGTGAGAGCATCTGCCTTGGGAGCGGGATATCAGGGTTTGATCCCCAGTAAGGTTATAACAAAGACTTAACAAGAGCACCGCGTACGGCACAGACACTCGACTGATAGAAAACAGAAGAAAAGCTCAGCTGAACAAAAAAACATAACCGGACGACCACGCCGCCAGGGTCATGACAATAGCTCTCGTTTTTTCAAAAGTCGAGCTAAAAATGGTAGTAATTACTTCCCTCCATGGGGTTCAGGGTTGTGGATATAGAATGAGGACACAATCAGGCTTTACAAGTACAGTCAAACCTGTACTACTTACCACCTGGTATAACGGACCCCTGGGTGTAAGCGACCACATTGAATTCCCCCGATGTTTTTCATTCATAAATAAACCTGCACTAAGCCAACTCCTGCTGTTTGCAACCAACGGACACTTAAATCCTTCCCATTTCAATACAATACAAAGCGTTACGCTACCCATAAATCTAACAGTAAAATATATTCCTGCACAACTATAACGTGTAAACCACACAGGTAAAGTGTTACATGTAAAATAACCTGAGGTCAACTGCAGATGTGTATTACAGTGGGTATAAACCGATAATTGGGCTGTTAGCAGTTTGTATTTAATACACTTTAACGACACTTATTGCCGCGTTAAATCACCTCAAATTGGAATTAATTATTTGATAGTTTGGGGTTTGTTTTTGGTTTATTTATAATAACTTTGGTCAGACTTTTTGATCTGTTTAATTGGATCTGTGTTTTTTTTTTTTTTGCTTTCTAATGGTGATAACACGTTTATTTAATCGGCTTTTTTATTAGATTTAATTAGAAAATCTATAAACAAACGCTAGACAATACAGTTTATCACAAAATTCAAGACAATGAAAGTTAAGAGTTTATTTTAACAGGTTCCAATATTTTTTTTATCATGATGTGATATTATATCAACGCTATACCATGTCATCGTCTAAGTGATGTAGTGATCTAGTGAACATAGATATTATTTTCATGTTATAGTTAAAAAAAAACATCAAATAAAAAATATCAATCAAGTTTGTGATTCTATGTGTATATGTTTTATATATCTACTTACACTTTTGCAAACAAACATGATTAATATTGAAATAAATATAGAACTAGAAAGGTTGTTTTTATGAAAAAACATATGTCTCCCCATTGCAGTTTGTCAATGACTATTAAAATATTGAACAAGGGGAGATAACTTTGCAACGAAGTAGTCCAGAGTTATAATTCTTGCAAGGTGCACAACTTCACATTGCCATCTATCTATATTCCAAGTTTCAATAAATTCCTTTAAGTACTTTCTTAGTTCTGCTCTGGAGAAAGTTTACACTATTAAAATATTGAACAAGGGGAGATAAATCATAATTATTGCAAGGTGCACAACTTCACATTGCCATCTATCTAAATTCCAAGTTTCAATAAATTCCTTCAAGTAGTTTCTGAGTTCTACTCTGGACAAAGTTTACACTATTAAAATATTGAACAAGGGGGAGATAACTCATAATTATTGCAAGGTGCACAACTTCACATTGCCATCTATCTATGTTTCAAGTTTCAATAAATTCCTTCAAGTAGTTTCTGAGTTCTGCTCTGGACAAAGTTTACACTATTAAAATATTGAACAAGGGGGAGATAACTCATAATTATTGCAAGGTGCACAACTTCACATTGCCATCTATCTATATTCCAAGTTTCAATAAATTCCTTCAAGTAGTTTCTGAGTTCTGCTCTGGACAAAGTTTTCACAATTAAAATATTGAACAAGGGGGAGATAACTCCGTTATGGTCGGAACATGGGTTCTGCACATCGCCTTCGTGAGGTGAACATCTGACACAAGTTTCATGAAAATCCTTCAAGCCGTTTTGGAGATATGGAGCGGACACGAAAAACAGGCTCAAACCTTTGACCTTCAAGCCTGACCTTGACCTTGAACCGGTATGGTCGGAACATGGGTTCTGCACATCGCCTTCGTGAGGTGAACATCTGACACAAGTTTCATGAAAATTCTTCAAGCCGTTTTGGAGATATGGAGCGGACACGAAATTAAGGCTCAAACCTTTGACCTTCAAGTCTGACCTTGACATTGAACCTGTATGGTCGGGACATGGGTTCTGCACATCGCCTTCATGAGGTGAACATCTGACACAAGTTTCATGAAAATCCTTCAAGCCGTCTTGGAGATATGGAGCGGACACGATTTCGGACAGACGGACAGACAGACAGAAGGACAGACAGACAGACGCCCAGGACAAAAACAATATATCTCCCCTGTATACAGGGGGAGACATAATTAAAAGAACAACATAATGTTTATTGTTATCTATTCTTGAATACATGTATAATGTAGTATACATAAGACACAAACAAATGAAAGATACAATTGTACCTCAATAAGAGACCACCTGTCTTAAGAGACCATTAAATCACATTTCCCTTGGGTGGTCTCTTAATACAGGTTTGACTGTATGTAGTTTGATCATTAAAGCCAATAACCCTTTCCCAAACACAATATACACGAAGTACATTACTTTGAAAACATAAACAAGAGGGCCATGACGGCAATGTGATTTAACATGTCAACATCAATAACTTTTCTCTTTTACCAATCAACATGGCTTGAAGTAATCTTGTAGAGGGTCACCCGAGGAACATTTCTACAAAATCATTTGGAAAACGGTGAGATACTTTTGGAAGAGAACATTTTGGTTTCAGAGGAGAAGATGTTGTTCTTAAAATTATTCGATAATTTGCCAGATACTTTTGGAATAGAAGATTTTTTAAGTTTTCACTACAGCCATTTAAGGCAGAACTGCCCTGCCCCTGACAACCATGGCCTTCATAAATCTGATAGAGGGTCCCCTTAGGAACATTACTACAAAATTATTTGGAAAACGGTGAGATACTTTTGGAAGAGAACATTTTAGTTTCAGAGGGGAAGATGTTGACAGACAACGCATGCTGGACAATCATTATAACTAACCTTGAGTTTAACAAGAGCACCGCATACGGCACAGACACTCGACTGATAGGGAGAAAACAGAAAAGAAAAAAAATGAGCTAAACAAAAAACCTTAACCGGACGACCACGCCGCAGCCGCCAGGGTCATGACAATAGCTCTCGTTTTTAAACATTGCATCAAAAGCTTCAAAACTCACATCTGTATGTGGAAAACGGTTAATTTCAAATGTCTGCAGGTTAATTTTCATGTGATGTGATGACACATACATACCTTCCCATCGACGCAAGGTTCCAGGATATCATAGTAGTCTTCCTTCTTACAGAAAGGTCTTTGGGTACAGTTGACTGATCCCGGGACTGGAAGGACAAAACATGATCAACTTTCAGAGTAATCCTTCCCCAAAGAAAATTTTGATAACGGTTTGGGAAAGCAGGCCTGCTATTAGCCCAATATTTCTAGTCCTGAAATTCCTGATTTCAAAGCCTGAAACTGGATTTACAATATAAACAAAGAAGAAAATTTCAGGATCTGAAAAAAAGCAGGCCTGGAAAGAGAGCATTTGTTTATGAACTGCAATAACTCCTTTTCATACCATATTTTGATAACGGTTTGGGAAAGCAGGCCTGCTATTAGCTCAATATTTCTAGTCCTGAAATTCCTGATTTCAAAGCCTGAAACTGGATTTACAATATAAACAAAGAAGAAAATTTCAGGATCTGAAAAAAAGCAGGCCTGGAAAGAGAGCATTTGTTTATGAACTGCAATAACTCCTTTTCATACCATATTTTCTACCCTATCACAAAATAGACATTTATTTGATTTGACCAACATTTTCAAGCTTTTTCTTTTTTCAGATATTTTCCATTACAGAAGACAACCCCAAACCCTATCATATCAGGTAAACTCACGTACATCTGAGGGCATTAACAAAGGATACTTAAATGATCTAGCTAATTGGTATTTAGATGCCTCTGCAGTAGAAACCATTTGAGAACCTAGCGGCAAAGGATAAAATTGCTCAGAGAGCACATGTTTAAAATATTTTCACCTCTGAATCAAAATTATAATTTCTTTGAACACTTTTTTTCCCATATCATTTATAATCAGATGCCAATGCAGGTATTTTTTTTTATTTCTATTTGGATTTTACACAGTTTTTCAACAATATTTCAGTTATATCACGACAAAAGTTCACTTATTCATGATCCCTAGGTAAACAAATCAGTACTAGAATAGGAAATATGCCTTGCCCAAAGGCACTCCACCATGTCCACCACGCAGCGACTAGGGATCGCTTACCACTGGGCCATGGCGGATTCCTCACATCAGGTAAATGGTAAATATTGAGAAGGAGAAACTAAAGAACATATAGTGTTGTAGATGCTAAAAGCTGCTCAATGTTTCTACTATATATGTCATGATATTTGTGTGATGTGTAAAATAATGTACTTCCCGCTTGCAGACGCAGTTTGACGCGGTAGCAGCAGATGACTTTTGAAAACATTGTGGTATCCATCTTTAATTAATTTAATATATCTCGAGTACAAAACATTTAACCTATAAATATTAAAATACTCTCTGCGGCTGTGGATTACAATATTTACTTGAATATTCTGTTTGTTCCTTGCAAGCCAGGCATGCGACGGCCCCTTTACCGGAGTACTTGTTCAGGGGACACTGGGTACAGTAACTGGCCCCTGCACTGCTGTAGGTTCCCGGATCACATTTAGCGCAGGTGGATGATACAGCAACACCTGTAATAAAATAGAAACACCACCATTACACAGAACTGAATAATGCTGAGAATATTAGACTTTTCTCAAGTATAATTGAGCTGTCCCACGAGAAAACCAACATTATGGCCTCTGCGTAATGTATCGACCTGGATCAGCCTGCACATTCATTATAGAGGTATAGAGTAATGATTCCTGAAACAGAAAGAGGCGAAAAATGTCTGTCCAGGTTAGCATGTGCAGGCTGATCTGGGTAGATACTTTATGCAGAGTCTAAAATGTTGGTTTTCTCGCGGGATGGCTCATTTGACTTGTCAGGGCATGCAGTGTTCGATACCTTTTTTTACAGAGGAAATCAGTGACATTCACTCATAATCATTCAAGTGTTTCCTGTATTCACTCTAACTATTGAGTATTAAAACGCTTTCTAGCATTGAACAAATCTGCAACAGACGACTATGAAAAACATATAGGCAAAAAGGTTGCAAATCTCTTTAAATGAAAATAAAGATAATGAAAAGAGTTGACAGCATTGTGGCAAAAGCATAAATTGCTCATATCAGCCAATTCACCAAATTAGGTTTGTGTCCTGACTTTCTCGCACTGGTAATCCATTATTGATAATTAACATACAACAAAGCTGCAGCAGCTGACTCTGAAATCATCTAGGCAAACATATGGGAAATCTCTATTCATGACAGCGATTGTATATATTGAAAACATCTTCAAAAGACAACTAACGCAGACCTGTCAAAATGCAAGAATGCTGCAGACTGTTTCCCACCTGCAGACGCATTTTGACGCAATAGCAGCAGACAACCTTTTGAAAACATTGTGGCCAAAGGTAAAATTGCTCATGATAAGCAATTTCTCCTTTGGCCACAATGTTTTCAAAGTCGTCTGCTGCAGATTTGTTGTCTGTTGTAAAGGGTTAATAAGTTGATAAAGGTGCATTGCTGAGTGACGCAGACGATGCCGCCAAGCTATCACAATACTGGACTTTTATTCTTCGAAACACAGACGGGCTGAAGATGCATGAATGCAGGATGACAACAAGTTGTTATCCTAGTTAATCCAGGAAGAAACATACCTCTAACGCTTATTTTCCGCATCGATACGGGGGCTGAACGTGGATCATCCTCCAGACCAATCACATTCCACTTAATAACATTAAAACCACTCTTAAGCTCCATCTGCAAGAATATGAGTTGTTGTGTTAAGTTTATTTACCCTCAACATAAACTCACTACTATAGAAAGTCAATCTTTGCATTACATCAAAAAGCATTATCATTCCTTTACAGCAGATTTCTTTTTACTTTAATTAACCCTTTCCCTCATATAGATGCTTTCTGACGTCTCTGCAGCAGACGGCTTTTTGAAAACCTAGTGACAAAAGAAGAAATTGCACAAAACGAGCACAATTCCACACAATGACTTTCTTGTCATCCGTTAAAACCATATGATGTTGGTATTCTTTTGAGTACTCACAACATACGGTTAGAGGGTCAAATAACGATCTTAGT
This sequence comes from Serripes groenlandicus, assembly GCA_031761405.1. NCBI lineage: Eukaryota > Metazoa > Mollusca > Bivalvia > Cardiida > Cardiidae > Serripes > Serripes groenlandicus. The sequence goes on along the minus strand of JASEVX010000007.1, from coordinate 53,293,905 downwards.
ACATGAAACAAGAGGGCCAAGATGGCCCTAAATCGATCACCTAATTGATAGTAAATTAGTAGCAAATATTTAACTGCAAATATCTGGAAAATTTTATCAGGGAGTGCAAATGAAACTGAAAGGAGTGGACACTTCTCAAGAAACAGCTTATCAGTAAAGGCCATTTATATCTTGAAATCTAACAAGAACTTTAATAAGAATGGAATTATAAAGTTTTTGTCATTTTGCACCTTTCCTGATGCCGCCTTGCTGCGCTGTTTTTCAACCAAATCAATATGGCTTCAACAGTTTATTTAGAGGGTCACTTAAGAAACATTTCTACCAAATTATCTTGCAATCGCACAAGTAGATTATGGAGGAAAAGGATTTTAAAATTTGGGTATTTTTTCTCACTCTCTGATGCCGCAGCATCCAAAGTTCTCAATGGAATTTAAATCTTTGAACAATTTTGAAAAAGGACCACCAAAGGAACATTCTTGTGATGTTTTGTGGAAATTGGTCTATTGGAATGGTAGGAGTTGGATGTCACTTGTAGCTAAAAGTTCAATTTACCCTTTTTGTGATGACACCTGGTTGATATGATTGCGTAACCAATCAAAACGGCTTAAACAAATTAAATAGAGGATCATTACAGTAAGATTCGTATTATATTTTCTTAAAATAAGACGTAAAACACTTTCATAAAAATGGAATTTTCAAATTTTGTCATTTTGCCCCTTTTCTGATGCCGCCTGACTGCCATGTTTTTCGACCAATCAGTATGGCTTGAACAATTTTTATAGAGGGTCACCCAAGGAACATTTCTACCAAATTATATTTGAATCTGACAGGCAGATTCGGAGGAGAAGATTTTTAAAGTTTGGACATTTTGTCACCTTTCTGATGCCGCAGCAACCAAAGTTCTCATTGGAATTTTAATCTTTGAACAATTTTGAAAGAGGACCACCAAAGGAACATTCCTGTGATGTTTTGTGGTAATTGGTCTATTGGAATGGTAGGAGTTGGTTGTCATTTGTAGCTAAAAGTTCAATTTACCCCTTTTGTGATGACGCCTGGTTGCTATGATTGTGTAACCAATCAAAACGGCTTAAACAAATTAAATAGAGGATCATTAAAGTAAGATTCGTATTATATTTTCTTAAAATCAGACAAGCACTTTCATAATGGAATTTTCAAATTTTGTCATTTTGCCCCTTTTCTGATGCCGCCTGACTGCCATGTTTTTTGACCAATCAGTATGGCTTGAACAATTTTTATAGAGGGTCACCCAAGGAACATTTCTACCAAATTATATTTGAATCTGACAGGCATATTCGGAGGAGAAGATTTTTAAAGTTCGGACATTTTGCCCCCTTTTTGATGCCGCAGCAACCAAAGTTCTCAATTGAATTTAAATCTTTGAACAACTTTGAAAGAGGCCAACCAGAGGAACAGTCCTGTGATGTTTCACGGAAATTGTCCTTGGAGTTTGGGAGGAGATGATGTTTAAAGCTAAAAGTTAACGCCGGACGGACGGACGGACGACGGACGACGGACAAAAAGTGATCAGAATAGCTCACCTTGAGCCTTCGGCTCTAGGTGATCTAAAAAGATTTTCTGCCTTCATGCGCACGAGTACAAGAGGACCATGATGGTCCCATATCATTCTGATTTTACACAACTTAAATAGAAGTTTCATATTTCTATGTAAATACGTAGTGAAGTTTTGAATTTAGCAAATCTCACATTAACATGATGCAGTAAAGTTATGGACCCTGGATGTACAGGGGATAGACTAAAGTTTAAACATATCTATTTCTCATATATTTTACATAATAGGAATCATCAAGAAATATGCAATTGAGAAATGGATTGGACTGAAAGCTAATAGCTTATATTAGGTCATCTCCAATTAAGATTGTTTAACAGGAAGCACAGTGAATATTATACATGGTCAGACAATATCAGCTTACTTCAGCTGTATAATTTATCATACAAAAAAATATCAAAAAAATAATACAGAAGAGAGAGGGGAGAGAGGGATAGAGAGAGAAAGAGAGAGGTGGGTGCGCATATGAGAGGTCAAAAATCCATGCCAAATAAAATATAAAACTAGAATTGTTTTTGAAAAAACAGATGTCTCCCCCTCAAATATCTGTCAAACCGCCTTCGTGAGGTGAACATCTGACACAAGTTTCATGAAAATTCTTCAAGCCGTTTTGGAGATATGGAGCGGACACGAAATTAAGGCTCAAACCTTTGACCTTCAAGTCTGACCTTGACATTGAACCTGTATGGTCGGGACATGGGTTCTGCACATCGCCTTCATGAGGTGAACATCTGACACAAGTTTCATGAAAATCCTTCAAGCCGTCTTGGAGATATGGAGCGGACACGATTTCGGACAGACGGACGGACAGACAGAAGGACAGACAGACAGACGCCCAGGACAAAAACAATATATCTCCCCTGTATACAGGGGGAGACATAATAAAAAGACTCATACAGAGAAGTCTTAAGGCTTGATATTTCTACTAGCCAGTATGGGCCAGTTAAAAAAGAGACGCTACTTGCCTCGCTTAATCACCACTGACCTAAAACTTTTTAATGGAACAAGAAGAAGAAACAGAGGGATATAATTTGAACCATATTGGTAGAGTATGACTTAACAATGCTACAGCCTTAGAATTGGCAGGGTGAGAGACTTTCACAAGAACTTGTACCCACCTTAATATGACTCCAGGCTCCCTGTTGCGTATTTCCTGGCCATTTACTGGAATCTTTATCATTGGCCGCTTGACATTGGTCATTCTGGATCTGAAATAACGAATATCGGTATCTGGTTATTCCTTTCCCTTATACGACAGTTATGCAGCAGACAGCTTTAAACATATTTTGTCAAAAAATAGAAAATCTCTATAATTGAATGGATATCCTATGACTAAAAGATGAAAACATTGTGGCAAAAGGAGAAATTGCTCGTTTTGAGCAATTTCTTCTTTTGTCACTATGTTTTCAAAAAGCCATCTGCTGCAGAGGCGTCAGAAAGCGTCTATATGAGGGAAAGGGTTAACTGGGTCCCCCCAGAAGCCTGCATTTTGATAAGATGGAGAAAACTAGTTTTTGCTCCCGAATATCTATCTTATTACTTATTTAAACCCTTTCCCACATACAACAAATCAGTAACAGACGACTTTGAAAAATTATAGTCTAAAATATGTAAGATCTATAAATGAAAGTTAGATAATTAAATTGAGTAGAAAACATTGTGGCAAATGGTGAAATTGCTTATCATGAGCAATTTCTACTTTGCCACAATATTTTCAACCCAATTCAATAACTAGAACTATCACTGAAGATGATAAATACCCCCTAAACAGCACCCTGACCTACACTATAACTTAATAAGTAAAAGGGCCATAACTTTGTAAAATAACATGCAATTGTAACCCCTTTAGGATATGCATATCTCCTCTTGGTATAGTAGCTTCATGTAACATTTTATTGAAATCCACCCAGTGGTTTGTAAGAAATAGGCCGGACAAAATATGGCTTCCGACCGACCGACAGACAGACAGCCCGACACAGTAACTCCTATATACCCCCTCTTCTTCGAAGGGGGTATGATTATACTCTCATATAAAGATATTTTTTTAAATGTTTGCTTAGATGTGTTCAAATGTACTCTTTTCAATGCCAACACTATAGGTTTTGGAAGTCAGTTAAGGATTTTAGAACAAGGAATACGCCCCCTTTAATACCCACATCTCTGGTCCTTTGCCTCGAAAATGTTTGAAGAAATAAGTGAGACAAACCAAACAAATCTACTTTTCCCATTATGTTTCTAAAAGTCCTTTGTTTGCTGAGGTTCCTGAAGTTATCTATATCAGGAAAACGGTTAAAAGTAAACACTTGAAATAGTTTTGGAGGGAAGAAATGTGCTACAAGCAGATAAGTATAACCAATTAATTAAGTAAAAGAGGTGATGGACGGACAACAGAGAAACGGTCACTCTGTGGCAAAAAAATAAGGAAATGTAAATACTTGGAAGTAATTAATATGATCAAAAGTGCTGCCAACAGATAGGTATAACCAATTAACCCTTTCCCACATACAAACCCTTCTAACCCCTATGCAGCAGACTTTTAAAAACATTGTGGTAAATGGATAAATTGCTCATGATGAGTAATTTCTCCTTTTGACACAACACTTTTAACTCTACATGTTCCGTATTTTTATGGGTATGTTTTCAAACATGTCTGCTGCAGATTTGTTGTATGTGGACAAAGGGTTAAGTTTCTTCAAGCCATAGGCCATTTGTCCTATGCTATTGCACCCAGAGTTACTAAATTAAGAATGTGTCATGCATCACAGCTGGGTCACTGTGACCTTGACCTCCAACCTCATTTCAAGGCATAAGATTGTATGGCTTTTATTCATAATGCTATTGCACCAACTATTACCATATTTCATTTGAAGATGCATCTTCAGAAGAAGGTCTGTTAATGATCAATTTAGGTTACTTTGACATTGACCATTGCTCCATTTCAAAGAAAAGACATGTCTGTGCTATATTTCCTACACTATTAGTGTTACACAGAGCTACCAAGATGCATATTGGGCACTTGGTGCATCAAATATCAGACTTAGATCACTGTGACCTTGACTTTAACCTTTGACCTCACTTTAAATAAAATTTGTGAACAGACATATAAACAAGTACATGTTTGTATTCTTTCTTAATTTCGTAATATTAGCATGTTAAACTGCACTTGTCAATAACTATTATCTTATAAGAAATACATTAATATTTGAGACATGTCCACGTAGAATGTAAATCTGGGACTTTGCAATCAGGAAAGATAAAACCAATTTCTCCTTTGCCCACATTGCAGCTACGTACCAGCTGACACCTTTTGAAAAAGTAAATTGCACCAAAAGAAGAAATTGCTCATAATGAGCAATTTCTCCTTTTGCCACAATCCCTTTTCTCTATTTCTAAATAATTAGAATTTATTTATTTTTGCATCAATGTTTTCTCATTAGTCGCACTATTTTCAAAATGAATGTCCTCTGTTACAGATTCATCTAAATGCTTCTATATGTGGTAATTGGTTAGTTATAAAAACCAAAAACAGCAAGCACCAGCAAATACAGAACTTACAGTGACATAGAAGAGTGATCCTCCTTGGGATGGGCTTTGATAATCAAATTCCAGGAATCCTGGTTTAACCAGAGTAACGGTGAAAATCAGGTGTGTGCTACAGGTCCCTGGCTTGGCTGAGACGTACGTTCCTTTCGGCTGAAATGCGTATCTGAAACAAAAGATTTATGGCATTAATAACCATCTAACTAAAAAATTTACATTTTTTTTAGATGTGTCTCACTCTGCATCATGGAAAATGATCTTATGTAACGTTAACTCTTTTAGTGATTGATTAATTTTAAAGCTGGTCATATCCAGCATTGCATTTGGATGAGTCCATTGCCAATTCTAGGAATATAAACATTACAAAATGTTGAGTTGAACAGCCAACAGAATAAAGCCTGGCCTTGATCCATACTGGTGGTACAGGCTTCACAAAATTGGTTGTCACTGTCAAAAGGTTAAAACCTCAACAGACGCATTTAAACACCTCTGCAGCAAACGACTTCTGAAAACACAATGACCTTTTTGAATGATTATACATTCAATTACAGAGCTTTTTCAGTTGTGTACTGCAGACTTGTTGTATGTGGGAAAAGGTTAAGGGGACAGATAGCAAAGATCAAAGCTCAGAACCATTATGTTTCTCTATAGAAACTAATATGAGCGGTGCTCCGGGAAAAAACAACTCAAGCTTAACACTTTCCGACATACAACAAATCTGCAGCAGACGACTTTTGAAAATATATTGTCAAACATATGGAAATTCTCTATTATGAGCAATTTCTCCTTTCGCTTTATTGTCTTTAAAAGTTTTTGAAGAAGAGGTGTCAGAAAGCATATCAAGTGTAGATAACCATAAATTATGCTGTACATCCATACTTAAGTATACAATTGGATAATACATGACTTTTTTGTACTGTTATAAATTTCAAATTTTGTTATTACTAATTCACAAAAAACGGTGCAGCTCTTGATCAAGTTGCATCATGGATTTGCATGTTGATCTGGACCTACATTAGTCACAATTAAATGCCATATAAGCTTGATTTTTGCAGAGCTTCGCTGAGGCTCATATGTCATGACTTTTTGTAAAACATTGTGAGAAAAGAAGCCTCTTGGTGAGCTTCATCTCCATTAACCAAATTATTTTGTTATTTATGAGATACTGATTTTTCGCATGTCCTAGGTTATCTATAAAGACTCTTTCCCTCATTAGACAAATCAGCAGCATAATACTTTGAAAACACCTAGGAACAAATATGTCAGATCTCTATTAAGGAAAGTTGAAAACAGTGTTGCAAAATGAGGAAATTGTGGACAAATTCTCCTTTGTCCACAATTTCTCCATTTCCCGTAATGTTTTCAAAAGTTGTCTGCTGCCGAGGTTTCAAAAAAGATCTGTATGTGGGAAAGGGTAATCACAATCTGTAAAGAACATTAAGGCATCTGATAGAGAAATGTAGAAACCATGGCAACATTCCATAGTTATGATTCTAACCAATAATTTAATATGCCTTAGGTTTTTTAAACACATAACCTAATTCAGGACGTTTTTAGGCAAATAACTTTGAAACCACTATGGGAAAAGGAGATAAAACAAAACATATCCTTTTCCCACAATGTTTAAACTCTTCAATAAAATTATTCGTCCAATTTTCCAGATGTCATAGATTGATTCTCCATCAGATGCTTTCAGAGGATATATTCACAATAATCCTTTTTAACCCTTTCCCTCATACCGGACAATTCTGCAGCAGACAACTTTGAATGTATTTTGTCAAAAAATAGAAAATCTCCATAGTTGAATGGATAACCTAGCTATGACTAAAAATGGAAAACATTGTGGCAAAAGGAGTAATTGCACGTTTTGTGCAATTTCTTCTTTTGTTACTATGTTTTCAAAAAGCTGTCTGCTGCAGAGGCGTCAGAAAGCGTCTATATGAGGGAAGAGGTTAAAATTGTCTAAATCTATAAATGTGCATGAATTTTATTTGTATTTTCTCTTTTTGCTTTTGTTTGTTTGTTTTTAACAAGATACACCAATTGATAAACGATGTTTGATACCGGATCCGTTTGTATTGCAAATGTAATTATTAATATGTATCAATGACTATGTCCTTATGTGCTTGTCAAATAAAGACATATCTGTTTATAAATAAAGGTTTCATGTCACCCAATTAATGTGTAATTTTTATACAGGTTAAAACAATGTTAGAAAAGAAGGCTTTGCTCATTATTAACCCTTTCCTTCATACGACAATTCTGCAGTAGACGACTTAAAAAATATATTGTCAACACATAGAAAATCTCTATAATTGAATGGATAATCTATGACAAAAAGTGGAATACATTGTGGCAAAGGAGGAAATTGCTTGTTTTGAGCAATTTCTTCTTTTGTCACTATGTTATCAAAAAGCCGTCGCTGCTGCAGAGGCGTCAGAAAGCGTCTATATGAGGGAAAGGGATAATTCGGAGAAGTTATGGGGTCTTTTCACCAGACTTCTTTTCAACCTTTATCTGCTGCAACTGCAATTGTGTCAAAAGTAGTGTTGTTTTAGGAAATAGGTTAACCCTATTTTAGACGCTTTTTGACATGCTTCATGATGAGCAATTTCCCTTTTGCACAATATTTTCAACTCTATTCAATAACTAGATTATCTTAAGATGAATTTGACAATTGCAAAATGCAGAAGATTTTCAAAGTCGGCTGCTGTATTTGTTGTTTGTGGGAAAGGTGTTAAATTGTCTCATTTGTTAAGCCACCCCCTGTCACTGACAGACTCAAACCATTCAACATTATGAGAAATTGCAGTGATGATTGAAAGGATGATTGGAAAACTTCTGAATGATTTACTAATAATCATCCAATTTCTCCTTTGGACAGTGTTTTTTCCAAGGTGTGTCTGCAGCAGATGCATCAAATGGCCATGCATGTGGTGAGGGGGGGTATAAAATTAGGACTGAATGTCAAATTTATACTATCTTCATACTTCATAAATGTAGTTACAAGGATTTCGCGAAAGCTAAATGATAGCAGATTGCCTGTTACAGACCATTTGTTACACTTTTGCAGCAGACAACCTTTAACCCTTTCCAAATACATTCCTACTTTTTGATGCCTCTGATGACATTGTGACAAAGGAGGGGAAATTCAAACGAGCAATTTCTCCTTTTGTCACAATGTTTTCAACCCTTTTCAGTAAAATATACCTATATAGCTTTTCTGGTTGTGTTTGCCTAGATACTTTCAAAGTCATCTGCTGCATATTTGTTGTATGTGGGAAAGGGTTTAAAACATGTGGCCTCACAGAAAAGGAGAAAATGCTCAAAACATGCGAAAGATCAATTTCTCATTTTTTATTAAATTGAATTCACATTTATGAAGAATTACATGTTTTTGTCGATAAGTTTTCTGCTGCAGATTGTTGTATGTGGGAAAGGGATAAACTGTTTACTTTAATACCCTGATTTGGAGAGGATATTATTCCAAAATGGATCAATGATTTTGAAGAATGAAAAAGTGGATGGACATCAATGCAATATTTTATGAAGAGCATAATTTAACAATAACAATAATTGTTTAGCCACTACCATATATGTTATATATCGACTCTTCCCAAATTGAGAGCATCAAACAACAATAGCTGTCAAAGGACAGAATAGCCTGCGGCTGGGAGCTTGATTGTAAACTTTCATCCCCGTACAACAGATCTGCATCAGATGTCTTTAATTAAATATCTAGGCAAAATATGGAACAGAATATGATGCAGAAGATTTAAAAGCATTGTGGTGAAAGGAGAAGTTCCTCACCAAAGCAATTTCACCTTTTGTCTCAGTTTTTAAAATGTTGTCAGTTGCAATTGCCATCAAAATGTGTCTGCAGCATGCTGGAAACAACAACAATTTTTAAACAACAACTCAAACTATCACTGAAGATGATAAATACCCCTAAAGAGCACCTTGACCTACACCATAACTTAATAAGTAAAAGGGCCATAACTCTGTTAAATAACCATGAAATTGTAACCCCTTTAGGATATGCACATCTCCTCTTGGTATAGAAGCTTCATGTAAAATGTTATTGAATTCCACCCAGTAGTTTGTAAGAAATAGGCCCGGACAAAATATGGCTTCCCGGAATCCGACCGACAGACAGACAGACAAACCGACACGTGACTCCTATATACCCCCTCTTCTTTGAAGGGGTATACAAATTAAATATCTGATTAAATTCAGCAATGATGTTGACACCATTGACAAGAGTGACCTAAATAAACTATTCTGGGAAAACAGTTCTGGCTAGATTAAAAGACAATAAAATGTAGAAAATAATAATTTACCTTTCGCCCCCCAATGTTTTCAAATGTGTCTGCTACAGTCGTTTGCATGTACGAGGAAAGATTAAAGTATAGACTTTTCAGACAGAATATACCATTTTGATTACAATTTCTCCTCTTTACACAATGATACCAATTCAATCAATATCAAAACCAGAACTAAAATTTTAATTTAACTTAAACTTAAGCATATATACAGCTCATGAGTGATTTACACAAATATGCGTGAAGAAACATCAAAGTTACCCTCTGACTTTTTTCCCCCAGACATTTTATAAACAAACAATTTTAAAAATATCTTATTAAGTAAAAACAAGGAATCGGTGGAACCGAATGATGCTCCCCATAAGGGCTTTGTCAAGTGATAATAGGCATTGTCTGATAGAACTACCTTATAACTAGTGATCATACCCATTTACATAAACCAGAATCATTAAAAAGAGAAATTATAAAAAACAAGGAGTTAATTTTTATTATATTATTATAGAGTTATGGTTCTTGTGTAATGCACTTCCTCTCATCTAATATCAATCTACATTT